>NBIV01000021.1:0-492024 GCA_003194525.1 Gracilariopsis chorda | reverse complement strand
GTGGATCTCCGAAGTGGTTGTGGATCTGGTACGTCTGGCTCAACTTCTGTCTCAGCTGTGGGCTCATCGTGGCCACTGCCTGAAGCTTCTTCTGGTGGAGTATCTGGTGCAGCGGGTTCAACTTGGGCAGCATCGGTGGGTGTAGTAGAGGTGGAGGTGATGTTTGATTTCGGCCTGTCCGAGATGTCGATCTCAGCATAGTCGTCATCATCAACGTGGTCAGTACCTTGATCTGAACCACTACATTCGTCAAACCTCACATCTCTCGACACAACCACCTTCTTCTTTTGCGCATCCCACAGTTTATAACCGTTCGATCCAGATGTGTACCCAATAAAGATCGCCTCCACGGCACGTTGCTCCAGCTTCTTCAGCTTGTGTCCACCACTTTGTACCAGCACCGGCTACCGAACACACGCAGATTGCTCAAGTCAGGTTCATATCCACTCCACATCTCGAGTGGTGTCACGTCACTCGGAAGGGCCTTGCAGGTGACTCGATTGCACACATACACTGCAACGTTCAATGCTTCAGCCCAGAAGAATCTTTGGCAGTTTCTTGTGATGCAGCATCGATCTCACCAAGTCCATGAGTGTTCGGTTGAACCGTTCGGCCAGACCATTCTGATGTGGATTGTAAGGCACCGTTCGCTGATGTTCAATACCGTGACGTTCAAGCTCTTGTGAAAACTTCTTTGACACATATTCACCAGCATTGTCTGTGCGTAACGCATGTAGCACAGACTCACGTGCGGTGATGGTTTTCACATGTCGGTCACTCTGATTTTGAACCATCTTGAGCCACTTCACGAACACGTGGAACACCTCATCCTTGGTCTTGAGCATGTACAAGAAGCAAAAACGGGAGTGATCATCGATGAATGTGACGAAGTAGCTTGAACCTCCCAAGGAACCTACTTGGATTGGACCACAATGTCCGAATGCACTAGGTCCAATGGGTGCAAAGCCCGTTCCCCCCTTGCTTGGGAGTTGGAGCACGTGTATATTTTCCCACTACACAAGAGTCACACACATCATCGATTGATTCAAGTCCACATTCAGCCCTGACACAACACCGTTACGAGCCATATGTTTGATACCATCCACATTCACATGAGCCATTCGAGCATGCCATAGTGACAGGTCAGTCACGAAGTGCGTTGTCCATGTCTTCTGGTACTTCAATCGCGGTACATAGGTAGTACAGTCCTTTGATGCGACGGCCCTGGGCGATCATGGTGTTGCCTTTGTATACACATACTTTGGTTTTGTCAAACACCACTCGCGCACCCAGTCACACATCGCAGATACTGACAGCAGATGATACCTTAAATTCTGTACGTGCACTACTTCACCCAACCGGCACTTGCTCTTACGCCCTTCAACAGCGAGATCGAGGTGGACACTGCCATGACCAAGAGACTCCAGCTTCGAGTCATTGCCGATACTCACACCGGCAGACTCTCTTTTGCTATAACTGTCCAACATGGACTCGTCATACGTCATATGGGCGGTGGCACCAGAGTCAATGATCCATTCACTGATACTTTCTTCCACAGAACCTGTCGCAATGAGACAAACAAAGTCAGAGTCACTGTCACATCCTCGTTTCTCGTTGCCGAGATCGGTCTGCACAGCTGGGTTTGCGGCAGCACTCTGCTCTTTGCTAGCTTCGTCACGTTGTCTCTTGAAACAGTTTCTCTGGATATGCCCCTTCTTACCACAGTAGTAGCACACCATGGACTTCTTTCGTGACTGCGCACCGACCAAAGCCGTGTCAATTCCGGACTCCTCCTTGGTACGATCGTTCATTCGCTGTTCCTCTTGCAGCAAACGACTCTTCACAAACTCTAAATCGAGTTTACGATCACCAATCGTGGTGTCAATAGCGACAATGAGGTGTTCGAAGCGGTCTGGTAGCCCACATAGGATTGCCATAGCGATGTCTTCCTCCTCAACCACTACGTCCATGCTCTTCAGATCCGATGCAAGATGACGAACACGATTGATGAAGTGTAACATTTTCTCATCATCTCGCATCTTGGCTGTGTAGAAGGCACGTCTTGCATTGATTCGGTTGAGCAGCGTTTTACGCTGGAACACATCGCAAATGGCTTTCCACATTTGCGCAGCATTCTCGGTATCCCTCACATGGTCCAAATGCTCATCACTGATGCTGAGACCAATAACAGCCCTGGCCTTGGAGTGTTTCTTCTTCCATGCTGACAACTCGTCATCGTCCGTATGCCTGGTTGATTCAAGATGGTCATCGAGGTCCTTGAGTGCAAGCAGCAACTCAACCTTTTGCTTCCATACATGGAAGTTATCCTCGCCCAACTTTTCAATCTTGACGCCACCGAATGAGTCCATGCTTGGTAGATGTCAACAAACAGCACAGGTGCGATGAAAGACCTACGGCACTTAAGTAGTACAAAAATGGCAACAACGACAACAATAACAACAAAAACAACGACAACAACAACAACAAAACTTCAAATTCGGGCGCACTGACGGGAGAAACTACCTCCGCTACCCTAGGGTGTCGGACCCCTGGCCCCCGGAGATGCTCCGGGTACAAGACGTCTTCTTCTGTCTTCCCTCTCCTACGTCTAAGGAGAAGATGCGTCGCTCTCTACGAGGCTTCCAGAGGATGGTTAATGACCCAAGATATGCCTTCACCAAGTATAACCCTTTCTGGCCTCTTGCAAGAACTTGCGCGACCTCGAAACTGAAGCTACTATGGCAACCAAAGTACGCTGCTAACGTGCAACCACTTAAGGTCACACGCGGCCTGATCCTAAGAAGGAGGTCAGCCTACGCCACGTCGCCTCCCCGCACAAACGCCCAAGGCTCAGATGCACGGATCAAAAGCTCGTTATGGAATACCTTCGCAACAGCCCAAGAATCCCGACACGCAGTCAGGATCAAAACAAATAATTCAATCACCCGCACCAGCGCAGTACGCCACGGCACCCCGTCCACAGATGCACCGGCTGAACTTACCAGGTCTTAACGACCGTCACCGTTATCTGTCCAAATGGACCGGTGGGAAGCCGCTCGACAGTACACCCGCTTTGGTTCAAGCCGCCAGGCTCACGTCCCCAGATACCTGGAATCACCCAAAGTAACCTGGATCAACCGCTCGTCGCACTGGACACCAGATGATAATTAAGAAACACAAAAAACAAACAACTGCTGAGCACACGATCACGGAGCCCAGACTTCGAAACTAGACCGACTCGACCTCACGGATACGACCCGACAAACGATTCGGGGATCCTAAAACACAAGATAGAGGGAGTGTCACACACAAAGTAGATAGCGATCGACAGCACGGGCAACAACGGAGGCCCAACTCAACAACGATAGGAAGTAAAGGTCGAACCACTACCACCACAACGCCCTCAGGGAGGAACGCATACCCAAGGAGAATGACCAACACCAACCAACAATGGGATCAAGACACCCGACGCAACGACGAAAGAGGCAACAACAGCGAAACGGATGAACGGCGGTGAGGGAGAACGGCGAAAGACGAACGATACGGAAAGGGATAGCTGCAGCGGTCAGCGGGGCTGGGCCCATAACCTGTTAAAAGTTGGAAGGAGGTTGAGGGGATGGAAGGGAAGTTCGCCAGCTCTGGCTTGGATTTACTTGGAGGTCCTTCAGATACATCTTATATACCACTCTAAACTCGAATTGCGCGGGAACACCAACTACAAGTAAAACCTAAACCACTAAGCAGGGACAGTCAATACTACCAATTATCATCTAACATGACATAGCCAGCTCAGCACCACCTCATTACATCAACGCACACCAACGCACCAACGTTCCGTAATAGTTACGTGCATACACATGACCATGACCAGGCACAAATTCACGACTCCAACACACGCCAGCACATGCCAACACATCACGGTAAGTCAACACGTCACAGTAAGTCGGCACGTAACCTGTGGTGTTAGTGCCATGTCATCATGTGGCAATGCACACAACACCCACGTCATCAATATACCCGTGCATGTGTAAACCTGTTGACAGTGCATGCGCACCTTACCATTGTACCAACCACTGTTGTACCACTTGTACCAGCTGTCAACCACTTCACCAGTATCCCCTGCACACAACGTACACTGTGACCACTGTAGTAGCTGGACACGTGGGTGTGTCCAACCGATCCAGTTATGCCATACCACTTGTACGCACCACGTTGCATATGTACATTTGCAGTAGCCAATCAGAAGCCAGTTTCACGTTGGGTTCGCGCACACGCGCATATGCGCTTTTGCAGAGGTACCCTCTAAAACAGCCCATGCTCCCTGGAACATTTGGTTTTCAGTGACAGCACAGGTACTACTGCCAACAGTGACCACTGTAGTAGCTGGACACGTGGGTGTGTCCAACCGATCCAGTTATGCCATACCACTTGTACGCACCACGTTGCATATGTACATTTGCAGTAGCCAATCAGAAGCCAGTTTCACGTTGGGTTCGCGCACACCCGCATATGCGCTTTTGCAGGGGTACCCTCTAAAACAGCCCATGCTCCCCGGAACATTTGGTTTTCAGTGGCAGCACAGGTACTACTGCCAACACCCCCCCTCTGTCACTGACTTCAAAGGTCTAAGGGGAGCAAGCCACAGTCACCGCGGAACCTTGCCAGCCAAACTCGACCGAGCCCTTTCGTCAGCATATCGGAAACCATGTCTTCCGTGGAACAGTACTGCAACTGGACGGCTTTGTTGCGTAGAGCCTCTGTGGTGAAGTGAAAGCGAATATCAATGTGCTTAGTACGCTTGTTCACAACTCCATTTCGAGCAAGGTCGATGCAACCTTGGTTGTCCACGTACACAGAGGTGGGCTCAACGATTAGCGTCACTGACTCATCCACGTGCAGTCCACTTGCGTTGCCAATGCCACTCCACAGTCGTCTCAGCCAGATCGCTTCCTTCGTCCCACTGCACAGACTCACATACTCAGCCTCCGCGCTAGACAATGCAACTACTTCCTGTTGGCGCGAGCTCCAGGACACAGGAGCACCGCACATCATGAACACATACCCACTGGTGGACTTGCGTTTGGATGTATCACCTGCCCAGTCAGAGTCTACGTATCCATACAGCTGAGTATCAGTCGTGGTGCCATAAGTAAGTCCGAGGTAGCGAGTGCCATTGAGGTAACGCAGAACACGCTTGACCGCTTTCCAATGAGTCTCTCCAGGTTTCTCGACATACTTGGCCAGCTTGGACACTGCAAACGAGATGTCCGGTCGAGTGCCAACAGAGAGATACATCAGACAACCGATCACCTGGCGATACGGGATGTTCGTCAGAGGCTCTTCTACCTTAGTGAGGTCAGCACCGGAGTCCATGGGAGTGTCCATTGGTTTGCACTGCAACATGCCAAAACGTTCTAAGACCTTACGCGTGTATGCAGACTGTGTCAGGTACAGCTGTCTTTTGGATCGATCACGATGGATCTCGAACCCAAGTACCATGCGCGCTTCACTGAGATCCTTCATCTGAAAACGTTTTGACAGTTCACGCTTTACGCGATTCATTGTCTCCATACTTGGGCTTGCAATGAGCAAGTCGTCCACATAAAGAGCAATGATCACAAGCGCTCCTAGTACCTCTCCGGTGTAGACGCACTCGTCTGCAACGTTTGGCTTCAGACCCATCCAACCCACGAGGAACAAGTACATCTTTGCAAACCACTGCCTTGATGCCTGTCGTAGCCCATAGATGGCTTTCTTGAGAAGGCATACCAAGTCCTCGTTCCCAGGTTTGATGAATCCGTCCGGCTGCTCCATGTACACAGTCTCTTCCAGGTCGCCATTCAACAATGCAGTCTTCACATCCATCTGGTGCAGATGATAGTTCTGCACTGCTACAATGGACAGAATCATTCTAATGGATGTGAATTTGACCACTGGTGCATACGTCTCGGAGAAGTCTACACCTTCCATCTGCAGAAACCCTCGAGCCACCACACGAGCCTTGTACCTCACTGTCGGTTCATCGTTGTCGCCAGCCTCATATTTTTGCACAAATACCCACTTGGATGATATCACGTTGCTGTCAGCTGGCCTTGGCACTAACTCGCATGTGTCATGCTCCATCAGAGACTCATACTCACTGTTCATGGCCTTGGTCCACGCTTTTGAATCAGGACGTGACACCGCATCCGAGTATGAGGATCGGATGTCATCACTGGCAGTGAGTAGGGCAGTTCCGCGCCACCACGAGGTAGGCGCTCTACGCTCACGAGTGGATCTCCGAAGTGGTTGTGGATCTGGTACGTCTGGCTCAACTTCTGTCTCAGCTGTGAGCTCATCGTGGCCACTGCCTGAAGCTTCTTCTGGTGGAGTATCTGGTGCAGCGGGTTCAACTTGGGCAGCATCGGTGGGTGTAGTAGAGGTGGAGGTGATGTTTGATTTTGGCCTCTCCGAGATGTCGATCTCAGCATAGTCGTCATCATCAACGTGGTCAGTACCTTGATCTGAACCACTACATTCGTCAAACCTCACATCTCTCGACACAACCACCTTCTTCTTTTGCGCATCCCACAGTTTATAACCGTTCGATCCAGATTTGTACCCAATAAAGATCGCCTCCACGGCACGTTGCTCCAGCTTCTTCAGCTTGTGGTCCACCACTTTGTACCAGCACCGGCTACCGAACACACGCAGATTGCTCAAGTCAGGTTCATATCCACTCCACATCTCGAGTGGTGTCACGTCACTCGGAAGGGCCTTGCAGGTGACTCGATTGCACACATACACTGCAACGTTCAATGCTTCAGCCCAGAAGATCTTTGGCAGTTTCTTGTGATGCAGCATCGATCTCACCAAGTCCATGAGTGTTCGGTTGAACCGTTCGGCCAGACCATTCTGATGTGGATTGTAAGGCACCGTTCGCTGATGTTCAATACCGTGACGTTCAAGCTCTTGTGAAAACTTCTTTGACACATATTCACCAGCATTGTCTGTTCGTAACGCATGTAGCACAGACTCACGTGCGGTGATGGTTTTCACATGTCGGTCACTCTGATTTTGAACCATCTTGAGCCACTTCACGAACACGTGGAACACCTCATCCTTGGTCTTGAGCATGTACAAGAAGCAAAAACGGGAGTGATCATCGATGAATGTGACGAAGTAGCTTGAACCTCCCAAGGAACCTACTTGGATTGGACCACAAATGTCCGAATGCACTAGGTCCAATGGGTGCAAAGCCCGTTCCCCCCCTTGCTTGGGAGTTGGAGCACGTGTATATTTTCCCACTACACAAGAGTCACACACATCCATCGATTGATTCAAGTCCACATTCAGCCCTGACACAACACCGTTACGAGCCATATGTTTGATACCATCCACATTCACATGAGCCATTCGAGCATGCCATAGTGACAGGTCAGTCACGAGTGCGTTGTCCATGTCTTCTGGTACTTCAATCGCGGTACATAGGTAGTACAGTCCTTTGATGCAACGGCCCTGGGCGATCATGGTGTGGCCTTTGTATACACATACTTTGGTTTTGTCAAACACCACTCGCGCACCCAGGTCACACATCGCAGATACTGACAGCAGATGATACCTTAAATTCGGTACGTGCACTACTTCACCCAACCGGCACTTGCTCTTACGCCCTTCAACAGCGAGATCAAGGTGGACACTGCCATGACCAAGAGACTCCAGCTTCGAGTCATTGCCGATACTCACACCGGCAGACTCTCTTTTGCTATAACTGTCCAACATGGACTCGTCATACGTCATATGGGCGGTGGCACCAGAGTCAATGATCCAGTCACTGATACTTTCTTCCACAGAACCTGTCGCAATGAGACAAACAAAGTCAGAGTCACTGTCACATCCTCGTTTCTCGTTGCCGAGATCGGTCTGCACAGCTGGGTTTGCGGCAGCACTCTGCTCTTTGCTAGCTTCGTCACGTTGTCTCTTGAAACAGTTTCTCTGGATATGCCCCTTCTTACCACAGTAGTAGCACACCATGGACTTCTTTCGTGACTGCGCACCGACCAAAGCCGTGTCAATTCCGGACTCCTCCTTGGTACGATCGTTCATTCGCTGTTCCTCTTGCAGCAAACGACTCTTCACAAACTCTAAATCGAGTTTACGATCACCAATCGTGGTGTCAATAGCGACAATGAGGTGTTCGAAGCGGTCTGGTAGCCCACATAGGATTGCCATAGCGATGTCTTCCTCCTCAACCACTACGTCCATGCTCTTCAGATCCGATGCAAGATGACGAACACGATTGATGAAGTGTAACATTTTCTCATCATCTCGCATCTTGGCTGTGTAGAAGGCACGTCTTGCATTGATTCGGTTGAGCAGCGTTTTACGCTGGAACACATCGCAAATGGCTTTCCACATTTGCGCAGCATTCTCGGTATCCCTCACATGGTCCAAATGCTCATCACTGATGCTGAGACCAATAACAGCCCTGGCCTTGGAGTCTTTCTTCTTCCATGCTGACAACTCGTGATCGTCCGTATGCCTGGTTGATTCAAGATGGTCATCGAGGTCCTTGAGTGCAAGCAGCAACTCAACCTTTTGCTTCCATACATGGAAGTTATCCTCGCCCAACTTTTCAATCTTGACGCCACCGAATGAGTCCATGCTTGGTAGATGTCAACAAACAGCACAGGTGCGATGAAAGACCTACGGCACTTAAGTAGTACAAAAATGGCAACAACGACGACAATAACAACAAAAACAACGACAACAACAACAACAAAACTTCAAATTCGGGCGCACTGACGGGAGAAACTACCTCCGCTACCCTAGGCTGTCGGACGCCTGGCCCCCGGAGATGCTCCGGCTACAAGACGTCTTCTTCTGTCTTCCCTCTCCTACGTCTAAGGAGAAGATGCGTCGCTCTCTACGAGGCTTCCAGAGGATGGTTAATGACCCAAGATATGCCTTCACCAAGTATAACCCTCTCTGGCCTCTACCAAGAACTTGCGCGACCTCGCAACTGAAACTACTATGGCAACCAAAGTACGCTGCTAACCCGCAACCACTTAAGGTCACACGCGGCCTGATCCTAAGAAGGAGGTCAGCCTACGCCACGTCGCCTCCCCGCACAAACGCCCAAGGGTCAGATACACGGATCAAAAGCTCGTTATGGAATACCTTCGCAACAGCCCAAGAATCCCGACACGCAGTCAGGATCAAAACAAATAATTCAATCACCCGCACCAGCGCAGTACGCCACGGCACCCCGTCCACAGATGCACCCGCTGAACTTACCAGGTCTTAACGACCGTCACCGTTATCTGTCCAAATGGACCGGTGGGAAGCCGCTCGACAGTACACCCGCTTTGGTTCAAGCCGCCAGGCTCACGTCCCCAGATACCTGGAATCACCCAAAGTAACCCGGATCAACCGCTCGTCGCACTGGACACCAGATGATGATTAAGAAACACAAAAAACAAACAACTGCTGAGCACACGATCACGGAGCCCAGACTTCGAAACTAGACCGACTCGACCTCACGGATACGACCCGAAAAACGATTCGGGGATCCCAAAACACAAGATAGAGGGAGTGTCACACACAAAGTAGATAGCGATCGACAACACGGGCAACAACGGAGGCCCAACTCAACAACGATAGGAAGTAAAGGTCGAACCACTACCACCACAACGCCCTCAGGGAGGAACGCATACCCAAGGAGAATGACCAACACCGACCAACAATGGGATCAAGACACCCGACGCAACAACGAAAGAGGCAACAACAGCGAAACGGATGAACGGCGGTGAGGGAGAGCGGCGACAGACGAACGATACGGAAACGGATAGCGCCAGCGGTCAGCGGGGCTGGGCCCATAACCTGTTGAAAGTTGAAAGGAAGTTGAGGGGATGGAAGGGAAGTTCGCCAGCTCTGGCTTGGATTTACTTGGAGGTCCTTCAGGCTCATCTTATATACCACTCTAAACTCGAATTGCGCGGGAACACCAACTACAAGTAAAACCTAAACCACTAAGCAGGGACACTCAATACTACCACTCATCATCTAACATGACATAGCCAGCTCAGCACAACCTCATTACATCAACGCACACCAACGCACCAACGTTCCGTAATAGTTACGTACATACACATGACCATGACAAGGCACAAATTCACGACTCCAACACACGCCAGCACATGCCAACACATCACGGTAAGTCAACACGTCACAGTAAGTCGGCACGTAACCTGTGGTGTTAGTGCCATGTCATCATGTGGCAATGCACACAACACCCACGTCATCAATATACCCGTGCATGTGTAAACCTGTTGACAGTGCATGCGCACCTTACCATTGTACCAACCACTGTTGTACCACTTGTACCAGCTGTCAACCACTTCACCAGTATCCCCTGCACACAACGTACACTGTGACCACTGTAGTAGCTGGACACGTGGGTGTGTCCAACCGATCCAGTTATGCCATACCACTTGTACGCACCACGTTGCATATGTACATTTGCAGTAGCCAATCAGAAGCCAGTTTCACGTTGGGTTCGCGCACACGCGCATATGCGCTTTTGCAGAGCTACCCTCTAAAACAGCCCATGCTCCCCGGAACATTTGGTTTTCAGTGACAGCACAGGTACTACTGCCAACATGCGCATTGGATTGGGCTGGTGGTGAAAGGTGTCCTTCTAGTCGTGCTAAGCACATTGATGTAAAGGTTCATTTTATCCGAGATCTCATAAGAGACAATGTGATTAGTGTTCAATACGTCCCAAGTGAGGTGAATGATGCCGATTTACTCACCAAGCCATTGGGACGTATGAGTGTTAATGCAATTCTCAAACGGCTTGGTCTTGGACAGGAACTCGAGGAGGAGTGTTGAAGTGTTGAACTCTACAAGTGGTCGAGTGCCTGGCCAACCCCCACAGAAGGTGTCAGCTTGGTCCAAAACCAAACCTTCAGGGGACGATGGGCACTTTTGGAGCCCCTCGCTCCAAAAGCGCATATGCGCCTCTGCTCAAACCCAACGTGAAATGGCAATGTGATTGGCTACTGCAAAATGCTATATGCATTGTATACCGTACAAGTGTTATGGAGTGTATGGTACTGGATTGCGGATATGCACAAGTGGAGCAATGTGGTTGGTCCAAGTGTGCGCGCAGTAGACGGTTGTGCTGCAATGCCGAAGATGCGAATGGGAGCTGTATTGGGTGATTTGGGACAATGTGCGTTTGCGGGCTGCGCGGAGGGGTTGGAGTGCCAGGATGGTAATTGTTGATTTTTTAGAGCTGGTTCCAGATCAAGGGACTGGCAATGGATTTGCCGCATTGATTGATTTAGTTATTTGAAATTGTGACCATCTAGATTGTGCGCGCTTTTCGTGTACACCTGCACACACGAATAACGTGTAGTGTAATGGTGCAACCACCGCCGTCGCTTGCTGCGACGACGGTGAAGTGTGTGCGGTAGGGTATATGTAGATTGGCTTTGCCTGCTGTCGAGTAAACTGGTCGACGAAAGCTGACAACCTTCCTTGTTTTATTTTCTTGTTTCTTCTTCCTCCCATTGTTTCTTCCCTTTTGTTTTCATAACCCGCGTGCGTTGCAACAGATACCACTGATCGGAAGTCTTTGTCTGGCGTTATTATCAAACTTGGGTCATGTGTTTGTTTCTACGGTGCCCGTAAACAGGCGTCGGTGGCATTGTCTACAGGCGAGTCTGAGTACTACGCATTAGTGATGGCAAGTCAAGAAGTAATGTGGATATCTCGAGTAATTGGAGAATGTGGATTGTTGGTTAATGATAGTACTCCACTACGCTCAGACAACCAATGTGCGATTGAGTGGGCCATAGGTGAGCGTTGCCCCTCTGAACGTGCCAAACACATTGACGTGAAGATACACTTTATCTGGGGCTTGGTCAAAAGCAAGGTGATAAGTGTGGAGTATGTGCTAAGTGAGGACAACGATGCTGACATGCTCACCAAGCCAGTTAGTCCTGCTATGACGGAATTGATTTTGGATCGAGTTGGTCTAAACCAGGAACTAGAGGAGGAGTGTTGATGTTAGCACATTGTCGAGTGCCTGGTAGTCTTGGGACATCATGGTGCAGTACTTGGAAACAAAGTTTCATATAACGGAGGGCTGTTTTTGAGAGCTGCTTTGCAAAAGCGCATATGCGTGTGTTCTCAAACCGAACGTGAAACGGGCATATGATTGGCTACTGCATATACTCATATGCAATGCATTGGTTACAAGTGTTGTGCATCGTATGGGTCATGGGCACGGAACCGGCCACTTGGAATAAGGTGAATGGGCATGATACTTAGGAATATGTGTGGCTACATCTGGTGTACAGGTACATGCAGGTGTTGCATATGTGCAGTTGTGCAAGTAAGCACGTGCCATGCACGCAACACACCTAGGGTATGTACATGGATGCCGTGGCATGTGAATTTGCGCTTTCTCATAATGATGATGATGCAAGTAAGTGTTTACACAGTGCTGTCACATGCTGGCACATTGTTGGCATGTCTGGTTCACTTGTTGCGCAATGTTGGCAGCTTGGTTCCCTTGGTGTGCGTGGTTTTAATGTGTTGTAATGTTGTTATGCATGGTTGTACCTAGCTGTAATCAGTGTGTGCAACCCTTATTGTGTTATGTTTGATTATGATTGGTAGTATTGGGTTTCCCCATTTATTGTAGGGTTTTCTTGTAGTGATAGTGTGAACTGGAGGTGCTATATAAGACTCAGAAGTCGCAGTACCAAGTACACTCGCCCCCAAACCTGGCAACCTTCACTCTTTATTTTCTTTCTTTCTTTCCCTTTCATTTCCGTCGAAGCCCAACATAATTTCGTATCAACAACGGTCGTACACGTAAACAAGGATGTACGCATTGGTATTCGTGGTCAACTTGCGCAGGAACACGCATGGTGCACTAGGCCATTCTTCAAATCCTAAGCCTTTAATATCAGTACTGAACTTGGTGTGCCACGCAAGGTGAGCCTGTTTCAGTCCATATATGGCCTTTAGCAGTTTGTAGCAACATGGCTTCAGTCCAGGGATACCACGTGGAGACATTACTCAAACGTCTTCCTTCAGGTAACCATTCAGGAATGCAGTCTTAATGTCAACCTGTGCGATGTAAATTTGCATGCATAGCGTAATGTACAGAAACATGCGAACCAAGTTGAAAGACACAACTCGTGCATAGGTCTCCACATAATCATGACCATATGTCTGGTGGTCTCCTCCTGCTACGAAAGGAGCTCGGAATCGGTCAACTGCAGCATTTGCATCACGTTTCACCTTAAGAATGACATGTGTAGGTAGCGGCTGTGACTGCGGTGAGTCATCCGCCACCAAAGTACATTTATCATTAAGTGATGCGAGCTCTTCATCAATAGCGCTCTCTCATTGCACTCTTTCTGATGGAGTTGAGGACAATGCCTCCTGAAGTGTTGGGTCGTCACTAGTGGTCACCTCGACTTGAGAAGTAGCGGCACCAGCCATATACCACCAACATTGTGGTGCACGCCGATTTCGACGAGGGTACCTGGAACCTAGTCCGGGCTGAACATTCGACTCACCAAGATCACTACAATCATTGTCGCTGTCCTCTCCATCACCAGTGTCACTAGCAGCAGGGTCTAAAACTGGAATTTCAACATCATTCACAGTTTCTTCGGGATGATCCGGTGCATCTGTTGTACCAGTTTCTGGGACAGACCGAAGTTCTTCGACACCATCAAGTGAGAACTCATCTGAGCTTTCACTACGGCTCTCGTACCCATCACTATTATAGTCAATGTCTGATGCACTTTCGTTATCCATGTAATTTGTGAGATATGGTGCCCCACGGAATGTGGATTCTTCAAAAGTGACATGCCGGGACCTGACAATTCGAGGAATCTCACAGTCATCAGTGATCAGAACCTCTTAAACACCATGGTCTAGAGTTTGCAAGTACACTCCCTCATGTGCACGAGACTTGGACTTAGTGTCCGGGTTCATTTTCAATACATACGCTGCGCATCCAAACACTCTAACGTACTTCAACGACGGCATATTACCAGTCACTAATAGGTACGGCCTCAAGCCAGTGGTAGAGTGGGGACCTCTATTGCGAACATATATAAAATACTTTAATGCATACGGCCATAAGCATTCTGGTAAGTTGGCCTGAATCAGCAAAGCTCGAGCCACTTCTCCCATAGTGCGGTGGATGGGCTAGGCAATGGCGTTATGTTCTGGGGTATGAGGAGGTGAGAACAACGTTCCCTGCAGATCATTGGAAAGGTTTTCTTGTAGTGCAATGTACTCTTCTGCATTGTCGGAGTGCAAATTCTGAAGAAGCACATGCCCTCCTTCAAGCTGCTGGAGCTTCTGCCTTATCCCCACAAACACATCACCAATCTCAGATATATGCAACATGAAGCCGAGCAGGGCATACAGGGACCGGTAATCGATGAAAGCAGACGCATATTGAAAACGATCAGGAAACAATGGGAGCAAAGGACCAAGGATGTCCGAGTGCACAATGTGTCCAACCTCTTTTGCTAGTTTAAACTTTCCCAAAAAGGGAAGTTTATGCGCCTTGCCCAGTCGACACGGCCGAAAAACCTCCTCCATCTGCTTTAGCTTTGGGACTCCATCGACTTGCTCGTGTACCTTTTGAAGGTCTAGTGTGTTCATATGTGCAAGTTGGTGGTGCCACAGCTTTGCGAGGTCTAAGTCTTTGGCGGATAGGAACGTTGTGTTATCGGTATGCTCGATTGGACGTGGCAGCGTGTACAACCTAGAGCTCAGGTCTCGTTGACCACATCCAATTTCAAACCATTCTTCATGTTTAAGGCGAACCTCACTTGCACCGAACATGGATTGAATGCCTTTGTCGGCCATACGACCAACAGACACCAAGTTGTATCCAAGATCTGGTACGAGCAGTACATCTGTCAATCGCAGGTTAGCCTCGACGAACGGCAGTAAAACATCTCTTTGTTGAGTGGCAGTGACCGTAGTGTTGTCAGCAAGCTCAATAAACCTCTGAGGTAGATCAACCAATGTGTTGGGTACAAACGCAGATGTGGAACAAAAGAAATGGGAGGTGGCTCCGCTGTCTGCATAGGTTTTCAATCCATTAGACGCAGATGGGTGCACCGTAGACTCCTTGACACCCATTCCCGCGATCTCGATCTTGGATCCTCTTCTTGCGGCATTCCCAGAGGGTTTGGACTTTCCAACAGAACTAGCTTTGAGTTGGTCCAATATGACTTTTGGTAAACGGTTCTCCGGATTGTCAGGGTTGATGTGGCATCCGTCCTGCGTATGGCCGTTTTGGTCGCAGAAGGTGCAATGATAACCATTTTTGCTGGCCACCGCATAAACACGCCCATTGGACTCGAAATTGGAGTTGGAATCTGATGCGTTACCATCATTTTCGTCCCCATTTGACATTTTGTTGCGTCCAAATTGACGGCCATTGCCCTTACCTCGGTTCTTTTTGCGGTTACGACAACGAATGGAACTGGCAGAACCAAGTAGATGAGCGTTGTACTCGTCAATCAAAGTAGTTGCCACATAGTCCTACGTTAGTTCCGAGATCTCCTTAGTCCTAAGTGCCGCAGCAGTTGACTCTAGTGAGCAGTTGGGGTCAATAGAAGCCAACCGCATTGGAGCCTTATGTGACTCTGGAATGGGAGCGTCCTTCCCCATTCGGTCCAATTGTGAGAAGAACGTGACAAACTGGTCCACATATTCCGACATATTTTGGCCATTATACGACATTCGGAACAGTTGAGTATGTACAGCGATACGCGATACCGTTCGATTAGATGCATAACCATCTAATAGTTTCAGCATCCGGCCAGGATCATCGTCCACATCCATGACAACGCGTAGGGGCGCATTTCCAAGTGCACAGATGATGATTGCACATGCCTTTTCGCGTTTTGCCATGAGTCGGGAACTGCTCGGAGCAGCACTGGAAGTTGAATCTTGAGTCAGTGTAGCACGAGCAGCACTGGAAGTTGAATCTTGAGTCAATGTAGCACTCGATGACTCATCCAGAGTTGACGCCACTACATTCCAGACACTTTTAATGCGACACGCTGCACGAAGTCGATGTCGCCATAATGTATAATCCTCACCGCGCTTACCATGAAAGCGTGGGATTTCACACCGGAATTAGTTTCAGTCTCAACTTCGGAGTCAGAAATAGTTCTAGAAGGAGCTGAAACACCAATGAATATATGTTGCAAAGCAGAATGAGGGAATCAATGCTTTTCGGATACCGATTTCCAAGAGAGGGAATGTGTTGAATGGGATGATCAGCCAAACTTTGTGGTTGACATCACCCTCAGAAATGAATACTGCAGTGGAGTAATCTCAACACTCAACAGCAAGGGTGCCAGCGGAGACCGTGCAAACAAGTCTCAATGCTCTTCCAGACGCGTCTGGTACGCGAATCAAAGGTGGAGTTCGGGTCCTCTACACCCGGATTGTCTTCACGAGCAGCTCTGAAGCACATTCGGAAAAGAAAACAGGAGATGAAACTTCTTAAAATCGGGCGCACTGACAGGAGAAACTACCTCCGCTACCCTGAGGGTTGAACCCCTGGACCCTGGATGCTCTCTCAAGGTGCGAGGTGCGATTTTCTTCGACCTGCCCTACCCTGCGCACGTCGAGAGCAGGGTGCCCAATCCATACGAAACGTCCCAGGGAGGTTACCTACAAGCGCGTTACGCTTTCACCAGTTAACCCCTGCTGGTCTCTTGCCGGAAATTAGCCCGATCTTTGTGCGCTGAAACCAAAGAAAAAGGGATCGGAACAGGGGCAGGTCGGTTTACCAGAGATAAGTCCCTGAACGCTTTGCCTACTTTCACCGCTCCAACTAGGTCTCAACAATATGCACGACGCAAAAACAAAAGAAAGTTAAATAAGAGCGACGTCTGCAATATCTCGACGCTCTGTGCCCATAACTTGATGATGATAAATGAAGGTGATAAATGAAGTTGGGCTTCCACTGAAATGAGAAAGAAAGAAAGAAGTAAAAACAAGATTGAAGGTTGTCAGCCTTGGGGTGGTTTACTTGGAGATGCAACATCTGCAACTTATATAGCACCACTAGAGTTCACTACAGCTACAAGAAAAACCCTAAGCACTAAGTGCGGACGGCCAGCACTACCAATCATACTCAAACATAACACAATAAGCGTTGCACAAACTGTCGACAGTTCACTACACCATGCATAACAATATTCGAGCACATGCCAACGAAGCTCGGTAAGTGAAACAACTATGACAACAATGTGCCAGCATTTCACAGCTCTGTGCAATGCCTTACTTGCGTCATCATGACCATGACAATGCACAAGTTCACATGGCACTGTATCCATATCAATAACCTAAGTCCATTGCGTGCGGTGCACGTGCTGCCACACAAAATCACACGTCTGCCGCAACGTGATGTCCCTGTAAACCAGTGCAGCCACACAGAATCTCATGTAGGTTGTCCATTCACATTATGCCAAGTGGCCCATGCTGTGCCTACGACCCATACAATGTATACCACTTGTAAACCACGTAATGCATATGGGCAAATGCAGTAGCCGATCATAAGCCCGTTTCACGTTGCGTTCGAGCACACGCGCATATGCGCTTTTGCAACGGAGGTGCTCAAAATTGCCCATCGTTATATGCAAATTTGTTTCCAAGTAGTCTACCATGAAGTCCTAGGGCTTCCAGGCATTCGACCATGTGCCAACATCAACACAAAGGACGATAGAGGTGACTTTTAACAAGTAAATGTTGACTCTGAGTCACAGTCACGCTATCCTCGTCGCACCAGGCGTGCACCACAACGCTGGGGGCATATGGCCAGCATGGCAAAAACTGAGCTTGAGGTTACCACGAGTGATGATCCCTCACTCAAAGAAGCACTGTCTGCAACCCCAACTGAAAGAGAGAAATGGCTGCATGCTATTGATGACGAGTTGACATCTTTAGAAGACAAGGCTAAACGGGTTGTGGATGACTCACCAAAGTCCCAGCCCCTACCAACGCATGTCGTACTGAAGGTGGAACGTGACGCAGACGACTCCGTTGACCGATTTCAAGCTCGAATAGTGGCTGGAAGGAACCACCAGACATATGGTCAGACTACTTAGAGACGTATTCACCATTTGTTTCGTTCAATTTGTTTCGCATGTTCCTGTACCTGATGTTTTGCTAGCGGATATTTGTTGCCCAAGTTGACATAAAGACAGCATTCCTTAGTGGTGTCCTCAAGGAAGAAGTGTGGGTGATGTCACTGCGTGGCATTCCTGGTCTCAAATCACAATGCTACAAAGTGCTAAAGACTGTATACGGGCTTAAGCAGGCTCATCTGGCATGGCATACGAAGCTCATCACAGACATTAAAAGCATAGGTTTTGAATAATTACCCAGTGCACCATGTGTTTTCAGGCACACTTTACACGCTAACACTTATGAATATATCCTGATATACGTGGATGACCTTCTCATAATTACGCCTAGTGCCGAACAACGATCTCACGTATTGGAGGACCTCAAGTCGTTGTATGACCTACGCTTTGAGATTCGTGTCAGAATGTATCTTGGCGTTGAGTTAACCTGGAACATGAACTCCAATGCTCAACTGCTAGGTGTGAACCTTGCACAGCCGTTGCATGTCAGTGGCATGTTACGACGTTTTGGACTTGTTGCACTGGTAAGCATCACTACAGTGAAAGCTCAGAACCTCTCTGTGTCGATCAATCTCAAGCCAAATAAACCCAAATGTTTCAGTGGAAAGCAGGGGTTCCTCGTTGTGAATGTTGAAAGTTGAAAGGAAGTTGAGGGGATGGAAGGGAAGTTCGCCAGCTCTAGCTTGGATTTACTTGGAGGTCCTTCAGGCACATCTTATGTACCACTCTAAACTCGAATTGCGCATGAACACCAACTACAAGTAAAACCTAAACCACTAAGCAGGGACACTCAATACTACCAATCATCATCTAACATGACATAGCCAGCTCAGCACAACCTCATTACATCAACGCACACCAACGCACCAACGTTCCGTAACAGTTACGTGCATACACATGACCATGACAAGGCACAAATTCACGACTCCAACACACGCCAGCACATGCCAACACATCACGGTAAGTCAACACGTCACGGTAAGTCGGCACGTAACCTGTGGGGTTAGTGCCATGTCATAATGTGGCAATGCACACAACACCCACGTCATCAATATACCCGTGCATGTGTAAACCTGTTGACAGTGCATGCGCACCTTACCATTGTACCAACCACTGCTGTACCACTTGTACCAGCTGTCAACCACTTCACCAGTATCCCCTGCACACAACGTACACTGTGACCACTGTAGTAGCTGGACACGTTGGTGTGTCCAACCGATCCAGTTATGCCATACCACTTGTACGCACCACGTTGCATATGTACATTTGCAGTAGCCAATCAGAAGCCAGTTTCACGTTGGGTTCGCGCACACGCGCATATGCGCTTTTGCAGAGGTACCCTCTAGAACAGCCCATGCTCCCCGGAACATTTGGTTTTCAGTGACAGCACAGGTACTACTGCCAACAGTGAATACATGGCTTTAAAAGGTAGAACAGTACTTTGTTCTCATTGAAGTCGCAAATCTCAAACTTGGTGCTTTCTGATGCTAATCGTATATCTTTTGCTACCACACTTCTAACGGTTACAGCGGCAATTTGGAGGTACACGGTTTCGAAGGCTACTAAGGTCCCATGTTCATGGGACAATTTTGTTGCAGCTATCAGACGTGAGTATGTTCGAGAAGATCATGAACGCCGAGCACGTGATTCTCGCAGGGCTTGAAAGACAACTGGTTCTGTTGCCAGCTATCTGTCCGACTTTTGCAATATTGTGCTCACCATGCCGGACATGAGTGTAAGTAAGAAGTGGGATATCTTTGTCAGTTGTCTCAAATCTAAGACACAGTTCGAAGTTCGTAAGTCCAGCTGTGCTGTCTTTGAAGAAGCAACCAAAATTGCAATGCGAGTAGAAGCTGCGTTTGCTAATGTTTCCATTGAGCACCAATCTTCTGGATCAGAATCTGTTGCCGTTCCACATGGCTTATTAGATCCTATGGAAATTGACAACACTGAAATAGGCCGCACGGAACGTTCAAAGCAGCGCTTAATCGCCACTTGCAACAACCCATGTTTCAAGTGCCATGAAGTGGGCTGCCATCCATGGAAGCGTGGCGAAGATGCAGTTCGCAGTGTGCCCGTATCGAATGTTGAGACTGCGTTGGTTGCAGTGTATGACGATGATAGGTCTGATCGTTTTGAATACTAAAGCGTCGTTTCCAAAATAATAAGTGCACGTCGAAAGGACATCCTTGTCATAAATTTTCACCGAGCTCTTTGCAGCAGAGTTTGCAGAGTGTTCGTTGTATTCCTTTAATGGTATTGTCAGGGGTGTTCAATGACATACCCACAAGAATACTCAAAGATGATGGATGTACCTCTAGTGTAATTTCAAGAGAATTTGCTGAAGTGCATAGAAATAAGTTTGCTTTCTGTCCGATCCTAATGGATTTGTGTCACTCCAAGCAAGGCTCCCGTGGGATTGCTACCAAAATGACTGCTAGTGGGACACTTGGCATCGGAAACCAATCGTATACCGCGGACTGGATTGTGGCTGATGCGCGTTACGATGTCCTCTTGGGTATTTCATGGAATGTAGACTGTAACCAAAAAGCAGATTATCAGGCAAGAACAGTCATCGTGGATGGTTTTGAGGTATCAGCCCAACCTGTGCTTCGTCGGAATACGCGCCACGTCCAGTCCATGGGTGTAAAGCAGTTTCTTCGCGTCCTCCGCTCCCCGGGGTCGGGTACCCAAGTCTTTCGGGTACGTCCAGTGAGCAGCTTGGATCTTCGGGATGCAGTACTGGCCAAACCAGATCCAAAACCTGAATTTTTGGACGACGATGATGCCGAGCTACGTGCCATACTTTGTGTATATGAGGAGGTTTTTCAGGTCGAGCTTTCCCACTTTCTTCCCCCTTCTCGCGACGTCAATCACCACATCGAGCTACTGCCTGGTGCTACCCCCCCTCATCGTCCCCCTTATCAGCTATCTCCTGCTGAATTACTGGCCGCTCGAGAATTTGTTGATAAGCTACTCCAGTCAGGTAGGATTCGGCTCAGTCGCTCTCTTTATGGGGCTCCGCTCTTCTTTGTGAAGGAGCCAGGTCCCGAATTACCTGGTGTTTTAGATTACAAAGCCTTGAATCGTATCACTAAGCGCGACGATGCTTCGCTTCCTCGCTGTGATGAAATTTTTGACCGTCTGGGTCAATCCCGTTACCTTTCCAAGCTGGAACGTAAGACTGCTTTCATCAGATCCGTCTCCGTCCCTCCGATATAGAGAAAACAGCATCTATTATCGAATATGGTCCGTTTGAGTATATGGTCATGCCCATGGGTCTGTGAAACGCTCCTGCCTCATTTTAGTCTCTTATGAATGTTCTTCATGAATACATTTACCGTTCTCTGGTTGTGTATATCGACGAAATTCTCATTTAGAGCCACACGCGTGAAGAGCATTTGTAACATATCCGTTCTGCTTTAGAACGATTGCGCAAAAATTCATTATATGTTTCGCCGAAGAAATGTTCTTTCATGGCATCCGAGACGGAATTTCTTGGATTGAAAGTCGAGCGTGCGGGGTTTGCCACCCATCCTAGAAAACTTGAGGTCATTAAAAATTGGCCCTGTCCTATCAATGTTACTGAGCTAGGTAGTTTTTTGGGGCTTGTTCAGTTCTTTCGGCGTTTTATTCCACAGTTCTCGTTACGGGCTGCTCCACTCACCAATCTTATGGGAAATGGCTCCAGTATTAGAGATTGGAAGGGGGAATGTGAACGACGCTTCTTGGATCTGAAAGCGGCACTTGTTTCTGTTCCAATTATTGGTCCACTGGATTGGACCAGACCATTTTGCCTCCACATAGATGCTTCGCACTTGGCACTTGGAGCAACCCTGACCCAATTACACGATGATGGCTGTGATTGTGCCATCGCATACACATCTCGCGAGCTAACCTCTGCCAAGCAGAACTACATGGCAAACGAACGCGAGCTTTTGGCGCTTGTATTCGCCCTGCAATGCTTCCATTTTTATCTGGAGGGACCTGATTTTGACGCTTTTACAGACAATCAAGTTGTGGAAACCTTTATGACGAAAAAGTCTTAAAATCGTCATGACGCTCGCTGGCTGGGTTTCTTGGCTACTTTTAATATTCGCAGAGTGAATTTGGTTGGCGGAAAGTTGTATGTCCTTGGAGGCTCTTTATCCTGTATCCCGGATCGTCCCGTTGTGCAGCAGATCTAGTACGTGTCTCTCCTCTTTTTGTAGCTTGAAGAAGCGTTGTCGCAGTATGAGCATGATCCATTCTTCAGTTTGATAGCTGCAGCTTTGAAAGGCAAATGGCCTGCGACGCCTAAGGTTCGTAAATGGATTGAGCTCAAATTTCCCTCCTTTTCGAAAGACGGTTGGCTGCTTCTGTACAAAGAAAAGCTTTGTGTCCTATCACACTGCCTTAGTCAAGTTTTGGAAATGGCCCATGATTCTAAAGTGGGTGGTCACTTTGCCTTCTTGGAGACTTTACCAAGGTTGGCTGAATTTCATTGGAAGCACAAAACCAAAGACGTCAAGCTTTATTGTGATGGTTGTAGCATCTGTCAACAACAGAAAGATTTTCACGGCCAGACTCTCAATGATCCGACGCCTTTACCAGTCCCTACCCGCAGATGGGAAATGGTTGCGACTGACTTCATAGTCCAACTTCCGAAAACCAACCTAGGTTTCGTCGCAATTGCAACATGTGTTGACAGATTGTCACGCAGGGTCCGTTTTATCGCCTGCAATGAGATTGAAAAGGGGCCGGACGTTGCACAGCACTTTTTCACCAACATCTTTCCCCATCATGGGATGCCTGATTCTGTAGTCCCTGATCGCGACCCTCGTTTCATATCCACTTTCTGGACATCGTTTATGAACTTATGTGGTTGGAATGCCCGAATGTCTTCTACGCGACATCCTCAATCTGACGGTGCTTCTGAAGTGATGAACCGCATGATCGAGAGTTACATCCGTTGCTTTTGCTCATTCGAGCAGACTGACTGGGATGTCCGGCTTCCCAGCGCAGAACTTTCTTACAATTCAGCAGTCTCAGAAGACATTGGTCTTTCCCCTTTCGAAGTTGACCTTGGATGGAAGCTGGAGGCGCCACTGGATAAGCTTTATCAATCTTATACATATCTTGAAGCACTTTCGGATTTTCTTGATCGACTCAAAGCCGCCGCGGACGACGCCAAGTATGCACATCAACTAGCAAAAGCAGGCCAGACAGCAGAAGCTAGTGTTCATTTCGAAAAGCCTACGTATAAGACTGAAGACAAAGTTTGGGTTTTACGAAATCTGTTTCGAGATTCATACTCGAAAGGGCAAGACTCAGCAACGTTCTCTGCTCGGAGGTTTGGGCCTTTTCGCGTTTTGGAGCAGGTAGGAAAGAGTGCTCTACTGCTGAATTTTCCATCCCATATCCGAACGTACCCAGTAATCCACGTTTCTCACACGGAACCACATCGATCGCAGCCACGGGACATTGCAAAGCCTACGCCAAGTACTCCTGCTCTAGTTCCTGGATCAAATTCAAGTACTCTCTACAATGTGGATCGTATTCTAGCTCACCGTAAGAAAAGGTGAGGATATCAGTGGCTTAAGCTATTGGAAAACTCTAATACAAACGATGCATAATGGCAGCCGACGAGAGATTTTGTGGATGCTGATGGGACACTTACAAACGCGTTTCGGTATTATATAGTGGACAATACTCTTCTTACACATTTGCATTGACGAGGTCCTCAATACCCACAGAGGGCAATTTTGCAACAGTAATGAATGAAGAGGATGAAATTGGAACAGCTGTAATTTCTAATTGGGCACACTTTGATGTAGGCAGTTGTAATTAGGTCGAAATCGGAAGAGCTGTAGCTTTTAATTGGGCTGATTTGGATGTCGGTTGTTGGAATCGGTCTTATACTGGAGATATTTTTTGCACTATGAAGTGTATAAAAGTCGGGAGGAAAGAAAGATGCGGAGAGAGTGGATACCATCGACCAGTCAGATAATAAAGCCTCCACATCCTATTCACTTGCCTCACTTCTCTTGTGGCATTGTATCAGCAGATGATCAGGTTTCTGCTGCACCTGGCATTACGTGTTGGAAGTCACTCTGTGATATTGCTGTCACTGTCGTCTATCAGTGTTCTTTGGATGATGTGCTTTGATGTCAGTGAACCCATTGTCTGTGAGTGGAACAGGGTGGCACACGTGTGCAGTTAGTACAGTGAGCACAGTGCACAGGACACGCAGGTATGATAGATGGACACAGGGCACAAGTAGTACAGCAATGGTACTATGTTGCAGAGTAATATACCTGTCATGAGGTTTACAGGTACATGAAGTTATTGGTGACGTGTGAGTTAATGTGCTGACGTGTGAACTGGATACCTATGTCACACATGTCGTTTTGTGAACGGTGACGTGCATAGATGAATTGGGATGTGTTGGTATGTGTTGATATGTGAATTGGTGCTTTGTCACTATGTTTTGTAGGCACGTAACTTGTTGTGCTACACTGGCACATTGTTGTGCTACCCTGGCACATTGTTATGCATGGCTACTGTAAGCTGCCGTGAGTTTGCGTGTACAGAAGTATGTTATGTCAGACAATTATTGGTAGTACTGAGTGTCTCTGCTCTACAGACTAGGTTTTCTCTGAGTTAGAGTCAGAAGTTGAAGGCAGATAGAAGTTCTATTTAAGTTGTGATTGATGAGCCTCCGAAGTAAATCTTGGTTCGAGCTGGCGAACTTCCTTTGCATCCCCCTATCTTTCCTTTTCATTCCACTTCAACTTCAAACATTACGCACCCGTTTGGACATATTGACACCTGTATGTATCTTAGCTCGCTTCCAGAAAGCACCAGCTCGATATTTTCATCGAGCGGTGAACCGCATGCTAAGGTATTTACGTGTTACTACTCACCATCGACTTGTGTATCACTCTGGGAACCTCTTACTGAATGGTTATGTACACTCTGACTACGCAGGTGATACCACTGATCAGAAGTCTTTGTCTGGCTTTAGGATCTAGCTTGGGTCATGTCTTTGTTCCTAAGGTGCCCGTAAGAAGTCGTCGGTGGCATTGTCTACAGACGAGTCTGAGTACTACGCATTAGTGATGGCAAGTGAGGAGCTAATGTGTATATCTCGAGTGCTTGGAGAATATGGATTATTGGTTAATGATAGTACTCCACTACGCTCAGACAACCAATGTGCGATTGAGTGAGCCATTGGTGAGCGTTGCATCTCTGTACGTGCCAAACAAATTGACGTGAAGATACAATTTATCCGAAACTTGGTCGAAAGCAAGGTGATAAGTATGGAATATATGGAAATTGAGGGCAACGATGCTAACATACGCACTAAGCCACTTAGTGTTACGATGGCGTAAAGTCTTGGATCGAGTTGGTTCAAACAGGAACTCGAGGAGGAGTGTTGATGTTAGCACATGTTTGAGGACCTGGTAGTCCTGGGACATCATCGCACAGCACTGGGAAATAAAGTTTCATATACAGAAGGGCTGTTTGTGAGAGCCGTTTAGCAAAAGCGCTTATGCGTGGGTTCTCACACCCAACGTGAAACGGGCATATGATTGGCTACTGCATTAGTCACAAATGTTGTGCATCCTATGGGTCATGGGCACGGAACCGGCCACTTGGCATACTGTGAATGGGCATGGTACTTGAGAAAATGTGTGGCTACATCTGGTTTACAGGTACATGCAGGTGTTGCTTAGGTGCAGTTATGAAAGTAAGCATGTGCAATGCACGCAACACACCTAGGGTATATACATGGATGCGGTGGCATGTGAATTTGTGCTTTGTTAGGGTCATGATGATGCACGTGAGTGTTTACACAGTGCTGTCACATGCTGGCACATTTTTGGCATGTCTGGTTCACTTTTTGTGCATGGTTGGCTGCTTGGTTCACTTGGTGTGCGTTGTTGAAATGTGTTTTAATGTTGTTATGCATGGTTGTACTTACCTGTAATCAGTGTGTGCAACCCTTATTGTGGTATGTTTGAGTATGATTGGTAGTATTGGGTGTCCCCAATTAGTGTTGTAGGGTTTCCTTGTAGCGGTAATGCGAAGTAGATGTGCTATATAAGACTCTGAAGTCGCAGTACCAAGTAAACTCGGCCCTAAGCCTGGCAAACTTCACTCTTTATTTTCTTTCTACACTCTAGATTGCGCGCACTTTTCGTGGACACCTGCAGACACGAGAAACGTGTAGGCTAATTGTGCAAACGCTGCCTTCACGTGGTGCGACGATGGTGAAGTGTGTGCAGTAGGGTATATGTAGGCTGCCATTGCCCGCTCGCAAGTAAACTGGTTGAATGTTGCTTACAACCTTTCTCAGCTTACTTTCTTGTTTTTACTTCTTCCCTTTTCTTCCTTTTTGTTTTCTCAACGCGCATGCGTTGTGTCATATTCATCTGGAACCAGCTCTAACAATCAACAATTTCCATCCTGGTGCTCCAACCCCTCAGCGCAGCCCACAAACGCAAATTGTTCCAAATCGCCCAATACAGCTCATATTCGTAAATTCGGCATTGCACTACAACCGTCTACTGCGTGCACACTTGGACCAACCACATTGCTCCACTTGTGCATATCCGCAATCCAGTACCATACACCCCATAACACTTGTACGGTATACAATGCCTATAGCGTTCCGTAGTAGCCAATCACATTGCCACTTCACTTTCGGTTTGATCAGAGACCTATATGCGCTTTTGGAGCGAGGGGGTCCATAAATGCCCATTGCCCCCTTAGGATTTGGTTTTGAACCATTTTAAAGCCTTCTGGGTGGATTGGCCAGTCACTCGGCCACTTCCGGACTTAAGCATTGCGTATGACCATCGTGGTCACAGGAGGTTCAATAATAACGCTTTTACATGCAACAGCATAAAAATGTCCACTGAAATCAACACTGGAGTTGGAATCAGATGTGGTTCAATCATTTTCGTCCCAATTTGACATTCTTTGCCGTCCAAATTGGCAGCTGTTGCACACACCTCGGTTTTTTCGGGGTTACCACCACGACTGGAACTGGCAGAACCAAGTTGACGAGCTTTATGCTCGTCAATCATAGTGGGTGCCACATAGTCACGTTTGTTCCGAGATCTCCCTAGTCCTAAGTGCCGCGGCAGTTGAATCTAGAAAGCAGATGGGGTCAATAGATTCCAAACGCATGGGAGCTCTATATAAATCTGGAATCGCAGCGTCCTTCTCCCATCGGTCCAATTGTGAGAATAACGTGGCCAACTGGTCGAAACAGTTCGACATATTCTGCCCATTATACGACATTCGGAAAAGTGGAGTCTGTACAGCGATATGAGATAAAGTTCGATTAGAGGCATAGAGTGCATCTAGTAATCTACTAATATGGCCCGGATCATCACCTACATCCATGACTATGCGTAGGGGGGCATTTTCAAATGCATAGATGATGATTGCACATGCCTTTTCGCTTTTTGCCATGAGTCGAAAACTGCTCGGAGCAGCACTGGGGGTTAAATCTTCAGTCAATGTAGACTTCGATGACTCATCAGGAGTTTACGCCATTACATTACAGACCCCTTTAATGAGACACGCTGCATGAGGTCGATGTTCTCATAGTGTATAATCCTCTCCGCTCTTACCATGAAAGCGTGGGATTTTCAAACCTGACTTAGTTTCAGTTTCAACTTCGGAGTCAGGCATACGACCAGAGAGAGCTGAAACACCAATGATTATATGCTGCGAAGCAGAGTAAGGGACTCAATGCTTCTCGAAAACCAATTTCCAAGAGAGGAAATGCGTGGAATCGGAGGGTCGGCCAATATGTGAAGCTGAGATCACAATAGGACATGAATACTGGAGTGGAGTAATCTCAACACTTAACAGCAAGAGTGAAGGTGGAGACCGTGTGATCAAGTCTCAAGGCCCCTCGAGACGCGTCTGGTACGCAACTCACAGGCGGAGTTCTGGTCCTCTACACCCGGAGTGTCCTCACAACCAGCTCTGCAGCACACTTGGAAAAGAAAGTAAGAGATGAAACTTCGTGAAATCAGGCGCCCGGACAGGAGAAACTACCTCCGCTACACTAAAGGTTGAACCCATGGACCCTGGATGATCTCTCCAGGTGCGAGTGTTGAGCTTGGCACATGGTCAAGTGCTTGAAAGCCCTACAACATCATGGTACCCTACTTCGAAACAAAGCTGCATATAACGATGGGCACTTTTGTGCACCTCCTTTGCAAAAGCGCATATGCGCGTGTGCTCGAACCCAACGTGAAATGGGCTTATGATTGGCTACTGAATTTTCCCTTATGCATTAAGTAGTTTACAAGTGGTATACATTGTATGGCAAAGCATGGGCCCATTGGCATAAAGTGAGTGGACAACTTGCATAGGATTCTGTGTGGCTAAATCTGGTTTACAGGTATATCACGTTGTTTCAGAAGTGTGAATGTGTGTGCCAGCCCGTGCACGGTACGCAAAGAACTTAGGTTATCGAAATAGATGCAGTATGATATGACCTTGTCCATTTTCATGGTCATAAGGACGCAAGTAAGTCATTATACAGAGCTATGACATGCTGGCAGATTTTCCCATGGTTGTTTCACTTACTGTGCTTCGTTGGCATGTGTTGCAATTATTTTATGCATGGTGGTAGTGAACTGTCACCAGTTTGTGCAACCCTTATACTGTTACAAGGAAAAGCAGCCTTCAGAGGCAGGAGGTGCTTCGTGCCGCGTCCGAAAGTTAGCGTAAGATATCCACACAAATTTTGGTCTACGCATAAAATAAACTATTTCAAGTTAATGGCGCCCCTCTGCAAAGGCTGCAGCTTCTTGTACAATAGGTTTTTTTATGTTTACTGGCACTGGATGGAAATGCTGCCTATTTCGTGGCCTCTCGTTTTCATTATGAAGCAGTAACACATCATCAGATGCTCTCACGCGCAAAAGTCCAACCTAGTTTTGACCCAGCGAAAAAAGTGTGTACGAAAGTCAATTATCATTTTATTCTGCGTTTGTCCTTGCGCTTTATACACAATTGTTGCAAATGCTAATCTAACGGAAAACTGTCGAAGTTTGGTTTTCACATCTGCAGGCTCAAAGAGAAAGTCAATGCAGTGCAGTAAAAAGCTTTGCTGAATGTCTCCATTTTCATCAATGCCCGAGAGTCGAGTCACTCCTTGAGAAATGCTGGTAACGATGAACATCTTTCCATGCGGCAAGTGCAGGTGAACTATATTTCGAAACATCATAACAGAAACACCCAACTTCAGTTTCAAATGATGGTGCGGGACTCCAGTTAGAGCGTAATTATACGCCAGTTCAGGTCCAGTGATACTGTTAATGGGAAAACTTTCACCGGTTGTCCCTCGATTCGGAACGATCATCGTGTCACACTTCTCGTCAAACATCCTTCCTAAAAAGTATTACACTGCGTTCTGGTTATATTTCTCCACTAATTGATTTTTTGGCGAAACCATCAATCCGTTGAGCTTGACATCTTCTTTCTTCTGTGTTTTAAACCATTTTCACAACAACTTTTATGCTTCATGCACATCTGACGTAGACATGTGTGGAAGCCTTGCAGATGCTGGAAACGTTCCAGGACCAAGACTGAGCAAACTTTTCGCAAAAACTGGATCATGTTGTTGACCAACCTGTTCTTGAAAGCGAAAAACTTTGATTGTTCAGTCCCGAAGCTCGCAAGAGTACCATGGAAGCTCCCGCAGGAGACTCACAGGAACAACCGCGAATTTTTCTATCCTTTTCAGATACTGTTCTAATTCTTGTAACTACTGGAAGCACTTGCATATAATAGCCTGCTATAACTAAGACCATGCCCTGAAAGTCTGTTGTAGAGTTTCTTAAGTCCTTCAGTACGGTGTTCACAATCTCGAATTGCATTTTAGGGCACAATAAAGCTTCATAAACTACCAGCAAAACAGTCTTCCGTATTATTTCTGCTCTCTGTGGTCGTGTTCCGTACTTGGAAAGTATCCGACGCTCTCTACTTTGCGAATATTTGTTGTCATCACCTCCAAATCCAAGCAAACTAAGCAAAAATCTTCCGCCTTCATATATTGCAGCAGCAATACCTCTCTTAGCTGTCATCCGCACCAATTGGCCTTTGTGATCAACAATATCTCGGAGCCCGGATAGAAGATAGGTCTTCCCTTTCCCCGCCTGCTCTTTTCAGAAGAAAATGCTTTCGTGTGTTTTGAGTCTTTTGGACTTTCCCATGCTCTCTCCGTATTGTATTTCTCTCATTATTTTGTCAAACACTTGCTTCTGGCCTTCTTTGAGATCATCATATCGCTCTTTTACCTTTCATCTGGACCTCCAAGAAGCGCTGCAACGTACTTCAGCTCGTTAGTCTGCTAATTGCAGTTCGTTCTCTCTGAGATGAAGTTGTGATACAGTGGGATGACGGGAGTGCTCATTTCTGATATGCAGACTACCATGTATGTCCGAAATCTCACTGATTCTTCAAAGACGTTCTTCGCTTCCTTGTGCTCTGTTTCTCTCGGTTACATCAGTATTTAGACCTGTTTTGTGCTTTTCAAGGACAGTTTTAGGATTTAAACCGTGTTGAAAGGAAGTAAAAACCAAGTAACGCAGCTCAGTAGGAGTTTAATGGTATCTTACCAACTCATCAAAAGTGGTTTCGTACTCGTCACCATGAATAAATAGTCCAAGGGCTTCTGCCGCTTCTCTATGAGTTGGGTAAGATTCGCTCCCAACTCGTTTCGCATCACCAACGGAGCTGAATGAAGAGTTCGTGTGCAATATTCGAAGAGCAAAGAGTTCGGAATTATCGTGAGGAGCAAATCTAATTCGAGTTACAGGTCGATCATTTTTGGATCCTTGCATGACGTAAATTCGTGGACGTCCTCCATCCCGAGTGAGGTCAGACTCTGGTACAGATTGGGGTAGCTTATCTTATACACTTAAAGTCTCGTAGTACGTCATGTAGTCCAAGTCCATATATTGGGAAGGTCTTCTGAAATATATTTCGGGCATGGAAGACTTCACAAGTCTAGGCAGTCTTACGTTTCAAATCAAAACCTGTGGCTGTCCAGTTTGATTGAGGAGAACATGCCTGAACTCGAAGAGGTTCAATGGTGCTTTAACCGCGCCCACCACTCTCACTTTCATGTACGCCCTGATCTCATTTTGAAGCATGTCGCTCTTTGCACTTGATTGCCTTTCCGTTCGACTTGATGCAACCAAATCCTGTTCTTTGGCACTCATGAAAGCATACTTCATCATTTATGCTACGGAGCTGCCACCTTGGGTTCTTTCAACATTGATGTGAGCCCTATACCTCATCGTGGGATCTGGACTGTACGGAACCGCTTTCAAATCTTCTGTCCTTCTCCTTCAGTAGGCCACACTCGGTTTACGTACTCATTTGTCAGCCAAAACTCCTTCTCAGTCAAACCCAAACCTGCAACTCCCGTCAGCAGTACGAACATGGAAATATGGAGAGTGTCTGTGCATATTGAATTTCTTCACCAATTTCGGAGTTTCTCGTCTTCAGGCGAGTCACCACATGGCAGTTCGGCTTTCATCAAAGTGTCAATGATCTGAGGATCCTCAATGTCGCCCTCTTTCAACAAAAGAAGAATGTGATGATGTGAAGTACTAATCTCCTGGAAGTCAAGTTTGGCGGCAATTCCAATGCCTTTCAAGCCAAAGAGCTGTTCTTAATTATTTTGTAGATCCTTCATGATTGAATTTGCATACTGGTTGTGAAAGCTTGCAATACGACCTGGCCTATCAAAAGGACGGGACGGCTTCGGTTTCCCTATGGAGTAAATGCTCCGGTGTTATCGTAGTCCATACTAAGCCTTTTCATCTCTTCCCGCCATACGGTCATTGTCACTGTGACAATGGCGTGGGGGTGCCCAGTTGACCTATATTGCTTGCACATCCAGTCGATTTTGTCTCCATTACGACGGAGAGTTTTTGTAATTACATGGAAGATAGAGTATACCCGGAGGTCCAAGTTCATCTGTTCCGGTGTGCATGCCAGTGTGCAGGTCCCGTTCGTCAACCATTCATCTGTTCTGTTTCCAAGTAACGAAGTCTCAAATGTTCAATGTTTGCGCTACTACGAAGCAACCATTGCTGAAGAAGAATACCAGAGTTCAGCAGCACACTGTCGGTGTACAGTCTTCTCTTAGAGTATTCTGCCCATGTTAGGCTCCTTTCTTGTCGGGTTTTCGCACCCTTTGATGAAATATATGTTGTTTTATAATACAGTGCATTAACCTCACCGTAAGGGTAGAGCATTGGAAAAGCCTCTTTGCCAGCGTCCATTGAATCAACCTTCACACGCTTGTACTTGACAACTCGACGTCGAAATTTTCCGGTGAGATGTAATGGGATTCTCTTCTTCCTATCAGCTGGGCATCTGAGGATTCAGACCTGAGCATTCCACTTGGTTCTGCGACGAAAGCTCTCATTGCAAGAGGTCTGCCTTGGCTGTCTTCTGGTATTGGTCCTGCAGCGGACCTCACCTAGATTCGGGCTTAGTGGGCACATTGATAATTCCGGATAACTATTCCTTCATGAAAAGCGTCTGCAGAGATTTTCAGAGTAGACTCGTTTGCGTTTGATATCCTCCGAACCATATCGCCTGGTCTGAACACATTTCTGTATCTCTATCGGACAATATTTGGTTTTGGTTGTAAGAGGCCGTATAATTTTGGAACCAAGTATCGAATATTCGAGTTGGACACCATTGTTGTCGTGAAAGAAGAAGAGTAATTCCGTGGAATAAGACTGGGAGGACATTCCGACCCCAAATTATGTGTAGCGCACATCCTGGCCTGGATCAGAAAGAGACTCATTGCCTTGAGGTCAAAGAAATGACGGAACTCCACCCTGAACGTACTTCATAGCCATGAATGTGACAACAGTTGCAAATAAAACATTAAAGCGTGTTAATAGAGTTTGAAAAGAACGTAAGCGATATATGTCTTCAAGTTTCGAATTGATATACACTCCTCTGAAAGCAACTCCAAGCGATCCTGGGCTTTTATATCCACAGCATGTTCCTTCGGTCTCTGCACCAAGCAGAACTGTGCCACAATACTTGCACATACGAATACGAGGCACCCACCCCGAATCTTTGAGAGCACACCAAGGTGCTCGAAAGCCGTTTGCGCCACACCTCCCACAACACTCTGGAAGTGTCCCAGTGATTGTTTGGTCCTCCGAGTATGAAGAGCTCGGACGTGTTAGGCCATGACGAATTTTTCTGCCCTTTCATCGCAGACATATTTTGCTCCGTAGTGAATGCCATGAAGAGGTCTCTCAGGGAGCCGCATAACCGTCCTATCTCGTTCCTGTTGAATGCCGGAAGAATGAGAGAAGTTCAAGTAGTCCTCTTCAGCGTAATGGGTTTCATTAACATTTGGGGAAAGCTCGTTTTTAGTTCCCAGGTCCACCTGAGCAAGCTCATCGGTTATGTCTCGATGACGCACGGACTGTATATTCTCCCCTCGACCATGCCCTGCTCCTGACTGACGTCCACCGCTTCGTGACGGCTGTCGATGCCATGAACAATTCATGTCGGACTGCGGAAACCGGAAAGAGACTGAGAGATTTAGTGATTACCTTTCGGTAGAACATGTACCGTCTCTGCCCCTCAAGTCGAGAAGTGGTGTTGCACAATAGTTTCCGGCATGTTATCTAATCTACCAAAGGATTGCTCTCACAACGAGAAAGTTGACCCCTTTTGAATACTTCAATAAACGCACATTTATTTCCCTCCAAACAACCAGCCAATGGTAATCAAAGAATTTGCCTTACTGGCGCGAATCGGTCGAGCACGTGTATGATCTGTCACTCTCCATAGCCTCAACTTCTATCAGCCCCGTTGAACCCGTCTCACACGTGGATATCTCTGACGGCCAGCGAACAGGCAAATCCTTGCTGCGTCCAATCACGCTGTTGTCTTCCAATTCCGTGTACACGGTGTCGATGTTTTGGGCCGATGGAGCACAAAATCTCTTCCAAAAAAAAACAATTGACATTGCCACGTCGCATATCAGTGTGCTTCAATTCAGCCTGTATGATGCACATTTTTTCCAATAATGTTCCCAAGCGCGGTAGAATAGCGCATCTTTGTGGTCGAGCAAACGGCATAGTTGTAGGTAGCGAATCTCTGTTTGGGACATATCGGCCATGGTGTTAGAAAATAGTTGAAAAGAAGAAGTAGAGTAAATTAAGTTGTAGGTGGCTGCTTGGAATAAAGTTTTCTGCGACTCTAGGGTATTCTCTAGCTTAAGTACACAATCTTCAGCACATTAGACAATAGGTAAAATAGAAAGGTAACCTATTCAAAAAACAAAATAAAATACGTATGGTACAACCTACGTATACCCTTCTAACAAAAATAGTTATAGTTTACGTATCGCATACGTAGGCTGTGCAGTACTGCAAACGTATACCCTTCTAACAAAAATAGTTATAGTTTACGTAGCGCATACGTAGGCGGCGCAGTACTGCAAACGTATACCCTTCTAACAAAAATAGTTTTAATCTATGTAGTGCATAAGTAGGCCATACAGTTCTAGAAAGGTAGAACGCTGTAATAAGAATAGGAACAAACTATACGTTGCATACGTATGTAAATCGTACTCTATATGTATTGACGTCTGAAACCAAGACCGAATAAGAATGTAATGCATATGTACATAGCAAAGTACTACGTATGTAAACTATCCGGGTACTGATGGTGTCAGGAACATCTTGAGACAATGAAGACAACATGTATACGTATATGTCAGGGGGGAAACTATTGTGCAACACCAGTTCTCTACTTAAGGGGCAGAGACCGTACATGTTCCATCGAAAGGTGGTTACAAAATCTCTCAACCTCTCTCTGGTTCTCTCAGTCTGACATGAGTTCTTCTTCGCATCGACCCCCATCATGACGTAGTGGTCGCCGGTTAGGAGCAGGCCGTCGTCCGAGAGAGATTATACAGCCGGTGCATCTACGATACACAACCGATGAGCTTGCGCAGGTGGACTTAGGAACTAGAACGGAGCTTCCTCAAAATGTTATGGAACCTCATAACCCTGAAGAGATATACTTGAGCTCCTCTCATTCTTCCAGAATTCAACAGGAACGAGATAGGACGGTTATGCAGTTCGCTGGGAGACCTCGCCAAGGCATTCACTATGGAGCAAAATATGTCTGCGATGCAAGGGCCGAAAATATTCTTCAAGGTCTCGCACGTCCAAGCTCTTCATATCCGGAGTACCAACCAATCACTGGCACACTTCCAGCGTGTTGTGGGAGGTGCGGTGCAAACGGCCATTAGCACCTCGGTGTCCTCTCAAAGATTCAGGGTGGGTGCTTCGTATTCGTATGTGCAAATATTGTGGCGCAGTTCTGCTTGGTGCACAGACCGAAGGAACATGCTGTGGATAAAAAAGCTCCAGAGCGCTTGGAGTTTCTTTCAGACGAGTGCATATCAATTCGTACCTTGAAGAAATATATCGCTTGCGTTCTTTTCAAACGCTATCAACACACTAAAATGTGTTATTTGCAACCGTTGTCACATTCATGGATATGAAGTACGTTCGGGGTGGAGGTCCGTCATTTCTTCGACTTCAAGGCAATTTGTCTCTTTCTGTTCCAGGCCAGGACGTGCGCTACACATATTTGTGGCCGGAAGGTCCTCCCAGCGTTAATTTACGGGGTTGTTCTTCTTCTTTCACAAGAAGAATGGTGTCTAACCCGAATATTCGATACTTGGTTCCAAAGTTTTACGATCTCATGCAAACAAGACCAGATATTGTCCGACAGATATATAGAAATTTGTTCAGACCAGACGAAAATGTTCGCAGGAGATCAAACGCGGACGAGCCTACTCTAGACATCTCTGCAGACGCTATTCAGGAAGGAATAGCTGTCCGGAATTATCAAGGTGCCCATGAAGCCCGAATCGAGGTGAGGTCTGGTGCAGGACCGTTACCAGTAGACAGCCGAGGCCGACCTCTTGCAATGAGAGCTTTCGTCGTAGAGCCAAGTGAACTGTTCACGTCGGAAGCCCCAGTTGCCCAGCTGGTAGGCGGAAGAGAGAATCCCATCACATGTCAACCGGAAATCTTCCACGTCGAGTTGTCAAGTACAAGCGTTTGAAACCCGATTCAATGGAAGCTGAGAAGGGAGCTTTTCCACTGCTCTAACCTTACGGTGGGAGTCATGCCCCGTATGATACAGCAACATATATTTCATCCAGGGATGCAAACAACCAAGACCAAAGGAGCCTAACATGGGCAGAACACTCTAAGCGAAGACTGTACACCGATAATGTGCTGCTAAACTCTGGTACTCTTCTTCAGCAATGGCTGCTTCGTACTAGCACAAACATTGAAGACTTGAAACTTCGTTACTTGGAAACAGAACAGATGAGAATGGATAAAGAACGGGAGCTGCAGGTTGGAACCCATACCGGAACACATGAACTTGGCCCTCCCGGTACACTCTTCCTTCCCGGTAATCACAAAAACTCTCCGGCATACTGGAGACAAAAACGACTGGATGTGCAAGCAATGGTCGCTCGACTGGGCTACCCGACGCTTTTCGTCCCAGTCACAATGACCGTATGGCGGGAAGAGATGAAAAGGCTTAGTATGGACAACGAAAAAACCGGAGCATTTTCTCCACAGGGAGACGGATGCCGTGCTTATGATAGGCCAGATCTTATTGCAAGAATGTACAACCAGTATGCAAATTCAATCATGAAGGATCTACAGAATAATTCAGAAGAGCTCTTTGGCTTGAAATGCATTGGGATTGCCGCCAAACTTGACTTCCAGGAGAGAATTACTCTACATCATCACATTCTTCTTTGGTTGGAGGGGGCGTAATTGAAGATCCAGAGATCATCGACACTTTGATCAAAGCCGAACTGCCTCGGGGTGACTCAACTGAGGACCAGGAACTCCGAAAATTGGTGAAGAAATTCAATATGCACAGACACTTTCCATATTCCTGTGGTCGTACCTTTGACGGGAGGTGCAGATTTTGGTATGATCGACAAGAAATTGTGGCTGAAACAACGATAAATGAGTACACAAATCGAGTGAATTACCGAAGAAGAAGGACAGAAGATTTGAAAGTGGTTCCGTACAATCCAGATCTCACATTGAAGTACAAGGCTCACATCAATGTTGAAAGAACCCAAGGTGGCAGCGCCGTAGCATACCTGATGAAGTATGCTTTAAAGAGTGCCAAAGAACAAGATTTGGTTGTATCAAGTCGAACGGAAAGCCAATCAAGTGCAAAGAGCGACATGCTTCAAAATGAGATCAGGGCGTACATGAGAGCGAGAGTGGTGGGCGCGGTTGAATCTGCAAGGAACCTCTTTGAGTTCAGGCATGTTCGAATCAATCCAACTGTACAGGCACTTGACATACATCTCCGTGGAGAGCGACTGGTTTTGATTCGAAACGTAAGACTGCCTAGACATCTGAAGTCTTCCCTGTTGGAAAGATATTTCAGAATACACTCCTGGTACATGGACTTGGAATAAATGACATACTACGAGACTGTACGTGTATACGATAAGCAACCCCGCTCTGTATCAGAGTCTGACTCCACTCTGGATGGAGGAAGTCCACGAATGTACGTAGTGCCGCGATCCGAAAATGATCGAGCTGTGACTCGAATTAGATTTGCTTCTCCCACAAATCCCGAACTATTTGCTCTTCGAATATTGCTCATGAACTCTGCATTCAGCTCCTTTGATGATCCGAAACGTGTTGGAAGCGAATCCTACTCAACTTGTAGAGAAGCGGCAGTAGCCGGTGGACTATATGTCCATGGTGACGAGTACGAAACGGCTTTTGATGAGGCAGTAAGATACAATGCTACTCCTGCTGAGCTGCGTTAATTGGTCGTCACTTCCTTTCAACAAGGGATAAATCCTAAAACTGTGATCAAAAAGCACGGACGAGCTCTAACTGCAGACATAACCGAGGGAAACAGAGCACAAAGAAGAGAAGAACTACTTCGAAGAATCATTGAGATTTCGGACAGACATGACGGTCGGCTTATCAGAAATGATCCGTTCTTTCATCATACTGTATCACAACTTCATCTCAGAGAGAGCGAACTGCAATTAGCAGAGGAACAAGCTGAAGTACGTCGCAGATCTTCTTCGTGGTCCAGGCGAAGGGTAAAAGAGAGATATGATGATCTGAAAGAAGGCCAGAAGCAAGTTTTTGACAAAATAATGAGAGAAATACAATACCGAGATAGTATGGGAGAGTTTGAAAGACGCAACACACACGGAAGCGTTTCTTCTTCTTACAAGGACGAGCCGGGACAGGGAAGACCTATCTCCTATCTTTGCTGAGAGATATTGCTGAGCACGAAGGCTTATTGGTGCAGATGACAGCAACAACAGGTATTGCTGCTGCCCTATATGAAGGGGGAAGAACTTTGCATAGTTTGCTTGGATTGGGAGTTCATTACAAGAAAGATTCGCAGAGTGAAGAGCGTCGGACACTTTCCAAGTACGGACCACGATCACAGAGAGCAGAACTAGTACGGAAGACTATTTTGCTGGTAATTGATGAAGCTTCAATGTCCCGGAAAATGTTCTTCGAGATTGTGAACACCGTACTGAAGGACTTAAGAAACTCTACGAAAGACTTTGGAGGCATGTTCGTAGTTATGGCAGGCGATTATATGCAACTGCTTCCAGTGGTTCCAAGAACGTGAACAGTATCCGAAAGGGATGGAACAATTGGTTTTATTACAGTGAGTCTCCTACGGGAGCTTCCATGGTACTGTTGCGAGCTTTGGGACAGAAGAGTCAAGGTTGTTCTCCTTACAGAACAGGTTCATCAACAAGATGATCCAGTTTTTGCAGAAGGTTTGCTGAGTCTTGGTCGTGGGACGTTTCCAGCATCAGCAAGGCTTCCGCTTATGTCTACGTCAGATGTATACGAAGCATACAAGTTGCTTTGTAAATGGTTTACAACACGAAAGAAAGAAGATGTCATGCTCAAACGATTGATTGTTGTGCCAACAAATCCATTAGTGGAGGAACATAACCAGAACGCATTGGAGTGTTTACCAGGAAGGATGTTTGACTTGAAGTCTGCAACGACGATCGTTCCCAATCGAGGGCCAACCGGTGAAAATTTTTACACAAATAGTATCATTGGACCTTGTCGGTCGCTAATGTTGCGGAATGTGCCAGACATTGCTGGAACACACGTGTAGAATGTTCCAGTAGTGTCTAGCACATTGCACGCTTTGTTGGCCCAGCAAAGACTACAGTATTTTAGTGATGCTGGCGCAAATTGTCGCTTTATTATTGGTTAGTGTGCAGCTCCAGAGGTCTCTAGAAGCCAATGGAGTAACCTAGACGCACACATGAGTAACTAGCAAGTAGAAATGCGTATTTAGCTCGTTGGTAGTGCCTCTAAACACTATAAAAAGAGGTTCTGAGCTTCGGACTTCGGTCTGAACTCACCTCAACAATCGACCAACATCTAAGCCCCACCCCCTATCAACCTTCAGCCACTTCAACTATCATCAACAACCAGTGAGGCGTTCGCCACTGGATAAAGGGCTTCTAATGAGGCGTATGCCGTTAGTTGTCCAATAGGGTGGGGAAGTACCGTCGCTAAGACCGGTTGAAGCGCCTTAGGCGTGGACGGGAGACGGGTAGTGTGTACCAAAGGTGTTTCTGTCGTCTGTGAGCCCCACCGGAGCTTTGCTCGGATAACGGTGTCGGTCGAAAGACCTGGTGATTTCCGGACGGAAGTACTTGACGGGAAGCTATCCGCAGGCGACGTGCCGTGCAACCTTTCCTGCAAAGGGCCAGCTTGGGTATAGAGTGAAAGCATATCCCGCTGTTAGTAGCTCTCCTCGGGAAGCCCTGTAAGGATTGTATGCGCCTGCTTCTGGTTAGTGCAGAGGTAGGTAGGCTGCAGAATCCACTTCACATCCGGAGTGTCTGACCGGAAGCCGAGGGTCTGACCCTTAGTGATCCTTGACATAATTCTTGGGTTGCGCGCCGTTTCAACAAAGAAGTTAAGAAGTTTTATTTGGGGATTGAGCCTCTTGCTCTCCCTAGTGTTGTTTTATTTCATCGAGTGGGTTTAGTTCTTTTGATCCCACTGTTTTCAACTTGTTTTGGGGCTTTTAGCTACGAAGAGCACCCTTTTGGCTTTTATTATTACAACGTTTTGGCCCCCTGCGTCACCGTCTCGTGATGGCGCCCACAGACCTGAACTGACGTAAAATTACGGTCCAACTGGAGTCCCGCACCACCATTTGAAACTGAAGTTGGGTGTTCCTGTTATGCTGATTCGAAATGTACTTCATCCGCACTTGCTCAATGGAAAGATATTTATCGTTAGCAGCATTTCTCGCAGAGTGATTCGACTTTCGGGCATTGATGAACATGGGGCAACTCATCAAAGCCTTCTTGCTGCACCGCATTGACTTTGTTTTCGAGTTTGCAGATGTGAAAATCAAACTTTGACAGTTTCCCATCAGATTGGCATCTGCTGCAACTGTGCATAACGTGCAAGGACAAGCGCTGAAGAAAATCATAATTGACTTTCAAACAAACTTTTTTTCGCCGGGTCAGGTCTATGTTGGACTTTCGCGTGTTAGAACATCTGATGATGTGTTACTGCTGCATAGTGAAGACGAGACGCCTCGAAATGCGCAGGATTTCCATCCAATTCCGGTGAGCATCAGAAACCCTGTTCTACAGGACGCGGTAGACTTTGTAGCGGGGCGTCATTAGTTTGAAATAGTTTAGTATATGCGTAAACCAAAATTTGTGCAGATATCTTATGCAAACGTTTGCCGCGCCGCGAAGCGCCCCTTGCGGCCGAAGGCCGCTTTTCCTTGTCTAACCTTACTAAGGATTTGTGCGACAACGACCTTCGCTTGCCTTAAAAAATTAGTAAAATGTACGATTTCGTTTTTTTGGCGCAGACTGCGCCAGCACCCAAAATCGTGCTTCACGTTCAATTTTTGAGCTTTTTGGTTCGTCAACTTTTTGCGTCAATGATAATCAAACGTTTTGGACAACCAAAACCTTTCATTCTCAGGTTTGTGACCGCCCAAGCCCCGGCCCTACCCTTCCCTGCAGGCAAGATGCAGACGTCACAACTGCAGGAAAGAGTGGCAGGGCGGAAGGCCGTTCTTACCGTTGTATACGTATAAATATTGTGTTCATTGTGTCAAGAAATTCCTGACACTAGCAGTACATTGATAGTGTACATACGTAGTACTTTACTAAGTATATATGCATTAAATTCTTATTCAGTCTTGGTTTCAGAAGTCAATACATATCGGGTACCATTTACCTACGTATGCCACGTATATTTAAGTCCTGTTCTTGTTTGAGGGTCCTACGTTTGTAGAACTGTGTGGCCTACGTATGTACTACATAGATTAAACCTATTTTTGTTAGAAGGGTATACGTTTGCAGTACTGCGCAGCCTACGTATGCACTACGTAAACTGTACCTACTTTTGCTAGAATGGTATACGTGGGTTGTACTGTACGTTATTTATTTTGATGTTTGAATAGGATACGTTTCTATTTTACCTATTTTCTAATGTGCTGTGATTGTGTACTTAAGCTAGAATCTACCTAAAGTAGGAGAAAACGTTTCTCTAAATAGCCACCTACAGCTTCTTTCACTCTACTTCTTCGTTTCAACTATCGTCTAAAACCATGGCCAATATGTCCCAAACAAAGGTTCGGTACCTACAACTTTGCCGTTTGTGCGACCAGAAAGATGCTATTCTACCTCGCTTTTGGAAATTATTTGAACAATTGTGCATATTACAGGCTGCATTGAAGCACATTGATGTGCACGGCGGCAATTTAAATTGGTTTTTTGGAAGAGATTTTGTGCTCCATTGACCCGAAGATCGACACCCTGTACACGGTATTGGAAGACTACTGCCTGATTGAACCCAGCAAGGATTTGCCTGTTCGTTGCCCGTCAGAGATATCCAAGTGTGAGACGGGTTCGACAGGGCTGATAGAAGTTGAGGCTGTCGAGAATGACAGATGTTACTCGTGCTTGACTGATTCACGCCAGTAGGGCAAATCCTTTGATTACCATTGGCTATTCGTTTGGAGGGAAATAGATGTACGTTTATTGATGTATTCTAAAAGGTCAACTTGCTCGTTGTCAGAACAATCTTTAGATAGTTTAGATGTTTGGATAGGATTGGTAGTATTGGCTGTCCGCACTTAGTGGTTAGGTTTCTTTGTAGTCGTAGTGCACTCTAGTGGTTCTATATACGTTGCAGATGTTGCAGCTACAACTAAATCATCCCAAGGCTGACAACCAGCACCCTTGTTTTTCCTTCTTTCTTTCTTTTTCGTTTCTGTCGAAGTCTAACTTCATCTATCAACAACGTTCGTTTATCATGCACAGTTTATGGGCCCAGAGCGTCGATATATTGCATACGTCACTCTTATATAACTTTATTTTGTTTTTTGCGTTGCGCACTTTGTGGATACCTAGTTGCAGAGGTGAAAGTATGCAAAGCGTTCAGGGACTTGTCTCTGGTAACCCTTGTGCCTCTTCCGATCCCTTCTTTTTGTTTCAGCGCACATATATCGAGCTAATTATCGGTAAGAGACCAGCAGGGTTTAACTGGTGAAAGTATGTCGCGCTTGTAGGTAACCTGTCGAGGACGTTTCGTATGGATTGAACACCCTGCTCTCGAAGTGCGCAAAGTAAGGCAGGTCGAAGAAAATCGCACCTCGCACGTGAAGAGAGCAACCAGGGTCCAGGAGTTCAACCCTTAGGATAGTGGAGATAGTTTCTTCTGGCAGTGTACCCGCTTGTACGAAGTTTTATCTCGTATTTTTATTAAAGGTGTGCTACACAGCTGCTTGTGAGCATATTCTGGGCGTAAAGTATGCAAAATCCGCCTAGGATTCGCATACTGCACGCGTCCCACCGAGCGCTGAGACTTGTTCACACGGTCTCCGCTGCCAATCGTGCTGTTTAGTGTCGACAAATCTCTATTACAGTTTTTCTTTCTAAGTCTGACATCAGCTACAATTCAATGCCTGTACTGCGATCATCCTTTTTCAATCCCAGCTAATTGTGGAATCAAGGCATCGAGTCTCTCACTCTGCTACATTTGTATTATTTACTTTGGTATTTGAAATCTTTCTGGAACAATGTCTGTCGGAAGTTGAGTCCGAAACCTCCTCTGGTGTGAGAACCCCACGCTTCCATGGTAGACGTGGTGATGAAAATACGTTATGGAGACACTTTCTATGGGCTACATGCCGCATCAAAAGAGTCTGGAATGTCGTAATGTTAGGCTCTAATGGTTCATCCAGTGCTACGGGAACGCAGGTGTCGGGTTCAAGCGCTCCGCATACCACTTCCCGTGTACTTCCCACATGATAAAAGGCATGCGCAATCATAATATGCGCACTTGGGGATGCCCCTCTACCTGTGGTTATAGACGTCAATGATGATCCTTGTCGTATGTTCGAACTTCTTGATGCAATGTATGCGTCTAACAGGACATTTTCACGTATTTCTGTACAATCCCAGGTATTACGAATGTCTTATAATGGTCAGAAACTGTCGGACTATGTCGACCAGTTTGCGTCCCTATTCTTGCATCTACACCAAGTGGGGAAGGATGCTGCCATTCCCAAATCGTAGAAGGCGCCAATACTGTTACCCTATATTGATCCCAATTGCTCACTGGAGTCAGCGGCTGCGGCACTTTGGACAAAGAAAATCTCGGTATTCACATGGGACTACGTGACGACTACCGTCATAGACGAATACAATGCTCGCCAAATTGATTCAGCCAGTTCTGCTCATAGTCGCAAACGCATGGAGAGCAGAAATAAGGGCAGTGCCCGTTCAAGTGGACACACTAGATCGTCGAATTGGTACGAACTTGATGCAAGTACATCAGATCCCAACTCAAACAATGAGTACAACTGGTCCGTTCATGCCGTTGTAGGTACAATAGTTTTCATTGCAGCTTCTGTGACATAGATGGTCACACGCAGGAAAGATGTCACACAACTCTTGACAATCCAGACAATCACCTGCCTAAAGCTATTTTGGAGGAACTAAAAAGTAGTTCCAGTGACAAGCCCAAGCACTCCGGAAGGTCATCACGAAAAGAATCCAAGATTGAGATCGCTGCAGTGTCTACTGAAAAGTTTGCAGTGTTGGCCCTTGCGTCTAGTTTCATAGAAAACTACGCAGACAGTGGTGCCACATTCCACTTCTTCAGTTATGCTTGTGCGTTCTTCCCGAACACAATGGTTGACATACAGCAAAGGACGATTAAGGTCGCCGACAACACTACGGTCTCTGCTAACCAAAAAGGAGATGTAATACTCCCTTTTTGGAGGCTAATATAAGCTTGAAAGATGTACTTCTAGTCCCAGATCTTCGATACAACAGGATGTCTGTACGTCATATGGCCGGTAACGGCATTCAGTTCTTTTCCTGTGCGAATGAGGTTTGCGTTATACACAAAGATGGGTTGGAGATTGGGTATGGTCAGCGTGACATTTCATCTCGTTTGTACACGCTGCCAAGTCCAATCGAGCATAAGGATTTCGTTTACCATAGGTATGGTGTTATTGCAGTGATTGTTGGTGTTGGACAAAATCTCCTGCAGCGTGGAGGAGTGCATGTGCTCGAACCCAACGTGAAACGGGCTTATGATTCGCTACTGCATTTGCCCTTATGCATTACGTGGTTAAAAAGTGGTATACATCGTATTGGTCGTAAGCAACGAATTAGCCACTTGGCATAATTTGACGGGAAAACGTATGGGAGATTCTGTGCTGCTACATCTGGTTAACAGGTACATGTAGTTGTTGCAGACGTGTGATTGAGTGTGCCCGCACGTATACGGTATGCAAAGAACATAGGGTATCAATATGGATGCAGTGTCATGTGAACTTGTGCTTTGTACTGATCTTGATGATGCACGTGAATATGGTCGCACGTCACGGACACATCGCTGGTGAACGATGCTTTACGGAGGACATTGTTGAGATCTTGAACCACTTAGAAGATGAAAGTCAAGTCCCAATCACCCTGGCATCTTACTCTCAACGAGATCTGTTCCGAGTTTATCCGGAATCTGGGTTTGTTCCAGTCTAAGGAAATCTTTATTTTGTTTACTTACGATTTGAGTCAACTCTACTGTTAGGGGAGAGTGATTTTAGGTTTACTTACTAAAATTGGCTCCATTGCGTGCTTTCCACGGGTTAAGGAGTGCAAAAAGCCTTTGGGTGAAAGTTGTATTTGAGTAGCGTGTTTTGGTTAATGGGTTTGTAGAATGCAAGTATTTTTGGGGAATAAAGCGGAAGGAGAAAAGAAAAAGGTGAAAGAAAAGAAGAAGAGGTTTACTTAAACCCATCAAGTTTCTCTACGAAAGCACTTCGGGGTACAGTACATTATTGATAGACGTAGTACGGGCAGCGAGACACGCCACGATGTTGGACGGGTTGGTTGTCAGAGAAAACGCGACGTACAGCTGCCTATGCGTGAAGCATCCATCACGCAAATCCAGTTCGATGCAAGTACTATACGATTAAACCTGTTACTTATTGGTAGTGACGGCAAAACAGATATTCACTGGTAGTTGGGTGTGAATGAAGCTGGGAACTGGAAAATTCTCTTCTCCGGGTGCGCATGGCATGCGCGACAGCCATAGTGCACGGCCACGATTAACTCCAGAAGCAAGTCCAAGAAACAGGGCGTTGCTTTGCCTGTTTTCTACGGTATAGATGGCACCATTGACAAATCCTTTTGAAGGATCCAAGTTGCGAAGAACCATAACCACAAACCCTCTTCTTAGTTTGAGGCGGTGGTCCGGCAGCGCTGATACGGCAGTCAGGGGGTTGAGCGTCTCGAAGGGGTACTGCAGCGACGCTCCGTCCTCGTGACCCACCTTGTCCACAATGATATACTTGCAATACGCGCCAGGTATCACATGGTCTACATAGTCGTTGAACTCTGGTAGTTGATAGTTCCGTGCGGGTATAATCGAGGTTAAGGCTAGCGAATCGGTATCTACGTACCTTTGAGCTATATCATCAAAGACCTTACGGACCATAGAGTGGAACGAATTCAAATATTGTACGGAATGTGGCAGGTGAAGGGGTGCTTTGCGGGGTCAGTCCCTGGCACGTGTCCTTCTCTAATTTTCAAGAGACTGTCTAAGAAAGGCAATGCCTCCTGTGTCGCTGTAGCGTCTCGGCGGAGGGCAGAGAGTGGCACGTTCTCAATGAGTCTCAAGGTGCCAAAATGGGAGAAGAGACTTGAGCGTTTGATGCATGCATTAACAATCGCGGATCGAGAGCCACCAGGAACAATGGAAGGGATCTGCCAAAGGTCGCCAGAGAACAATACCAGGTTGACTCCAAACGGAAGCTGCGGGCGCGTTATGTCACAAGAAGTGTGGTCTACAGCTTTGACACAGAAACGATGACTCATTACGATCTCGTCCCAGATAATGAAGTCGACGTTCTTCATCCGATCGGCCAGGTGGGAGTGGACTGGGAAGTTGCACGTGCTTTCAACGGTCGCCCGGATTGGAATCGTGAACACCAAGTGGGCCTTTCAACCACCCTTAAGCAGTATGGCTGCTACAGCAGACGTGGCTATCGTAAGGACGGACTTGCCACGAAGGCGTAACGAGACCTCAAATGCCTTGGAGAGGAAGTTCTTGCCAGTTCCACCCGGAGCATCCAAGACGAAGACGCGAGTGTTGGGCTGCCTTGCCGTAGAAGTATCACCAAGATCTTGCAGGCTCACTGCAGACACGCCAGGTAGCATGGCCCCGACGAATGTATTGAACGCCAGACGCTCAAAATCATTGAAAAGAGAGAGGGTAGCTTCCACAGTTTCTTGCAGCTCGGACTGAATTTGCAGCGGAGACCAAGCTGTGGTGCCCAGTTCCGCTAGGTGTGCCCTGGGTGTCAGAGCACCGTACTCGGACAGAGGCACCAATGTGCCAACCATTTCTTGCAATGCCTTTTGCACTTCTAACAGAACGTAAGAGCTGGCTCTGTCTTCGTCGGCCAGTGCTTGCATCATGCCGTGCCGTCGAGCCTGTATAGCCCGCAGGAACATGGATAGATGCTGATCACACAGAAAAAGTGGGTGCAATGGCTCGCAGTAGAGCAAGATGTTGGCAAAAAATGAGCGAGCGGAACAAATGAAAAGTTAAAAAACTCGTGCAGTGCTCTTATTCACTCGCCTTCGCCGGCAATAAATGCCGTCTTGAGGCAGGCTTCCCTGAAGTTACTACGGTGCTCACTATACACGGTGCGAAGATGCTGAAAGGAAGTAGCACCCACTGTGTTGGTCATGAGTAAGCGGATGGAGTACCACTCACACTTTCTTGGACTCGCAGTAAATATGCGCCAATCTACATCCGCACCACTGCCAGTGAAGTCATATAGATCCGTTGCAGCGACCGCTGAGAAAGAGGTACGCTGGCTACGAGAAACTGAACGACGTTGGAGACACGCATGGGGCTTCCAGCATTTCTTCGATTTGTTCCAAGTGAATTACATCGAAAACTAGCCATAAAGGATATGCTATGTGCCGTGATACGTTTACTTCCCCACGAACCCCTCAATCAGCTTGGTTCCTGTCCGCTCTCTGTTAGCAGCGGAATGCTCGTCACCCTCCCAGAAAAAGACTATATGGTGACCTTCCGAGTGTACTCCAACCCACACGACGGGTGGATTGCGCTCAAAAATGTGAAACGAAAGCATCTGCCACACTGTCTTGGAGCTTGATACATAGCAGGCATCGTGGAAGTTCTGGATTTCCACATGACATCCGTTCTCGTCTACAATCTCCATCGTGACTTTGTCGGAACCCTTGCACACATAATTGAAGAGGTGCTTGATACGGCCAAGTCGCGATACGCATAGATCAACGTTGATGTGGCACGCACACCTGCAGAGAAGCTGTGGACTATGTAGAATCACCTACAAACCATCCCAGGTCACTACGCCCTGTCGACACCTGACCATGCAGCGGCTCTACAGACACCTCGCTCTTGGAAGCAGCACATCGTCGGGAGCTGATGTAGTACTCATTCTCAAGCCCAGCGGTGTCGGAGCGAGACGTCTTGGGAAGGTGTGTCAAGCAGGTCAATTCGCTCATGCAGGGTGCTGACCTGTTCACTGCCCTGCACGGATTGCGAATCATGTGCCTGAGCACCAACCCTTGTAAGGTGGGGTCGGAGGAAGGACGAATCTCAGACGATATGAGTTCGTCAATGTGTGCAGGGTCTCGGAGCTGCTGCTTTGCATCCTACTTCAAGAAAATGATGATTTGTGCGTGCGGCAGGGCTCGCTTTTGAACCTTGACCACCGGCACGTGAGCAACAATGGCTTTAAAGAAATTCTTGATCAATGTAGAACGAAATCTAGGTTTTCATCTTCAAACGAAACACTCGAGCACAAATATCGGGTCGATCGGGAGCGCTCTGGCCATAGAACAGTGCCCTGGTGATCTCGGGCTAGTGTTGATTGCACGTGATCGTTAGAAACATATCGCAGTGCCCAATTGTTTTGGATATGGCGATGATGTCTTGTATTTGCTGTCTCATGTATTGTCCACATCAAAAAAAATGTGGAGGACCACACGAACAGTCACCCAGCGCAAACAGCACTGGCTTCATCTGTGCCGAGCAGCGAGCCGTCCAGGCTCTCCTACAGGGATGTATATGCCGCAGCTCGAAGTCTCTCCTGATTATGTCGTGAGTAATACAAATCCTCCGACTCAACCCTGCAGAACAGGTCGCCCATGTACTGCTGGAGGAGCCGTTTGCAGGTTAGAATTGTAGTGAACTCGGTGGGTCTCTCGAAAGCTGCCACGAATAATACATCAGCAGTGTTACCTTCTTCTCTCGCGAGGCGTTGGGAGAGCAATATCTCATCTCCGGGTGCCATCCGGTCTGGCAACGTGGAAACAGAATAACGTAGCTTCGCGGATCGTCCGATCTTTGACTAACGATGATATTGGCCAGCACCTCCTTTACATTCAAATTAAACATGCCATGTCTATGCACAACAGTATTGCGCCTGTCCATCTCGCCTTCCTCATTCCCTGGAATGATGGGCGCAAATTGCCGCCCCTCCGGTCCGTTGTAGCGACGAACATGCTCGCCGTGGGGCCGTCTATCAGCATGAATCACCATCTGATACGAAAAAGCTGGCGTATCGGTGATAGCCCAATCACGCAAGCTGCGGAATGCTTGAACGTATGGGTTTGAAATGTGTAAATGGCTGCAAACTCATACAGCAGTTCCAGATGAAGACGGGGCATTGTCCCCGCTCACCGCGCAGACTGCGCGTCAAAGTCAGTGTCGTGGATGGACAGAGGCAGGAATGTGGGCTGGACTACCTGAGCAGAAATGAGCGCACCCACTTAGTGATAGATATGTCCGTGCATGGTGACCGTAGCAATAAAGTTGGAGTCTGGTAAACCCGGTTCACCAATTTTGCCTTTACAGAAGCCATAAGCAGAACTGTGTTGTAGGCATGTATCTCAGCACGAAAGTGGTGCCCTCGGGGCCCGATCGCAGTCCAAAGTTGACGAAGAAGAGGCGGAGACTCCAGAAGCATGGGAAAGCTTAGATTCAATTTTTGCGCGGCACTGCGAAACAGAGGTTGCGAGCGGGAGCTGCTCACAACTCGCTCCTCTTTTAAGTGCAACGCCTTGCAGAAACGGCATTGTACATTAATGAAACCGAGGTCCATGCACCCTGTTTCGTCCACATTAACTGAGTCTAACAGCCCGCAGGCGACGTTTTGGCTCCAGATTTGAGCCTCAAGAGGCTGTTGTCTGTTGGGTTTGGTCTCCTGACTCTTGCATAGTTCTTTGATTGAAGCCTCGCGGACTGATTTGAGTAAACGGAGGTTTTCGTTGCCTTGCAGAATGACGGGCTTCAACATCATTTCCATGACGATTTGAACGATCAACTGGAGTCTCTGAGTGTAGAACCTGTTGCCGTACGGTCGGCCTACCGAAGGATATCAGTCTGTGTGGCAGAAGCTCTAGCTCTTCTCTTCTTCTTCTCACACGTTCCCTATTTGCCGCTCCACGTGCTTCACGCTGCTCTGCAGTTTCATTTGCTCTTCTTGTGGCAGCGTGTTCCCTGTCAAGACGTCTTTTCTCTGCCTGGTGCTCGTCTGATTCCGTCTGACGCCTTGCAGCAGTACGTTGACGGTTCTATTCACGTGTAGCATCGCCTGAAACACTGGGATGAGTTGATGGCACTATAAAATAAATTGAATACAAGGCGAAGACAGCTGAGACTCCAAAGACAGCTGAGACTCCAAAGACAGCTAATCCATGTAAGAGAAGAGAAAGAAAAGAGTTATATGTGGTTGATGGAAAATGTGCTACGGGCTGCCAAAACCTTTTATTAACCTAGGATCGAAGTTTTGGATCTTTGCAACGAAGATACAGTATCTTGATCACAAAGAAACGGCCTAGATTGAGGACTAAACTGTACAGAGTAAACGAGGGGCCATGCCTGGAGAGCCTGCCAGGACTGCGAAATTTACAATCCCAAATTTGCTCGGCAACTCTGTGCTGGACGTACTTTAGTCCGAAGACCGTTTCCCTTTAATAGTTCCTTACATCCAGACAAAACCACGTTTGCTCGACTTGTACCCTTTTTTCCTCTTTCTAGAATCTTCAAAAGCTACTACATCCACGAAAAGCACGTTTTGTATGGACCTATCGTACTTCACGTGAACACCAACCAGAAACAGCTGCTGAACCAAGAAAATGTGGGTGGAGAACGCGTTAATCGGACAGAAAGTCACACTTAGTAGATCCCACCAGTACCGCCAGCCTACCTTTTTCCAACGTCCTGGCTGGCCCAGAGCGCTATACCCCACACACGTAGGTTAACCACAGCGAAGGAGAACGCGAGCGCTCAGTGTGCGAGTGCATTGCACGCTTTTTTATAGCTTGCAATGCCATTTGTGCATATGACCATTGAAAGTAATTTGAACTGTCACGTGCACTGCACTGAAACGGTTCGGGTACTTTAATGTAACAGGTTGACTACTTTAGTCAAACGGATAGGCTACTGTGGCGTGCAAAGAGCGCCAAGTGAAAACGTGTTGCATTATGCGGTGCAAAGTGCCTCTTGAAGCACATAAAACTCCACGTTTCCATTTGGCGGCCTGCTTGCCCATTTTCAAGCCAACGAGTGGGCATTTTCTGACAGACAGACAGACACACACACAGATACACAATCATTTTCTTCAGTATAGTGCGCGGGATATACCTTTGTTTGAATACATTTGGCTCCAGCATCTGTTTTAACGTGTTTAAGCTTCCTAGTTTTATTGTACATGATCTTCTTAGGACATCAGTTACATATTTGACATGTCTACCTGACCTCAAATCCGAGTTGAAATCTTTTGTGACATGCTCTCAATAGGACACGAAAACATGCTTATGTCAGAGAAGTACAGGCTGAAGACATGGACAACGTTGCCACTGTCGTACACCTGGCCTACTACTTACAACTTTTACAGACACCTCACCTGTAGAGCAATGGACAAACGGTCATGAAGGATTCCTGGGGGATTCATGCCTGGTCATCGCGAGCACCATTGGCTCATGCTGGATGATCTAGAACCAACCTGTCGCTGATGCTTAAAAAGTCATAAAATAAATCATTAGGTCTGGTGGTATACGCCAAGTCATCATACTACTAGAATTAGCACTGTAACCGGTAAACCGACCACATATGGAGGTAAAAAAAAAAGCAAGCATAATGCCGTTAGACTCGGATGACATTTAATATACTAGTGGCACTGATAGAACTAAGCTAGAACCTCTAAATAAGCCACGATGGATGCTGCAAGTTTCAACTAGAATAAGCAGCATCAACTTCCAGCCATTTAAACCATTGCACCTCTGTTTCTAAGAACTAGCTGGTCACTTTGCATTTACCAAAGCTTTAACGTGATTTAATGAATTCACAGGAAATATAAGGCGAAGCAGGTCAATCGGCATTGCGATGGTTTTTTGGTATCTCAGCAGCAAAAAGGTTTTCATGGCCAGATTTTAAATGACCCTGCACCCCTGCCAGTCCCTACCTGTCCATTTGGTCTAATGGACACATATTTTCAAGAATCTAAGAAATCTACGTGCATACGACGCAGTGTCAACTTGGGTTGATAGAGTATCTCGCAGAGTCCAGGATATTGCGTGTAAAGACACAGATCAAGCTCATGATGTGACAAATTCGTCCTCATACACATCTTCTCGCATCATGGGCTTCCCGATGATCTCATTTCTGATCGCGATCCAAAGTTCACCTCCCAGTTTTGGGAGGAACTTATGAAGCTTTGTGGCCTTCAGATTTGCACGTCTTCGAAAAGCAACTGCAGATTGATGGTGCCTCGCTTGAAATGAATAAGATGGTCTAGAACTGCATTAGTTGTTTCTGGAAGTATGAAAGAAATGATATGGACCTTTCTTACCTCTGTGTCGAGTTTGTGTATGACTCTACTGTGTACGATGATCTGGAATTCTGCCTCTTTGAGATAGATTTGGGATAGAAACCTTCAGGTCTCTTAAATCTGGTGATTGGGAAGCCTGGCAAGGTGAAATCTGTAGCGGATTGGCGAGCGTCTGCATTGCCTGCTAGAAAACACACCATTTTCCCATCAACCGACGAAAACAGAACCGAATGTGGAATGTATTGTTCATTATCGAAGAGGGTAACATCGGGTGGGTGATAGTGTTTGGATATATCATGAGTTGTTCAAGGAATCCGAGAGCAATTTGGAGCAGTCTTCTAAGGTATCCGATGGAAGCTATATTCCGTTTAAGACCTTGGAGTTAGTTGGGAAGAATGCAGTCCGTCTGAAGCATCCGTCTCTTATGTCTACTGATCATTTGTCACACACACACACACACACACACACACACACACACACGAAACCCCACCGGGATCAACCTGTTAGTTTCGATCACAGAGCGCGCTGTACTTCTGCCCCAGTCGATTCTACAGATTCTGTGCCTCTCTTTGAAATTGGTTTTGTTCTTGAGCATCGCCACGGAGGTCGAGAGCATCAATGTCTGACGCTCATAAAACATTCACTTTCGGACGAGGCGCAATGGAAACCTGCGCACGGTTTCGCTGACAATGATAGGACTTTGACAGAATCCCTTCGTAACTAAATAGTTCGTACTACATTATTTACTCATTTACATTGAATGCGTTGTGGTGAAATTCAGCGCGAATCGGGATGATATTAGTATAATAGGTAACTTGTTTGAGGCTAACAATAGAAGAAAGCAGTCTAAAAGTAAACAAGAGTTAAGTGGCGCAAAGGTCACACATACGGAACCAAGAGTAGTGGAAAGTCGCAAATATGGAAGCCATTAGCGTTGTCTAGCTTTACCTCAGGGTACGAAGGTCACAATCTCTCAGAAGAACATGCTTCATGAACGTAACCCCATTTTTGCAAAGAACAGGTGACAAAAAAATATACTGCTGTAGTTTGGAACTTACAAAATGGTTCAAAAGTTGGAAGGAAGAAAGCTGAGATTACGAGCATGCATCCAGAAGAAAATACCTATATGATGGAAGATGAAATCTCAAGCGTGCAAAAAGGAGAAACCTGACAAACACGTGAAGTATATACTGCAAAGGGGGGTGGGGTCAAAGCTGGGATATGGAGGGCCCTGATTTCGAGCAGACATTAGGTTTCAGCTTCTTTTATAGACAATACGACCAAGGAACATGCTCTACAAACGCATAGTGCCATGTCTTATCGTTTCAGCAGGGGGCACCTCGTGAGTAACCATTTAGTATACCGTCTAGTACGCTACAAAATTTGCTGTTACCTAACGAACAAGAAATCATACTACACATCATCTGCGTAGCGGATGTCAAAATAAATAAATTAAATGGCCTATACAGCCAGCTTGCTTGCTTGCTTGCCACTGCGTTGCTATACTGGACGACTCCTAAAAGTCCTTTTCGCAAATAGCGTACACACAAATTCTTCAATTCAGAGGATTTGAGTGCACTCAAAAAGCGAAAAGTGGTTAAGGCTCGCCCTCGTCGTAGCAGTTGCTCTCCAACTGAAGGTACCAAATTTGGCGCGAACCTCTGAACCAAAACACCTGCATTCCCAAACACAAACCATCGCTTGTCCAATATACCAGAGCCACAATCATCGCACATGATGTTCCCAGAAGGCAGAACGTCCCCGCTCTGTGCCAAAGTTGCCTAGCTTCTGGCAACCCACCCAACCCACCTCCCACCGCCCCTTTTACCCCTCCTCCCTTCCGCCCTCCCTGCGGTTAAAACTTGTCACACACAAGCAACAAAATCCTGTTGCAAGATGCCACAGGTGCAAGAAAATGAAACTTGCAAACGGTCTAATCCAAAACATTCGAACACAGAGGAACTGACCACGCCGCAATGCTCACAAAACGTGAAGCTATCAATTCAGAAACCGCCGCTATTCGCAAAGAAGAAAAAACAGACCCCCACTCGTGGCTCTGGGTTCACTCAAATCGAGACCACCCATCTGTTAGATTTGATGGAAAAGTACCTACCACTCTGTCGCGAAGAATGGGATGTACTCTTGAAGGACCATACATCCGCTTTTCCGCAGCAACAGAGGACTGTCGAGAGTCTTCGCAGAAAGTTTTCCACTTTGCACCGCCAACGCATCCCTACTGGGGATCCCTTTATACCTGATGACGTAAAGAGAGCGAAACATATTCGTGAAACTATAACTGAGCGAGCAGATATGGATGATGGTGATGATGTCATAGAGACTGTTGGGTCCAGCTTTCTTCAGGAAGACTTGGTCTCCACTGATGTAGACGACGTTATTGTTTCTGCAGAACAGCAAAAGGACGTTTTGAAACCAGAACCTGTCGTTGCAAACCAGCCACGTCCGTTAGTGTGCACACGCCGCATGTCTACATTGAAAAGTGAAGAAGACAGCCTCATGTCTCTATTTAAAATATCTCTACTGAACGACCAAAAGCGGCGTGAGGAAGAGCTTGAGCGACGTAGAGAGGAGCGCGAGGAGAGTCGTGCGCAGCGCTTAGACGAGAGCCGCCGCCATGAGAAGCTTATGGAAATGATGTTGTTGTTGATTGCGAAGTCTGCTTCGACCAACAACTAAAATTTTTAAGCTGCTCTGGAGAAATTCATTAGCTTCCACACTAAGATGAGGCATGTAGGTGCTTAATATTTGGTTGATCCCAACCATTCGCGTGCGCAAATTAAACAGATGTATGCTACAAAGCAACATAACTCGTCTTTCTCCGTTTTCCTCGTACATGAACCTGTCCTTCAATCGCGGAAACATACCCTGAAACGACCTCATATCCCATTCGGATGCTTGTCGAGCGGTTGTTCCCTGTCGGATTTGAAGAACTTCTCTGGCATCTTTGGCCCTGGTCTCATCTTGAGACGACTTGATTGAAAAAGGATACGAATTGCGACAGAATGCAGAGTCTACAACGCATTTACCGCCATGTTTCTCATGTTCCAGACCCAACTTAGTATATATATTACCCCACTCCGACACAACCGAATCATGCATACTACCGGGCGCGTTGATTGCGCAAGCAATAACTGTACCATTTGGAGCAAATACAAGAACATTGGAAACGTAATGATCATGGGTCCATCCATTGTAAAACATATTCTGCACCACGAAGTCCTGTGATTGCTCTAGCAGCAGTTTCAAACCATCTGCCACTGAATAAACCTCTTCCAATGTGTGATACTTTTGTTTGAAAGCATCTTTGAAAGCCTGAACCTCTGTTTCGGTCGGCATCCTCACCTCCGCGTTAACATCATGCACCAGAACCCGAAGCAATATTCTCCTACCGAAAAGTAAAAAGATTGAGCACACAGAACTTGTGATGCCAAAGAGAAGACAGAGGTTCCAGAGAGCTCTTCTCGTTCGATGCCAGCACAAGACAAGTCCCAAACATTTCATTGCGTCCATAGATCGCGGTCGTCCACGTCTACACCTACGTCTTTGCTGGAAACCGCTTGCTGTGTATGGGGTATATTCGTTGTATATGTGCTGAAACTGGTTTAAGACATGCGTGAAAGTACTGTGATCAATTCCTGTTAGCGTTATTAGTGAGCTGTCGCACATGGAACGAAACAAGAACACAAATGGTGAGTCTGCAGGGTTGAGAAGCGCCTGTCTGCTAATGCGCCTGTCTCTGCGTCGTCTCACAATAGTGGTATGCCTATCCCTGAAGCGTATTGAGTGTTGCTGACGCCGAGTTAGTAATGTAAGCAGTAGAACAGTTGTGGTGTCCATTTCGCAATAGGGAAGATTGGCAGGATCCTCAGACTCTGATCGCTCGGTTTGCTCTGGAATTTCAGTCGCAGGTCGGATACGCAGAATGGAACCTTTCCCGCAATTTGGTATTTGCGTGGGGCGCGTAATTTGATTTTTAGGAGTCGTCCACTGTAGTACTCGACCCGCGCTATGGCAGGCTTTGTAAAACATTGCTCTGGCACTTGCGCGTGTTGACGTTCATTACTCTGTCCACACACACCCTTTTTTCCCCCACGTGACTTGCTACTTTCGTTTTCTTCTCGCGAGTATGATGTACAAGATACATACTGCTCGCAGGTATGGTGAATGGGAAGTTTGAAGTACTACAATATAATGAGTATCGAACAGGATATGAGACGAAGAAGCTCAACAAGGCAACTCGCAGAGGTCGCCGTTGCATATCTGGCGCCAGCCACTTACCTTGTATTCTTTCATAGCTTAGAACAGCCTAAATAAGTCTATGTTTTTGGTTCCCTTGAAAAGGCATATTGTGCCGCACTCAAGATATCGTGAAAGTAGCTTCTGAATGCTTTCTCATATACATGTTGTGCGGATGTTTCGAAAAACGCTGCTCCTTTCTTGTAAGCGGAGCAAATAAACAGGTTAAAACTCTGGTACGATGGTTTTTTTTGTCCTTCCTTCCCTGGCGGAACCTAAGTAATACTGAAAAACACGTACCAAGTTCAAACAACCTCAACTGCATCCCAATAACTTCATTTCTAATGCAGCATATGCACGAATATCACATTTCGATAAAATGGGGGACAGATCTTGAGTTCAAGAAACACTCTTTCTGTACACAAAACAGTGAACCATCGAGAGAATCACTAAGGGCTACAGATAAAAGCGTCATTTTAGCATCATAATAGTTTACCGTACCATGAAAGACAACCCTGCAGAGTTTAGACACAAACCTTCACTGATGCCATATTAAAGTCGAACTGTACGTCTGAAGAGCTACGTTTATGATTCATGAGAGTGAGATGTACGGCCAGAGGATACTTCTGTCCTCCTGATAGATACAATTCTTTGAATTCTCTAAAACGTGCAACAGGAGCATCCGAAACTTTCGGAGAAGGTTTTGAGGAAGGCTTAACGCGACACTCTCTCCTACATTTGTTGACAAGTCCATTGATACTGCCCTGTTTGACCCGTACGCATATCATAAACTTTGTATTAAAAACAGACACTCCAACGGGAAAGTGCTGTATAACCCCTATCGTGATATTCTTGTACAAGTATCCTTTCTCAAATGAAAGCACATGATGGACCTTTTGGCTTCTGCATTTCGGTATAAACTCGTTCTCCTCTCTGCACCAGAGTCTTGAGCACCTCACCTCTGGAGGATCCATCATCGAAAATGCTCCTACTTCATCGCAGCCACTAGTGCGGAGAAAGTCACACGCAAAAACTTCGCAAACAAACAGGGTAAATATTAACAGAACAAATTTGGAAAGAAATAGCATGGTACCAAAGATATCTGCTTTCGGATTTAGAACGGAACAGTGAGTGACAACAACCCCTTGATCAGAACCTGTTGCAGGAAATGATTTTGTCGAAGTTGTTTGCGACTATCACACCGGTAAGTTGTCGGGTCCTCTCTTATGTTGGTGAGAGATGCAAGGGTGATGTGGACGTTGAACACTCACTACAAAATCCCGTCTCGATACCCTAAATTGGAGGAGGGTTTACTCCAGCAGGGTAAAAATAGAAGACGCTCAGCGTCGCAGCGAGCCTCTTTTATTTAGCACAGTTTTATCACGACCGCATCCATAAAACTTTAGTAGCAGAAGGTTGCCAACAAATCAGGCTCTGCTATAGATAAAGAATTGAGTATTCTAATAATTCGTAGCTCCTTTTTCATATGGAGAATACGCACATCAGAATTGTAGCACTACTTCAATCATGGCCAAACTGAATGTTGCACTCCATCTACAAACCGCCATCTTTGAATTCAGAGTGGCTGTGGGATAAACCTTATCAAAATGGTTATTATTACTACAAATATCAACTATCAACCATGAAATTATCTGTTAGACTCATTACATTTAAAGTCTTTGTGAATTTGGATATCTAACCGTCTAACTCACTGATGAGTAATTTTTGAGTTCATTCTACTACAAAAGCAATCAAGAGCATCTATTGATGTAGTACGCAACCACACTAATACTGATTTTGGTGCCACGATGCTGTTCTAGGCCTATGGTGCTGTAAGCAAAAATATATTCTTGTAAGAATGAACAGCTTTCCGAGATCGGCATTCTCTGGACATACTCAGAATCGTATATGTGAAGTTGTCCTTTCTAATTTGTTTGAAGGGAGTTATAGAAGAAGGACATGTATCGTTAGACACTGCAAGACCAGGCGTATCTACCAACGTACAAAGGTGAATCAGTCAAAGACCTGTACTGAAAATGATCCTCCTGATCCCTCATCGAACCTTGGCATGGAAAGAAACGTTGTTGGGTAACATCTGTTCTCGTAGCTTCATTCTATTGCCCCACGTTGTCCCTACCTGTTGTTGCACGTTGTTGTTTTTGTTTGACGGCAGTCTGCTGTCTGTTCATTACGGTTAGATGACGCAAAGAATAACGCTCCTAAGCCCAATGCCCTTCCTACCACACATATCTCCTTTTCCTTACTAAGCCAATTGGTCAAAGTCCTCACATATGCTGGGCGTCGGAAGAATTGAAAAAAGCGAGGCCGGATATGGCTGTTTGGCAATCGATGGCGTGTTTGTCTCCGTTATAAACAATCTTATTTCAGTTGTAGTGAGCATCTGTTATGAGCTTCCATGCACGTGCATGGAAGCTCATAACAGATGCTCACTATACGTGAACAAGACAGTGAGACATATTTCCATGAAACAAGCATGTCCTAGTCATTGTTTCAGTGGGAAGCGACCGCGTAAGGTATTGACGATAAAACAAATGAGAAAAAAATTAGAAATATTCCCCTTTCACTTTTATTTATTAATAAAATACACTGATGACTAGCACGTTTTTGCTTGTAGCCAGCTCCGCCTGGCTTTAAATCCTGAGCAGCTTCTGTCCGCTTGGTTACAGTACTTACAGTAGCATAGTTGCCACGTGTAGGTATCATTCACGACTTGCGTAGTCGTCCCCCTGTTGGTATTTGACAACGAACACCGACTCGATCGAGTAAAAGAAAAAAGGTATCAAAGGAGGTACCACGACCCAAACTTACCACAATGATCCATTCGACTATAGTTCGCTTCGTTCACGGACTGACTATACAACTACTCCAATTCTGGCTCACCGTAACGGTTTAGGGTAGAAGACATGTCTTTCACCACAGACACCACGCCGGCTATCGCGATGCAAGGCGCGTCGTTCGTTGCCATGTCAGTCAACCACCCACCCCTTCTTCGTACGAATGCGGAGTCAATCCACGTTTTCCTACGCCTGTACGACCAGTACAGTAGCGAAGTTACGGCCCACGCTCAGCAACTCACCGCTGCAGGGTCTACCTCGACGAAAGCAATCCGTCCGGCCAATCTCAAGTTTTGTGTTGACCCCGAATATCTCTAATCGGCCATCGCCCTGGGCTTTATTCCAGATATCGACGACTACAAGACGCTGGGTGATTCGGCATTTTGTTCTTACGTAGAGAAAAAGAGTCAAGAATCACAAGAGTCGTGGACTCTTGGCACGCTCGACAAGGTCGTCGAACGTGATCTCCGTATGAACCTGATGGACAAAAGCGCACGCTCACGGGTCGAAACGCTCTTCTTGTCCTACCATGCACTACTACGCCATAACAGAATAGGTTGGTTGCTAAAGAATAACCAGAAGATTTGCATTGGGCATCTCTTATCCGCAATCTGGCCTAGGTCACTCCATGACTGGTTGGAATCTGATCTCGAGTTCGCATGCTATGACTGCCGCAAGGATCTCATGAAATTTGTAAAGCATGCAGTTACCGTGTCGGATGCCTTCCAGCTTGTAGACAATGGTCCTAAGCAAGGGAAGAAGCCAAAAACAAACCGAATCTGAAGTCGTTTTCGTGGCGGTGATCATCCTGACAATCTGCCTCCGTCTGAAGCATCCTCTTCCAAGAAAAAAAAACAAGGTTCTAAGCCAGGCTGGGCACCACCTGACTGTCTGCACGGTCCGTGCAAGAACAAAGGTGCGAAGCACCTCATCAAGGACTGTAAGGAGTCCAAAAAGGAGGAAAAGCACAAAATGTTCGCCGACAGCGATGAAGCGATAGCCCATGATGGTCCCTCAACGTCTACGCGCAGCAAAAAAAGTGGCAGTAGGCGTTTTTAATTAAGAGAAACGAAGCTTATCTGGGCGATAACTTAGGAAATGGCAGTCGCACCCGTTTTAATTTGGAAGTAGAACTTCTGTTAAAGTGTTCTGCTGTTTTGAATTAGTGCCTCAAAGTGTTATTCTAGTAAGTCTGATTGGAGTTCTCCCACTATTCTTAAGCTTCAAGATCCATGCCCGCGCTGCATTTCAACCCCAAGACATGGACTCAAACTCCATGATGCCGACCCAGAGCAGTCTCTCTCCAAACGCAAGCGCAACTGCGAACCATTCGGCAGCAGAGTCATCCAACACATGCTCCGATCAACCGCATCCAACCACCACCCCATCCAGCTCTACGATAAGCCAACGTTTTGTCCCTAACAAGCTTGAAAAGGCATGGATCTTACGACAACTTGTAGCTCTCGGCGCACCAACGCAGAAAGGGAAAACACTCGAAACCACATGCTCTCAGGTAGCAAAGAGCGCTGCACAACGTCACGTAACAGACCAAGATGTGCTCAAAGAACAGTTTTCGTATGGAGTTTCATGGCGTAGAGAGTACATGGCAACCGTGAAAGCCTCAAACGTGCAATACGTAGCGTCTGTTGCTTTGAAGCGGGCCAAAAATGTACATATTGCGGACGCTGCAGATGGAGATACTACGATGATATTTGCCGCTGTACGACCAGGTGAAAAACAAGGAGATGCTCAACATCTCTTAGACCGAGCCCTTCTCGACTTCAAAATGGAATCAGAGAAGAACATTGTTACAAAAGAGGACAGCTCAGCGAAAACACTTTCAAGATGTCAGGAATCTCGTAGAGAAAAGGCCAATCGCCTCGCAAAACGAAAGGCAGACTATGAGAAAGAGAAGAAAGAGAAAGAAAAGATAAAAAAGAAACGTGTGGAGGAGCGTCGCGCAGCAGATTGACATCTTCTAAGGGATCAGACCCTTAGCGCGAATGCAGCAATGGCTAGCGTCGCAGTATCGGCAAGACAGGCCGAGCAGTTCAGTGCGTTTCTTGCGCTTTATGCACAGAAGAACAACCTTCCTGTTCCAAGCATCTCCACAGCCCCGCTACCTTCTATGGCGTCAACCAGTCAACCACTGCTCAACATGGATTCAAACCTACTCGCCCCAGAACCCACTAACAACCCTCCTTGTGCCACTGACACGCAGTCGAACACAGAAAACGTGCCCGTGCCGTCGCAATCGGAGGCAACGGATGACGCCGAAGGAACCAATTGAGCTAAACGAAAGTTTGAGTGCGGCGTCGAGCGCTGCGGACTTGGCGCGCAGTGCTCGACGCCGCGCACATTACTCATCATTCGAACGGTCGGCTCGCTCAAGTTTCTCCATATACCTGTCTCTGGTTTGGAGCGTGAATCCCCTACGATCAAACTGCCAGTTAGCCACCATGACAACAGTACGGTACACAATAGGAAACAGATCTTTCTCAAAAGGCTAACGCCCAAGGAACAATCTATATCTGTTGTTAATAAACCCTATTACCCACTCGTTAACCATACTTTGCTTCCGTATGTCGTTATAGTGCTCAGTTCGATACAACCAAGAAGCACTTTCGGTCCGCTTGTATGGGACTACAAGCTCACCATCACCAGCAAAACCCATATCAGCCATTCCATGTTGTCCATCCGCAAGGTATGACTCGCGGTTAGGACACACATCTGAGTTAGTGTACAAGCTACGATCGGATTCCGCACCATGATCACTAATCTCCACTCGAATAAACCTTCCAAATATATCACAGAACACCAATAACGCCCAACAGTGGCACTTTTTGTACCCATCGTACGCTTTTTCCTGCTCCTTTGCGTCACCCGGACGCCATCGCTTGTTTTTGTTCCCATCAAAGAAAAAGACACAGAAAGGAAACCCTATCACAAGTCCCTCCATGTGTATCCTTTCCGCATGGGATGGCCATCGCACAAGTCTTGGCGTGACTTCGTCCAGACTTTTATGCAAAGCCATTAATCCGTATCTGAAATAATTTGAAACGCTACCCACAGACATTCTATACTTCAATGCCATGTGCTCCAAACCCTGGTTCCCTTCGTTCGATCCCCCGAAAATGTCGAACAGAAAGAAAAGTATTTCCTGCGTGTTCAACTGTCTCTTCCTTGGGACTCTTACTGTCTCTTGATGGAGTTGATGACGCACGTCGAAAGGCTTCTGGAGTTCTACTTCAGCCAAGTGGTGTAAACTGTCGAACTCTGCAAGAGTTAAGTGCGTGATCTTCTTAAAGAGATGTATGTTGGCGTCCTGAAAGCGCACGTAGTTGTATATACCTGAAGGATGCCGGCGGACGTAAGTGGCCTTGTGGAGGAAAAGGGTTACCTCGTCCTGGTCGTGAGATAGAAGTTTCACTTTCTTCGTGGTCAGATGTGTGTGTAGCAGAGCGAATAAAACTTTTTGCGGCAATGATTCCTTACTTTAAAAGACGCTGTGTGTGTTGCTGTTGAGCTACAAATTGTGACATAAGTGCCATAGCGGTGGAGGTGTCATCGTCAGAGTCCTCCTTCATGATGGAATGCCTGGTGGCAGAAGAGAGGGAGGCAGATGTCCTCAAACATGCTAGGGTCTTATTTTGAAATTAGCACGTTATTTCAAAATAAGGAACATGCCAGAAAAGGAGCCTTAGAAACAGCACTGAGTTCCCTTCATTAAAAACGCCTAGCGTATCCGCCTCTACAGATTCGGATCGTTACAGTTCCAAAACGGGAGGTACAACTGGTCGCTTGGCGAAAAAAGAAGTATCCAAATCAGATGAGCAGATGAGGTGGAAAAACCCTCGTGCCAAGTTATCGTCTCGGATGGGAAAGCATCACTCGATGCCACCGGTAGATGCGATGACGGAAGCGATGACAGCATCGTCTCGCCCTGCCTCGCCGAGCAAGGCGCCGTGAAGGGCATTGGCAAGATAACCGCCATCAAATTCGTACGGTTAAGTGTCGCGATGAAGTCCGGCGAAGACGCGCAGACTTTCACATTTTCGAGCTCATGGACAACCCCTCGAACGGTTCTACACCTTGCTTTCGGATGGTTAGCGTTGGCAATCATTACCTATCTGACAAGTGGAAACGGCCTTCGGCCGTGGGCGGCGCTGTGCGCCGCCTTGTTTATGTAGCTTTGTGTATTTAGTAGCGTTCGGAGGCTCTCCGAGCACTTTGCTCGCTTGCGCTCGCAATAGCGCTCGTAGAACCACGGGGCGCCGCGGCGCCGAGAGTATGTGGAGCCCTAGGGGTTTGTGTTTAGGTGCTAAAATTGACTGCAGTGCCAGCCAATGATGAGAAAGTGCGACACGTTGCTTTGTGTAACTGGGTAGCACTGCAGTCATTATGAGAGTGCCAGCCAGTAAGCAGGAAGCTTTGCTGCTGCTGCTGCTGCTGCTGCTGCTGAATTTTTTAAGTGGTAAGGAGGCGTTGCGCCAAATGGCAGTTTTGCATGCTCGTAGAGGGGCATACAGAGCGGTTTATTGGCGCACCGCCTCCCGTCAATCAACAACACCCCCCTCATACATGTGTAAATCATTAAGAGTGGGGTGTTGAGACAAGTGGAAACGGCCTTCGGCCGTGGGCGGCGCTGTGCGCCGCCTTGTTTATGTAGCTTTGTGTATTTAGTAGCGTTCGGAGGCTCTCTGAGCACTTTGCTCGCTTGCGATCGCAATAGCGCTCGTAGAACCACGGGGCGCCGCGGCGCCTAGAGTATGTGGAGCCATTAGGTTTTTCGTTTAGGTGCCTAAATTGACTGCAGTGCCAGCCAATGATGAGAAAGTGCGACACGTTGCTTTTTGTAACTGGGTGGCACTGCAGTCATTATGGGAGTGCCAGCCAGTAAGCAGGAAGCTTTGCTGCTGCTGCTGCTGCTGAATTTTTTAAATGGTAGGGAGGCGTTGCGCCAAATGGGCGTTTTGCATGGGCAAACGGGGGCGTGCAAGACGATTTTGTGGCGCAACGCCTCTCGTCAGTCAACAACATCCCCCTCATACATGTATAAATCATTAAGAGTGGGGATGTTGAGACAAGAGGAAGCGGCCTTCGGCCGCGGGCAGCGCTGCGCGCCGCGGTGGAGGAGTGATAAACAGCGGTGAGGAAAAAAGAGGGTGGAGAAAGCAAAAGCAGAAAAGCAAGTAGTTTAATTCAATGAAAGAAGAATGCAAGAGATATGATTACGGTTGTGGAGGGATGCAGAACTGAATAGCTTCAGGCAGCACCGGGTTGGCGATGGGAACAGGCATGGTATGAATTGTGTGCACATTCGCGGGTGTAAGCTGCGGATCATGCAGGAGCAGCACATGGTCGTTCCTTCGAACGCGGGACAATGCGACATACAACTGACCTGCGCAGAAGAAGTTGGATCATACATCCACAACCAAGCCATCCAAGGTTTTTCCCTGTCCTTTGTGAACTGTAGCTGCAAACGCGAGACGAATAGGGAACTGCCTTCGAATCATGCGAATGTCTGCGAAAGAAAACTCGAAGTCGATACGATGCAGGAGCTGTTGTTCCAGTACCTGTCCGTTCTCGTCGAATCGAGCCACCTGCATCGTAAGGTGATCGACACGCACGACTACGAACAGCTTTCCGTTGACCACAGCCGGATGCAACACGTTCCGAATGACCATAACTGGCACACCAATCTTCAAATCCAAGTTATGAGGAGGTACACCAGTAGGTGCATACTGATACGCAAACTCGGGAACAAAGGTATTGGTGACGTCGGGCTCTGAGTTTGGTACACCGTCAGGTTGTACCGTCCTAGCTGACGGAAGAGTGAAGCGTTCACCAGGAAACAAATCCAGCGCTGCCGCATTGTGTTCATCGACCAACTGATTTGTGGAGGCAATGAGCATTTTGCTGAGATCCACATCCTCCTTGCGTCGTGTTGTGAGCCACTTCCACAGGAATTGGTAGGCGGTTTGCATGCCACCGGTAGATCTGAGTGGTAGCGGAGCGTTGTTGGATATTGTGTTTCGTGCAATGGAACGTAACAGCGACGCAAATGCAGGATCATCGGCTTGGCGTACTTGTTCCGTGAGGTACAGCACTTGAACCGAGCACAATGTCCACAGATCACTCTTCCACGGCAATTCGTTGAGAATGTTTGTGTACACTCGTTTCACATTAGCACTTGGCTCGGCCTCCATGTACACCTGCGGCACCACTGGAAGCAGCTGGGAGTGGTCGCCGGATAGAACGATGGTCAAGCCCCCAAACGGAGGCGGGTTTTCCATTCCACTGCAGCGAAGATCTTTGAGCAACGCATCCATGAGTTCGAAGAGCTTTCGTGAGAGCATGGACGCTTCATCCAAGACGAGCAGTTGTATTTCACGTAGCAGTTCTGCACGTTGAGATCGGGGACCGTACTTTGACAAAGTGGCTGTAGTGCTGCTTGTGCTGTCCCTATCAGATACACCCAGTCCGAGCAGGCTATGTAAAGTGCGGCCACCTTCGTACAACGAAGCTGCAATGCCTGTTGTAGCAGTCATTTCAGCGAGCATTCCTTCCGACTCAACGATATCACGAAGGAGGTTGAGCACGTATGTCTTTCCAAATCCTGCGGATCCTTGCACAAAGAACACGTTTCCAGGAGTGCTTGTTCGCTCCTGCAGCGCTTGTCGTTGTTGCAATGCGGCAATGACGGTTTCAATGACTTGTCTTTGGCGAGGGTTTAAGGTGGCGTACCTTGACTGCAAAGTTGACGAATTTCGCACCACTCGTGCGTTTTGAGTTGTTGTAGCTCGATTCGCCTCAGTCAATGCTGTATGATCCTGCTGTAGGTGTTGGGAGAAGAAGCTGTGATCGCGAAGCAGTTGTCCTCCGTGCCGGTCTGAGATTTCCACCACACGTCGATACATTTCTTGCTTTCGTTGCTGCTCATCTCCTGTATGTATGTCGCTACATAGTGCCTCCCAGTTTTCGACGGCCATTTTTTCTGGGTCTGCGCCTTGTTGGTATAGTGTAACAACCAGACATCGTAGCTCTGAGGGCGTGCTGTATATCTGCACTGCTTCTTGGAATGCAATATCAAACTCGGATCCGTCTGCGAGCAGTCCGTTTACAATCGCAGTTTCACGATACGTTCCATACTGCTGTCCGTTGAAAGTCCTTGCGTCTTCGTAAGAGCTCGAGCCGTGATTCATGAGCAGCAAGCGCAGAGCAAAGAGCTCAATGGCCGACGGTGAAACACCTCTGATCCTTGCGACGCACTGCTCGTCGTCCGTGCGCTCTACCACGTACATGGGCGTATCGCAGTCGTCTGTGGGCACCTGAGTGCTGTCTCCGTCGTATTGGTTAAGCACGTGGGCTGGAAGCGTGCGATACAATCGCACTTTTTCAAAGTACGAATGGTAGTCGAGGTTCGCGTATGCTTCGGGCCTTGCAAAGTATCTCTCCAGTGTAGACGGCTGTGATGCAGAAGAGAGCTGGTTTGGACCTCTCAGCAGAAATGTGCGCTCTCCTTCCAAGTGAATGGCCAGTCGCTCTACTTTTGGTACGATGTGAACATGTCGAAACTCGAAAAGTCTCCAAGCTGCATTGACGGCGCCCACCACATGCGCTCGCATGTATGCACGAATGTCGTTCTGCACCTGTGGCTCTTGTTGCTGCTCGTTGTGTGTGCCTGTCTCATTAGCATCACTCACATGGAGCACCACCTCCTGATCTTTGGGCTGCTTAAACGCGTACTTCATCAGATAAGCCACTGCGCCCCCTCCTTGCGTGCGTTCTACGTTGATATGAGAGCGGTACTTCTTGGTCAGAGTTGGGTTGTACGTCACAATCTTGAGGTCGTCTTGCCTTCTTCTGCGGTAAATCACGCGATTCGTGCCTTCTTCAATGTACGTCTCCGGCACAATCATATTGCTGTCGTATCCAAACTTGCACCACCCAGCGCAATTCCGGCAATAGGTGGAGTGGCGGTGTCTGTGAATGGAACGAATGAGAGCACGCAACGCGTCGTCTTCGCCTGGAAGGGGAAGTTCTGCACGAATGAGCTCGTCGATCACATCAACGTCTTCAATCACGCCTCCTTCGAGCCACACGAGCATGTGGTGATGAGGCACATTGCGCTCTTGAAACTCGAGCTTTGATGGAAGCCCCAGGCACTTCAATCCAAAGATGTGCTCCGAGTTCTTCTCCAAGTCCTTCATGAAGTCGTTTGCGTACTGGCTGTACACCCTTTCAATCAGATCCGGTCGGTCAAACGGTCGAGGGCAGTTACTTTGTGCCGTAAATGCACCACGATTGGTGGTGTCCATCCCAAGACGCTGGATGTCCATTCGCCACATGTTCATGGTGATTGTAATGAACAGAGAAGGCGGTTCTCTCCGCGCCACGATCGCCTGTACATCCATGCGCTTGTTCTTCCAGTATGCTGCTGAGTTGACCGAGTAATCGGGCAGAAAGATGCGTCCCATTAGCACGAACTGGGATTGTGGCACGTGACCGGTTTGCTGTTGTGCTTGCTGCATTTCTTGCTCTTGTACAATGCGTGCCCGTTGCTCTCTTTCCTGGAAACGCAGTCGCATGTCCTCAATGTTTGTGTGGGTGCAAAGCATCCACATCTGCATCAACGGTCCACTGCCCAGAAGGATGTTGTCTGAGTACAGTCGTCTCTTCGCGTTCTCAGCCCAGGTGAGCTTTCGGAGCTTCCAATCGTTGACGCTGAGACCTGAGATTTGCTGTGTTGAGTTCTTTGCCTCCAGAAACACGCCAATGTCAAACGGTTCGTGCTGATCACCGTACGGGTAGAGCAGAGGGAAAGTGCCTTTCTCTGCCATTTTGGATGCCGGTTTTAGAAGGCGGTACCGCACTTGCTCATTGTTTGCGGCATTCGCAGTCGCTCCATCTCCAGCATTAGCAGCAGCAGCAGCTGTCACTACGGCATGCTCTTCTGTTACGGTTCCTTCTACCAAGTGCGGTACTTGAGACTCCACTTGGTACAGGACAGTCGGATCCACGACGAGCGTTCTCATCATGGTTGGCCCCCCACCAGGAGCATCTTCAGGGAGAGGCCCAGCACCTACGTGAGGAGCACTGACTGTGGCACTTCGGGTTCCTTCGTAACCACGTACGACTACTCGCTCTTCTGCTGCCTGCATGCTGATATCGACGGCGGTATCTGCATTTTGTTGTTGTTGTTGCGTGCTAAGCATGAATCAGTACCGCTCACGCACCACGTCTGGCTTCGTCTGGATCACATCGTACAACTTGGGCACGATGTCTCGTACGTTGATATCTTGAATGAACGCACGCAAATTGGCACGCGTATAGTGAGAGGGATCCAAGGAAGGCGGACCAGTACCCCACAGAAAGCTGTAGCGCTTGTTGTTCTGGTTCTGCGTGGGCAGAGCGAGAGCTGCGTTTCCCTCAAGTCTCAGAAAGGAGGGACCGCCTCCCGTCACATACGACATGTCCATGAACGCTTGCGTCGTAGCGAAGAGCGTATTCAAGTTGAGAGAATGGCTGTGGAAGGCTCTCAGACTATAAAGACTGCGAACCAACTCGTTGCTATGCCTTCTGCGGAACGTGACGCCCCACCCTGACATTCTTTTCATTCCACAGCACACTCTATTGGTCTCTTTGCCAAGCAAAACGCATCCGCAGTACTGGCAGCTATGAATTCTCAATGTCCAGTCCCGGTACGGGCAGGAGGAGAGCGTGTGTGCGTGCTCGCCGCATCTTCCGCATCGCCTTTGACCTGCAGTGGGAAGCATCTCAAACTCCGGCACGCTTGCACGGATGGCCGGATCATTCCTCGCCTGAGCTGCCACGGAATCCCACGCATAGTACACGCAATAGAGTCCTCGATCAGGACGCCCAGCACAGTGCATGACCGTCGTATCAAGCTGTTGCTGTGGCTGATGCTGCGGCTGGTGTGAGGGAGCCGGTGTGATCTCATCCGCTTCCACCTCCATCGGAATGGACATCTGTTGTTCTTCCTGTTCCGCTTGTGGCAACGCAGGCTGCGGCGGTGGGTGTGAGGGAGCCGGGGTGATCTCATCCTCTTCCACTTCCATCGGGACTGGCATCTGTTCTTCCTCTTGTTCAACTTGTGGCAGAGCAGGCTGCTGTGGCGGCGGTGGTGACAGCGGTGGCTGTGGAGGAGCAGGGATGATCTCATCCTCTTCCACTTCCATCGCAATAGGCATCTGTTCTGCAGGCATTGGTGGGAGAGGGGGAGGCATCGGAGGCGGTGGAATGTGACTTGGAAGGCCTCTCACAAACTCCAGAAATCCAGGAAGTGGGCATGATGTCGGTAGATCTGTGGCAGCGGACTCACTGGCTCCAGCGGCGCTTGTGCTAACTGCTGCTGCAACCGAAGTAGGTGCAGGAGTAATTTCGTCTTCTTCAACCACTGGAACAATAGGTCCTTGAACGTGTGCTCCGCTCTCATTTACTCCCAACTCATCTGGAGCTGGAAGAGCTGGTGCTATTCGGGGTCTTCCAGCTCCTGCCCGTGCTCCACCACTGCCGACGCGACGACCACCAGCGTTTTGCCTTGCACCGCCTGCGTTCAACCTGGCACCTCCAGAATTGTCTCTGGCACCTCCTGAGTTAGATCGGACGCCACCAGAGTTTAGACGTCGCCCTCCTCTCGTCATTTCAATTTACCAGAAAACGAAAAAAAAACAATTCTATGTTTTTGTAAACCGTTAAAAAATTTGCCAGAGTTCCAGAATAATTTCCAATATACCACAAAGTTGAAAGTGAAAAACTGGTTGCAGTTTGTTGCTTTGCATCCACCGGGCCTAGTTGCATGCAGCAATTAAGAAAACAAATTGCTGCAAGGCTTATATTTACCCGATGCAGTCGTGCGCAGCACAGGGACTCTCGACACACTCCTGTTGGATTATGACGGGCGGAGTGTGCCCAGCCGGTTTTCAAGCCGTTTGATGTTTAACCCGCGTCCGGTTGTAAGGATTGGTCTGCCTTTACTCACACACCGAAGTGTGCTTTCCGGCCCCAAGAGGTACGACACGGCGGCCGCCCCGGACCCTGCACAGCAAGCTGGTATTAGGTGCGGTAAACCCTCAGACTTCCTGATCGCCGTCAAACGACCAGTATACCACAGAGGAGCACCTGGCTTTTCCCAGATCCGTGGTACTTAGTGGATTACTCTTGTGGCGACCTGCACACGAGCTCGGCCTTGCCTAGGTCCCAGGCCAGCAAACAGTGCCCAAAGTAGCAAAAGTTTACGACACTGCGCTATTGGCCAAGCCTGAATGGGATGGAAAATAGTGGTTAGGGTCAGCAAGCGAGATGCATTTGGCACTGCGCCAGTGCAGTATATAAGTCTGTTGCAGGCAAGTCTGCAATGAAACTTCAGTATACACTGCACTGGCGCAGTGCAATTTGCCACGTGTAGGAATGAACAGGCGGGGTTTTGCTGCTTAGTGGCTGGCACTACAATTTGATTGTATTGCAAGCCATTCAGCAGCCATTGCACAGTCAACATGCAGCAGCAGCAGCTAATTAACTGAACGCTTTGCTGCCGCTGCTGATGCTGAATTTTTTAAATGGTAGGGAGGCGTTGCGCCAAATGGGCGATTTACATGCGCAAACGGGTGCGTGCAAAGCGAATTTGTGGCGCAACGCCTCCCTTCAATCAACAACACCCCCCTCATACATGTGTAAATCATTAAGAGTGGGGGTGTTGAGACAAGTAGAAACGGCCTAAGGCCGTGGGCGGCGCTGCGCGCCGCGTTGTTTTTGTAGCTTTTTGTATTTCCTAGCGTTCGGAGGCTCTCCGAGCACTTTGCTCGCTTGCGCTCGCAATAGCGCTCGTAGAACCACGGCCGCGGCGCCTAGAGTATGTGGAGCCGTTAGGGTTTTTGTTTAGGTGCCCAAATTGACTGCAGTGCCAGCCAATGATGAGAAAGTGCGACACGTTGCTTTTTGTAACTGGGTGGCACTGCAGTCATTATGGGAGTGCCAGCTAGTAAGCAGCAAGCTTTGCTGCTGCTGCTGCTGCTGAATTTTTTAAATGGTAGGGAGGCGTTGCGCCAAATGGGCGTTTTGCATGGGCAAACGGGGGCGTGCAAAGCGAATTTGTGGCGCAACGCCTCCCGTCAATCAACAACACCCCCCTCATACATGTGTAAATCATCATTAAGAGTGGGGGGTGTTGAGATGGCTGACGCGGATTTGACCTGCGAAGACCTTGTCATAGGTCTCTTGGTCTTACAGCACCTGCAAGTCGACACGCGTACTCTCCTAGAAAAGAACCGAGCGTTCCCTGACGGTGCAGACTGTTCCCATGTGGGGAACCCAACGACCCTTTCCCGAGGCGGTGCTGTCAGCCGAATGATGCTTGCTCGCCTCAACGGTATCTGCGACGACAAAGCGTCGTCCGATAACGGTGAACCTCTTTCCAAACGGCTTCGCGTTAATTACAACGACGCCCGAACGGAAGAAGATCCTTTCCCGGAACCTTCGCTGCTGGACCCAGTCGACACTGCGCAGCATCAAGAAATCTGCACGGTTGTCGATTCAATGAAGAAGACCGCCTCGGATACTTGACTACCGGACGAGCATAAGAACTTGCTCGAGGATCTCGTGGAAGCACACCTCAATGTCTTCAGCACTTCCTTTTCTGCAAAAGCACCGGCACGGATTAGCCCATTTCGGGTTGAACGCACTCCCAAAGCCCAACCGGTAAGAGTGTCCTTGTGCAATTACTCCCAAGAGCAGCGTGAGTTCCTGTCAGATTTCGTCGACAAGCTAATCCGAAACGGTATGGCGTAACTAAACCCAACGTCGCCGTGGGCATGGCACCCCTACTGCTTCCGAAACCAGGTTCTGCCCGTTATCATTTTACTGTTGACCTCCGCCCAGTGAAAAAATTTACTCTTAGGCATCATTAACCCGTGCGGAGCTTGGAGCACGAGCTGACGAAGTTTTCCAAGTCGTGGTACTTTGCGACTTTCGATTTGTCGCATGTATACTGGCAGTTTGATCTGGACAAAGATGCTCAGTTATTGCAGTCCTTTATTACACCGGACGGAATCTACTCTCTGACTCGGGTTCTACATGGCACTACGAACGCCGCTACCCATCTGCAGTCTTCGATTGCAGATATCTTTCCATCCGATTTACTCTCTTTCGTTCTTTATTGGCTGGACGACATCCTGCTGCATCACTCTACCGTAACGTGTTTGCTCAAGGCGATTGGCGACCTTATACACCTTTGTGCAGAACGCAATATCAAGCTCCATCCCAGAAAATGCGTCCTGTTTTCTACTCAGATCCTCTGGTGTGGTCGCCTCGCTTCCGCTGCAGGTGCTAGATACGATCCGAAACGGTTGGGTGGACTCCTAAAGATGGAGCCATCTACAACAGGAGCCCACCTGCAGCAATTCATATGTGCTTTACAGTGGCTGAAGAACGGCATTCGACAATTCCCCCATCTGTTACAGCCGCTACAAAACGTCAGGAAGGCAATCTACGACCGTGGCGAAAAAATGAAAAAGAGTTCTCTCTCACGCTTTAAAATTTCCGCTATCGGGTGGGGAGGAAAGGAATCCGAGGCATTAGCTGCTTGCAAAACCGCACTGGCTGAACAAGTCACCTTGTCTCATCGAGATGAGCAAAAACGTCTCTGCGTTTATACTGATGAATCCGATTCGGTTTGGTCTGGAATGGTGACCCAAGTCCCACTCGAGGACTTGTCAATTCTGCACAAGGAACAGCGCCACGATCGTCTTCTTTTTTTATCCGGACGGTTCAACAGTACCCAAATGGGATGGTGTATCCTAGAGAAAAAGCATTCGCAGTGCTGGCAACTCTCGAGCGCATGCATTGGCTCGTTGCAACTTCGAACGGTTTTGATCTCTACACCGACCACAACAACCTAATTTTCCTTTTTGACCCCATCTCCGTAGTCCCAGACCTGTCTCAGACGTCGCTTCGCAAGGTACTACGATGAGCCGTACGGCTAAGCATGTATAATTATACTTTCTTTCATATCAAGGGCACCGAAAACGTCTGGGCAGATCTAATTGGACGTTCGTCGGCTGTCAAATCCGTACGGTGTCTAGTCCAAATTCCGGAACTACCCTCTTCATCCGCTGAGGATTTTGAGTGGCCTACGCTACAGGCCCTCGCTGATGCCGAATCATCTACCAAAACGTGACGCCCTGACAACCTTACTCATGTTGAGAATGTCTGGCGCAATCCAAACGGTGCTATCTGGATTCCAGAATCCGCAGCGGACCTTCAGCTGCGATTGTGTATCATTGCACATACGGTTCCAAGCGGTCATCGAGGACAAGCATCTACCGAAACGGTTTTACGGTCCCAGTATTTCTGAAATTCTGCAGTGGCTTCTTAATTCTTTGTTTCCTAATGGCCTCATCCTTGGTTCTATCACTTGTATGAAAAGACGAACAGGGTGGTGCAGATGGCATTTGTCCATGAAAAAAATTTGATTTGACCAAATTCAGGTCAATAGAGTTGTCTATGCTGTAGTATTCTTAACATATCAAACTATTTCTCGTCGAACTGATACCTAATATGAAGAATGGTAATTGAATAATAATATGCACCTATTGTGAAAACACGTACAAGTTTGTCATAAAAAAAGGAGGATCCACGCACTACAATGAGCTGACAAGGGCATCGGCTGGAAGAATACAGTATCATTAAGGTCGCGAAGTATCCCTACTTAAGTAAATCCAGTCTCTTTGGAGACAAACACGGACTCCTGACAGATTATTGTGCCGATTGTATTTACTTGGGAAAGAGCTCCTCCTACACTGCGCTAGTAGGAACGTCTTTCAAGTAGCAGTAGCCCATGCGCCAGTTGTGGGCCCAGTAAATGAGCTCGCCCCGAGTAAAATACTTCACCAAAACTCTGCCTAAACTCCGACGAACGTCCATGGTGAGAAACGGTCAACGACTGACCAAAAAAACAACAGACGTGTGCCTAAGGTGAAGATAATCGAACTAATGGACCAAGATAAATTTTCAGAGTCACTCTTTACCGCTCCTTAGAATTCTCGAAGAAGAAAATCATGAAAAATGCTTCCAAGACAGGCAAAATCATTCTGAATCCACATGATTACAAGCATGCTACAGATCAGACTGTACTCATCGAGAAGAGAGTTGATTTTACTACGAAAGATTCTACGATAGATCGACAACGCCGTATTGTACGCTTATATACGGAAATCAATTCTTGTAAGCGCAACGGAAACAAATTAATTAGAGAGTATATCAAAAGATTCGCCAGGCCAGCTTTTTCGTATCTCAACTTGACGTATGCGGATCAAGGCTCAAGAGAAAGTCAGAATTTTGCGATAGGTTTACATCTAAATGCTACTCTCTCTGCATAAACCGTGTGCAAGATCATTAGCAATTTAATTGCGTCTTCCAGGTTCAAGAACAGCAACCATATCTGAACAATGCAGATATTCATCAATATGTCAAACATGGTTGCCACGTTACTTGGCATGATGAAAGTCAAGAGTTTTGAGAATGAAAATCTTAAAGACGCCGAATCATGCGTAGCTACTCTCACCGCGGCATTGAAGGAACACGAGAAGAACCACGACCAGGACGAATGCTCTAAAACGGATTGGTCTACAAGAGGCAATCGGCCCTCTTGAAGAAAGGGGGCTAGAAGAGAAAACCCTGCAATATTCTGCACAAACTAACCAGTGGCTGGTGAAAACATCCAAGTCTTTCTTGAACAGTTACTAGTCAGAGAATAAGATCAAGAAATTCCCACACATGATACCAGACGTTTTCGTCTATCTTCAGATGTCAGATAGAAGGAAGAATATCAATAAATATGTAGTGAAATGCCCAGAAGCAAGAGTGGACCGAAAGACGTTCGGGATGTTCCCTCTTTAGAATTGATCCCAGTTGGGTAGAGCTTTCCCAGGAGTGACACGACTATCTTAGGTTGTAAGGCCTAGGCCACCCGTCGCGACTTACACAGGGAGGTTGAAACAAGAATCAGGTATCCGCAGGAGTGGTGTATGAGGGTGGTCTTCCTCTAGAGAGGTGAGGTTTCCACGTTAGTGACACGCGCGAACACGGGTAGTGGGTAGCGAGAAAGCCATCCTGTAAAGGGAAAAAGAAAGGGAGAGATGAGTCGTAAGTGTCGTGACGAAGACTAACGGCAGTGCCGATAAATAAACCTTATACAAGGCCAACAACAAGACAGTTAGAATAAAAATCCGAATACCAGGGTTCTTTGGACGGGAAAAAGGGTTAGACTTTTCATCTGTTACGGTGCTTCCCTCCAAGGGGGAGTACAGAACACACGAGGGCAGTCAGGTCTAGATCCAATTCTCCAGGTTGGGGTCCCCTGTTGGGGAAGGTTTACTGGTGACATGGCAACTCGCCGGCGCACTAAGTACTAACAATCCCAGAAATATGTGCAGAAATGATAAATAAAGTTAACCAAACTACTCCACTTTGGTGGTTCATGACCAATTCTATGGGCAGTCGCCAATTGACTTCTCCATTTCCCACGGGTCAAATCCACAATTTGGGGTCGTAGTTCATGCAATGACTACATTACCAAAACATTCGAGAAATCAACCAAGTACCAAGAACCCCTTCTTAAGGGCACTTTACTTCAACAATCATTGGCAGCATAGCCTTACAGTGCTTCTGAATCGTACACTGGCGTCTGACCAACAATAGAAAGAGGACATTCTAATGGCACAGAATTAGTAATCTTTAGATGTACAGGAGATGCTGTTCCGGTGGCAACGAATGACGCGTTAGTGACAAGCAAAAGTATAGCAAAAGTGTAACTTGCTTCTTAGCCATGAAATGATCACTGCAAGCAAAACGACCAACTACATCCTTCAAAAAACAAAAATAAACACCGAACACCAATCACCAAAACATGAACGGTATTCCAACCCTGCTCGGTTCTGAAAATGCAAGCAAAAATCCTTCATTGATCTTTGGAGATATCATCAACCTTTTGGAGTGGTCATAGAGGATTTAGAATAAAAATAAAGAGATAGTTGCAGCAATCTCTGAAGCCAGTACAATCAAATCGAAAAGAAACAGCTGCTACCAAGGCACTAGTATGATATCCTAAGCAAGGAAAAAAGAGCCAAGCCCAAGTTTAGGACTACACCAAGATCGAACCAAAGCATGGGACGAAATCAGACTCAGGGATCCGCGGAGGCCATTAATTATATTGGTGCTGGCGCTGGGACTACTGGTCGGCTAGAAATGCAACTTTTAGGAGACTCCAGCTCCAAAGAGCCAATAAAATCTACGGACAAGGTTTATAAAGCTAAATGCGGTTAGCGGCTGGGATTGAAAGTTGGGTGTGGTGACCGGGTGTAGAGCAGAAACCAATGTTTAGTGCGTTTAATTGAAAAAACAACTATTTCATTCGTTTTTCTGTCTCATGGTGCCATGTCCTCAGTTTGGCAGGACGCATCATGTACGTAATTACTTATCTTGACGCGACAATGTGCGCAGACGGCCTCTATGTGACCACTAAGAAACTAGAATACATCTCCACTGTAACGGCTGTTTGACAGATTCTGCAGCTCCTGCCCAGTTTGGCTGGACAGGTACAGTGCGTGAAAATACTTTAAGCACACTCACCCGACTGCTCATAAAGGCGTTTCAGAGGTGCAAGCATAACACTAGTCATACTTGCATAAGGACAAAACGGGTGCCCAAACCGACAGTGGTATGTGTTTGACGCAATTCCGTTTCATACGGAGTACAAACTAAAATCATACAGCGAAATAGGTTTAAGCACGCAAAATAAGTAGTGACACATGTAATAAAACTGCACGTCTTTATTGCTCTAGTACTTTGTAGCACCACCACGCTTGTCCCTCACAGCTAACAAGCGTCTAGGAATAGATCGATACAGTTTCTGGATGTAGTCTGCAGTTAGACTGCGCCATAAATTTAGAATAGAGTCTTTAAGATCCTCTACATTTTCAAACTGCTTACTATTTGCGTAAAACTCCCTATTCATTAACCCCTAGACATTCTCAATTATGTTAAGGTCATGGGACTTAGCAGGCCGTGATAGAAGCCGAACCTGATGTTGAAGTAGCCAGTTTATTGTGAAATCAGGACGATGAATGGATGCACCGTCCTGTTGAAACACCCAAGTTAACATAGGTCCAAATATTTCTGCATTCTAAGGTAGTAATTCAAGCTTTTTGGTATCGCGATACTTCTTAGAATCCTCACTGCCTGAAAATAATATAGTGAGTCACTGAGACCATACAATGATATCGCACCCGAAATGATGACCGAGTTACCACCTCCAACACGGGGTAATAGACGTCGCGGTTCTGTTCTAAAATCATCTCAGTAATATTTAAGCATCTGGACCGTCAAGGTTAAATTTCTTTTCATATGAGAACACCACTTTATTTCTAAAAAAATCCCCTTTAGATATGTTGCGTCGTGCACATTTTAGCAGTGCTATCTTATGAGTTCCGGTCATTTTTGGGGCCTGCATCATTTTTGAATATCTAAGGGTTTCGTCTTCTTTGGGTAGCTGGTGCACTCGGCGAACAGATACACTGAGATTGAGATTCTTTTTCAAATCTGATGCAATCCAGTGGATTTTACGTTTTATTCTGTAGCAAGGCACGATGTTGCTGTGGAGATAGTTTACAAAACGTTTTGGCAATGTTTTGCTTATGTGGCTTCTTTTTTGAACTTAAGAAGCTTTTAACAGCCCCGACGGAGCATTTTACGTGCTCTGAAACTTGGCGTAAAGATATTCTCTCATGACTGAGTGCGGATATCTGTCCTTTTTAAAAATGAGACAAGTACTTTCCTCTCGCCATATTTAGGGCCTTAGTTGGGATAGACAAGCAACGCAGTGTTTGCTGTGACTAATTTTAAGTAGTGCTAGGCAAGAGGTTTGAATTGGCAGAAAGTTCCGCCATTTTTGCGACATGTGTCATATAGTTTTTCATGGGTTTAAAAAAGTTTTGCAAGGTGTTTTACTGATAGCACAGCTGTAGTTCTTATCTATGACATAAAGAGTCTACTAATGTGACTAACTAACCAAATTGCATCGTGCACCACATCGCTATACCGCCAAAGCATGCCGATCCCTGCAACAGAAGCTTGTGTCTGGGTGTGCTTAACCTTTCACGCACTGTACGTTTGTACTCGTATACGCTTTTGAGTGGGGGAGTGCGATCGAGACTGGAGAGCCCAAGAAACAAGAAAGACACCACAACGGCCAGATATTTCTACCTTGCTGTTTTTTGCTTTCTTCTATCTGGTGAGGGAGGGATTCTTCACAGATTACCCCGTACCGTGCTCTTGGAAAATAAGGACATGAGCCCATGAAAAACACACACACACGCATTCTTCGCCTTTCTGACCTCTTTCTTCCTCCTCACTTTCAAACTCGTTTTTCTTTTTTAGTGCGACTCTTACCGCTGCATCTCGCAAAGTGCACGATCATCACATCGTAGTAAGGAGTCCACTCTGATGGCATCAGATCTCATCAGCTCATCAGATTCGGTGGCGGTCCAAGACCGCGCACATTTATGTGAAACGTTAGATGGCCGTCCGAAGTCCACTTTCTCAGAAAGCCGATGAATCATGACTTCTTTGACGGGCCCAGCAACCAAGCGGCTATTGTTACAGCTTGCTCAGTTAGATGCACATTTTCAATCAATCACTTTTTGCACGTGTATTGCGTAGTGAACCGACGTTGTCCATTGTGGCACGTTGATCGACATGAGCTCTTGCTTCGAAACAGCATCAAACAGATAACGTCTTTGAAGCCGCGTATACCAATGTGCAAGAAGAGGTTATTGGGGGTTTGCGCTGGTGATATTCCTATTCGTAGACTTCGCTCAATTGGGCCGTTTGAACGAATGCACTCCGAATGTCGCGTTTTATACCCTCTACGCAGAATTAATCAGCTCGTTCTTGCGGATGGTTTGCACCTTTCACGACTCGCGGCGATTGGTGGAAGACACTCACATGGTTCTGTTTTTTCGTCGAAGGTGTTTGTCGTTGTTGGTGTATGACGAAGTGATCGATGAGGTTGATGCAAGTGATGACAGTTGAAGACAAAGAATTCAACACAAAATTCTATCCCAGATTTCCACGGGAGGAGGTTCCAAAACTTTTCCATTTGTTCGCGTGAGGTGTCCTACACTCCGTTAATCCGGTCTAACGTTAGTGACGAGGGTAGAGGGAATTAAAAATCATAAATCAGCCTAATCTTAAGCTGACCGGATAAGGTTAATAGTACAGAATGAAAATAATGCTTTAGTGCTTCACTGCCAGAGCTTGTGGGCTTTCGCAAGAAAGGTTTGAACCTGTCGCAAGGCGCGCTAGCCCTTAAGAAAAAACATTGATATCTTGCATACGAATGAAGCCAAAAAGGGAATGATCATTCGAAGCCACTAGCTTTAGGGGTGAATAGCTCACGAACAATCCATTTTCCACCACCCAATAGCAGTGGCGGGATTGTATGAAACACTTCACGACCGCGATATACTTGATTTCAGTACCTGACGGTACCGTTCCAGAGAGCCTCAAGTCGGTTAAAGGGTTAAAGGGTTACCCTTGACCTGTTGTGCGTACTGTGCATAACTTGTGTGGGGCCAGCACGTTTAACGATTACATACTGTACCAAAGGTATCCCTAGCAAGTGATCTCGGATGCAACGTTGTGACAATGCTCTTGTAACGACCAGTCAGCTTCCAAGCTTCTGGCCAAGTCGGAATGAAAGCTTTTCAAACACGGCATCGCTGTGACCAATGATCAAGCGATGTAAGATAGCGTCCTGGATGCACAGTACCCAGGCGCGTGACTCTGCGTCAGCACGTACGGATCCTACTGCTGTACTTCACGAGCACCAGGAGTCAGCTCTTTCTGGAAAAAGAAGACCACATCGTCAGTGTGACTCCAAGCAAGGAGCCATTTTTGCTGTAGTTGCGCATTCCCTCCCAGCTCAGCTGTCCGTGTGGTTTTGTGTATAACCTTCGACAGCTATCACGCAGCCTATCAAGATTGCTCAGCATGGCCCGGAGAAAACAATAATTATAATGATGCAGAGGGTTATTCTAATAGAGAAAGATTTTGCTGCTGGCGAGGTCACATCTGCTTTCATCCACGACCTTTAGGCACGCATGCTTCTATTCATCTACATCACTTAGGATCGTCGCGTGGCTTGCACGTACAGTACAAGCCTTTTATCGCGTTTGATCACCAGAGTTCGGAGCCTCTCATATCCTGATCTTCATCATACAGGTACAGGTACCTGTACCGTTGGTTCCAGTACCACTGTGTAAGTTTAGCGAGGCCTCTCTTCACGTCTTGGCTCACATTGCCCGCCCAATCTCTTTTGTCTTCCGTAAAAGCTAGTGGGGGCTTCTCTATTCCGCACCGTCACACAGGCTTCTCGCTCAAGCCCCTCGCCCAAGCTTTTCCCACCTTCCCCAACAGTTCGTCTTTGCCCAAGTCACACGCCCGTATTATGCAGCCCCTGAACTCCCCGCGTGGCATTCATTATCCCCACTCTGAGGCATATCACATCGACAGACAAGCCGTGGAAGAACCTCCGAAGGATCTTCACCATAACTATTCGCAGCTCCTTCCACATCCTCGTCCACTTACCGAGATCTCTGCAAGATCGCGCAACGACAACGGTCATTTCCCCCCCAAACCCGATCACGCTAGGAGAATATGCGGCTGGTGCAAGACTCAAGACACCATCCAGTGGCGTGTTGGCTGTACAACAGGTTCAGAAGGTAAGACACATCCGGTCGCACATCACACCTAGCGTTACAATCCTCGCTATAGCCTCTAACCCGTGTGGAAACTTTCTACTGTCTTGACCGTGCCCCTCAGCAATGAAGACGTTGTGCAATGCGTGCGGAATCAATTACCGTCGTGCGCAGAGAAAGGTCCCCTTTTTGGTTGTGGATTTCGATGTCTTGGTACAGAAACAACGTGTAAGGCTGTCCATTCAGAAAGAGTTGAAGCGCCAACTCAAACTCTCACAGATGCTCATTCAATCTAAGCGCACGAAACAAGCGCAGCGTGGTCGTCCCCGAGACAGAGGCTTGAAGATGATCCTATCGGATGGATCTATACTCTCATCTCAGGAGCAAGCCACAGTTCGGACTAACAGACAGACACATTTTCCACTGCCGCTGTTTGAACGTAACAGACAGTTTTACAACGAACGATTGCCTGCGTCGCAGGCCCTTCCCGTAACTTCTTCCTTCGCGCCAGTCGAGCCACAAGAAAGGGTAGTACTACCACCTTTCAAGGAGCTCATTAGAAACATGCCTCAATGAATATCACTGGAGGGTGGTGCTTTTCCTTCTCGTTTTATGTACGCGAAAGTGGACAAATCTCCAAAGAACAGAACATGTTGGGCCCGTACAGACGAAATAGGTCGAAGTTGAAGCTGTCCCCGTTCATCTTTAGAGCTGTGGTGCCAAGTCGCTTATTGCTGGATTAGTGCTGAGCTGATGGATCAGGCGGAAACCGTCAGTGGCTCTGCATTGGGCAAAATGCGTTAATCCGCCTGCTGTGCTGGCTGGGCTTTGTGCTGATACGAGTCAGGAGGAAGACGAAATGGGTCCGCAAGTGGGTCTGCCTCGAGAACTTTGCCTTCGCTGCAAATACCAACTTCTTAAGAAAGCTAGTACGCCGAAGTCGGAATCAGGATTCGTCCGCCCGCAAACAACACAACAACATGTGACAACAGGTATTTATCAGGCAGCAGTCTTCTAATCCTCCTGGTTGTAACTACATATTTGTCTTATAGCGTTGTGGGGAACAGCGCTCTGACATTTATCAATGTTGACACGTCATTTTCTTGTCGTCAATTAGCATACATGTTAACCAACTCTATCGTTACAGATCCGAAAATAAACCAGCCGGTTCTGGGGTTCAAGGTGGGTTAGTTTGACGATGTTTCATGGTGCGCTTCGATTACTCGTTCCAGTTCCTTGGTGCCTTAGGGTAGTCTACGAAAAAATTGCAATGCTGAACTTGATGGAAGCTCCAGATGTTTCGTTCGCGTCGTGCCTTCTTCAGCGGAAGCCTAGCTGCGAATATCGTATCGTATGTCTTGGGCACATGTCCCATTCTTCCGACGACATGATGTGGATTCTAACCCTTCAAGATACGCGTTCTCTCGGCAAAAAGCCTAACGACAATACTCGAAGAAAAACAGACTACCTTGTCGCATGATAGCCACAGACACCGTGGCCACTGCTTGACCAAGAATGACTCTGTCCCGTAACACCTATTTGAGCCTCTGTCACCTGAATATAGCCAATTGACTACTGCATATACTCTCACCTTGCAGCAGCCGTGACACGCTTACTAGCAAATATCCCATACTAAACTTCTGCGGAAAGACCTGATTGTGCATCCATTTCGTTCTGGCGCATCTCGCCCTTTTCCACGCTTTTCTCTGCTTTCCCTTCTCCACCTCCAGAGGACGCCAGCAAAGGGGCACACCACGACAAGGTAGATTGCATGTACCACGTTCTTGCCGCCCAGAAGCATTGGCGGCATCCTACTGTCCCTGTCCTCTTTGTCCTCTACGATTTCGGGCGGTAGAATCAGCTAGCAACACGCACCTCCTTCAGATCCCGGCGTAATGTCCGCAAAAACCCTACTAAAACCGTTGGGGCGATGTGAGGCCAGGCCAGATGCCATGTCGGCTTGCGCGGGGCCATGTTTCAATGGCACCCAGGTCTTGTGAGCAAAGCACCCTTCCATTTCCAAAGGAAGGATGATCCGCATGGGAAAGGTCAGGAAAAGGTGGCGGGACCCATGAGGAGGCGTGTGCCGTTTGCCTACTGTTTCGCACGGCTTAGAGCGGCGAGTTGTACGACATCCCAGGCCGATGCCAACATCGTCTTCTAACTTTCAAGTTTTGGCTGCACTCTTGTTTGGATTTCGAATTGCGCGACCTAAACGACGGCCGCTGGAGAAAGCCCGTGAAGAAGTGGGGTTGCTTGGGCAGTGACCGGCAGGAGCGACAACGACAATCGTGGCCACTTTGTTGCTTTGACCGCTGAAAAGGGTTTCCGTCGTGCTTGTCGTTGCACAGCGGAAGAGATATTGGGTGTAGCACTCATCGGTTGGGATCTCCGCCCCGGTCTGGCAAAGGTTTCCTGTCTGACGTAACACTCCAAAAGGGTACCGCTATCTCCTGATGAAGATGAAAGGGGCAGGAACCGAGAGTCCCTATCAAATTAGCTGTGCCTTCACCTTTTCCTGAGTCTCGCGAGGGACACTTCTTTATTGCAATGGAAGCCAACAACCGGGTGTGGGGCTTGAGATATCAGATATAGATATGAGGTCTTGGACGTACAGTGGTTGAATTGCTGAGGGTTCAACCAACAACAGTACGTCGCGAAAGGGCGCTAGCTATACATCAAAATCACTGCTTGACAAGTGAGGGTGCTCGACATAGGAATGGATGCAATAGCGCATGCGAACTGCCGCTTGTGTGCAGGGGTCCGTATGGGTCACACCTTCCAATCCCAACTGTGATATGTTTGCAACGACAAGCTTCAGCGCATTCATCGGAAGTGACAGTGAAGAAGCATATGTTCAAAGGGAACGCATTGATAGAAACGAAGCAACTTGTATTCGAATTCTCTCTCGAACGTGCGTTAGCTATGTTATGACGCAGTAGGGACTACTTCCTACCTGAGTTTCCACAGCCCCCCACTTTGGTGGTGACCCTCGTGTGGAGCTGGAGCGCTTCATGACGAAGATAGTATTTATTACATGAGTTGATTTGATTGCCAACAACTATCAAGCGTCTTGCGGAGTGAGTATAAGATACAACACACTAGTCCTCGCAATCTGAGCCCTAATGCCTAGCATATCGCTGTAACCAGACGACACATAATATGGCAAAGCGATTCGCCACTGCGCGAACCAGGCCACCAAGATGTTGCCGATTCACCAGCTTCTCACGTATATACACAACCAGAGAGGGTCTGATCCGATGGTACACTTATTACAGGTTCATTTGAGACAAGTTCCGAGTAACCTCTTTGAAAGATGGCAGTCTATATCTTGTATGTGGCGAGTGTGGAACCAAAGAAGACAAGGGTTGGGCAGGGACGAGAGGAAAGCAGGTACTGGTGAAAGTCCGTCTGGTTGGGACACTTGCCGGCGGGATCAGAGTTGTGAGGGTGTGCATCGGGGCTGCAGGTGGTTGACGCGACAAGAGCGGAGCACTATCTGAAAGTAGCATGTTGAGATTTGAAGACCTCGGACGCGCACGATGAATGAGCTTGCGCGGCTTGGTCTTGAAGCGATCGAGCGCCGGTGATAGTTTGCGTTGGCGCTTGAACTCCTTCAGAATGGAGAGGCGATTGCTGTGATTCTGTGCCAGGACGTCCAGATCCAGAACCAAGTTGGGTACCTTTCTTTGCGTGCGATGGTAACTGATTCCGCAGGCGTTACATAACGTTTTCATGGCTGAGGAGAGTGAAGGGGTTAGCATGTTATTGTTTGGAATGTGATACTGAGTGGGGTGGGCGATGGGATGGCTTCCTACCTTCTGAACCAGTAGCGCAGCCAACGCGCCACTGGCTGGTGGTTTGGGTATTGCACCAGCCGCACACTTTCCTGTTGAAGTCGGTTTCCGGGAGGAAGCGACCGTTGTAGCTACGCGGCCTTGCGGAGAGTTGGGGAAGACGGCGATGCGCGGGTGGAAGAAGCTGTGGCTGGCTGTCATAATAGAGTGATACAGGTTGCGCCATGGTTTGCACGTAGGGGCGACACGGCTCGACGGGAGGATGGGTAAGGGCACACACGGAGGTGATGGGGTGCCTGGAATGGGCGTGCGACATGGGTGTGGATCGGCTGTTGAAGACGGGCTTGGAAAGCTCGAAGAGGACGGGGGGGACGGCTTGGAGCGGTGAGTTGCGCGTTTCTGCGGAGAGAGTTGGGTGAGAGCGGGAGGAAACGATGGGAGGAATTGCGCGAGGAAAAAGTAGGAGGGCAATTTATACGGCGCGCTGGCAGGCGCGGTGGACAAGATCAGGTTATGATAAGTTCGCAAGCACTTGGAACGACCCGCAAAGCGGCACGTGCCACACATGCGACGCGCCTAAATTGAGCGGCGTGCAGCCGTGAAGTGTGTTCTGACCATATCTGCCGGCACGCGCGTGCCGGAAAGGCTGGCCGGGGGAAGGCATGACTGGCGTCTTTTGAGCGGTGCCGCCGTTGCGACGGTGCCGGTTGATATTGATGCCTTTCGGGCCCACGCAGTATTGATAGGGCTATCGGTGGGGGCTCTTGAGGTCGTTTGTCGAAGATTATCGCCATTAAACCGTCCATGGCTGGCAACGTTGCCGGAATGCGGCGGGAATGCACAACTGCAACAGAATGGCAGCAGCAAGTCGTAATGCTGACAATCCAGCAGTCTTTTTCGGGGGAGAGTGTACTTCGCGCGCACGTAGTTGGATCGACAAAGCTGGCGTTGTAACCGGTTTGCCCGTATCACGCGGACAGGGCTTTGCGGCGCCAGTCATGGAGCTTTTTATGCACCGCTTCGCTCGAGATGGTCCAGTGGCTGCACGGTTTCCGGATTGGACACGCGACTGGCCGGGAGGGAGCAGTGGGGCAAAGGAACCGACTCTCATTCGCTGACGTGAGTTGTGTTCCATTGGGCTTGACATGTATGGGTGCAACTTTGCCAAGGGTAGGTTATGGAGATCGCTTTGAGCCATGCTGCAGGGATGGGTGATGCGCGCTAAATTAACCTATCACGAGATCGTGCCAGTCGTTGGGCATTAAAGACACCCGCCCCTCCAAACTTGGCACTGGCCCGAATTCCCGGTGAGTTTGGTGCTGTAATCATGGCCGCACTGTGCCTCACAGCGGGTGATCCGCGCAAACAACGACGAGTAAAAAGTGGTTCTACGCTTTGTAAATCGTATAATGACGATCAGTCTTTTGTCATACCAGCAAGTGAGTGACCGAGAATGTACGTGGGATAAAAGTTGCGCAGAGCGCTGTACTCGTGGTACTGGTGAAGTGGACTGTTCCTTTTTGCCTTGCGAGACCAGTTGTGGACAAATGGTCCGCTCGCGTGCTCTTTTCTTCGGAAGCTGTTTGCTAGATACGTGATCGATATTATACTCGAAGCTTCGAGCGCAGTGCGCCAGCATGTGCTCGCAGTATGAGTATACTGTATCCTTGAGCCATAAAATGTTCATCTGCGCTTGAAGCGCTGAAGCAGAAGTGTAAGACTGATATTGGTTACAACGGCACGGCACAGCACCTCACGTGAGCACATGCAAAGTAACTTCATTGGAACCAAGTCTATGCCACAAAAAAAGGAAAGAACCACAGAGCGTCTGCGAAGTTACTGTACTTGCGGCGTGGGCATCAACCCTCAGTTGATCACAAAGTCATACAGCCGCAACCAAGCCAAACCGCTGCAGAGATGAAACAAAGTTACGAATATACAAAGCACACGTGCCTGTGTCAAGTTTCCCGTACCCTCACCACATTGTCTTCCGCCTATGGCGCCTCATCATTTCTTTCTCTTTCTGCCTTGGGGAAGGCACTCACTTCGATAAGATCGCTTTGACGGTTTTGCTCCGGACATTTCTAAAATAGTTTTTTTTGAACGCCACCGTTCGAGAGCAGGATACATGGCGACGTGTGGCTGGCGCTAGTTTATGTAATATTAGTTTTAACGAGAGAACAAGGATTTACTCATTGAAGCTTGTGTGGGCAAGCTTCACACGACACGACTGGCTTTCAAACACAACAGCCCGTTTGATGCAGATGAAGATTTCAAAGCACAAGAAAGCGCTGTCACCAGCCAACTTAAAAACGCGTCACATCACTTTACCAAAGATCGCGCAGAAACACACAAGACAAGCTGCCAACTGACTGAGATAAACCGTGCGTGCATCAAACGGCATGGCGAATGATTTCAAACTCTAGCTTTCATAAAAGGCCCCGTTCTGGCCGATGCTGGAGAGTGGACTTCGAACGTTTTGTGCTGGACCAGACCGTCTGCACATGAGTTATAAAAGGCGTGCTTTTAACATCTGTTCACCGTCACTCCCTCCCGCTGGCTTCGTAATTCTTCTGCACGCTCAAATGGTGAGCTCTCACTATGCGGCGGTTTTTGAATGCTACAGTACAAGGCAACCGTCACAACGCAGCGGCGGGTTGGACAGTTCTTGGAACACGTGTTGAGGGTTAACAGCGTTAACTGATCTCTGTGAATGAGCTTTTTATCTTGAAGCGTCCTGCAGGCAAAGGGAAACGATGTGTTCAGCCGCAGGGTCATGTTGCATCCGACTCGCGATTCAAGAGCAATCACCACTCGTCTGCATGTCTCATCTTTCTTCACTCTTGCTAGCGCTCAGGTTGCAGGTAAAATGAAACGCTATGAAGCTGTACAAGGACAATTTTTGTACACCGGGTATGTTAAACGGTTACCAAGGCTAATCCTTTAGTTCTTCCAGAGACGAAGTCGTCGCTCTGGCTGCCAACATTTGGCATTTACATGTCATGCTCTTCGGGTTAGGGCAAATCTCATTTTCATGTTCAGTGAAGCTCCCATCTCGTACAGTAACCTTAGCCTAACACTTTGGTGAGCCAAAAGTCTGCATTCTGCAACACATCTGTTAGTCGCGAAACGTGTAGAATGCTCCGGCACTGTTGGAACAAACGTGTAGAGTGTTCCAGCAGCTCCTAGAGCATTCTTTGCTTCGCTGGCCCAGCCGTGCTACTGCATTTAAGTGACGCTGGCGCCAGAAGACGGAGTTTTATTGGTTAGTGTGCAGCTTCAGAGGCTGCTGGAAGCCAATGCAGTAACCTACACGCACACATGAGTAAGTAGAAAGTAGTAATGCCTTCCTGTGTTGTTTTAAGTGCTTTTAGACGCTATAAAAGGGCAAATGGAGGCCCGGACCTCAGTTTGGACTCAGTTTAACATCACACTTATACACATACCTCACTTCCAACCTTTCTCACTCTTTTAATAAACCATTCAAACATCATCTGCATCTATTGAGACGTTTCCCGCTAGGTGCCTACTTGGAGTGGGAAATGCCATCGCTAAGAACGGTTGAAGCGCTTCAAGCGTGGAAAGGAGACGGAGAGTGTGTACCAAAAATTTTTATGTCAACTGTGAGGCCCGCCAAAATTCTGCTCGGATAACGATGTTGGTTAAAATACCTGGCGGTGTCTGGATGGAACTGCTGGACAGGAAGCTATCTGCAGGCGACGTGCCATGCAACCTTTCCTGCAAAGAGCCACAGTAGTTACAGAGTGAAATCATATCTTTCTGTTAGTAGCCCTCCTTTGAAAGCTCTGTTAGGATTGTACGTGCCTGCTTTTGGTTACCTCAGAAGTACATAGGCTGCACAAATCGCTAAATATCCGGAGTGTCTGACCAGAAGCCGAGAGTCTTACTACTAGTGGCTATTGACATAATTCTTTGGTCGTGGGCCGTTTCAAGAAGTTTTGAAGAAGTTTTCTTGGGATGAAGACTCTTGCTCTCCTTTTTGTTTTAATATTTTCTTAGCAGATTGAGTCCTTTTGGTCCCTGTATTTCCATTTTTTCGCTCTTTATGTTTATCATTTTCATCTCTACGGTGCTTTCAGCTACGAGGACACCCTTTTTAGCCTACTTTATTACTACGTTTGGCCCCCCTGCGTCACTGTTTTGTGATGGCGCCCACAACATCAAACCGTTTGATTCCAACCCATGCATGCAAGACATACACCATATAAATCAAATCTTCCAGCTACGCTCAGTCACTGCTGGCTCTTCTACTGTCATGATGAAAGTCTCATCCCGAAACAGGAGTCACGGATTTCTTTTTCGAACAAAGCACCTTCCTTCAGCTTGCAGAGCGGCGTCAAATCCGAATAACAGCGTTCAGTGTGTGAGAGGTGGAATTAGAGAGTGTTGCATTGTAATTATCTAAATTACAATGCAACTCAGAGTTGAGATTGCTTACTTGCACAACTGCACCTATGCAACACCTGCATGTACCTGTAAACCAGATATAGCCACACATATTCCTAAATAACATGTCCATTAACCTTATGCCAAGTGGCCAGTTCCGTGCACATGACCCATACGATGCACAACACTTGTAACTAATGCATTGCATATGGGTATATGCAGCAGCCAATCATATGCCCGTTTCACGTTGGGTTTGAGAACAAACGCATATGCGCTTTTGCAAAGCAGCTCTCAAAAACAGTCCTCCGTTACATGAAACTTTGTTTCCAAGTGCTGCACCATGATATCCCAAGACTACCAGGCACTCGAACATGTGCTAACATCAACAGTCAGAGTATTCGGATGTGCTGCATACGTATTAAAAATGAGTCCGGGCACCACGTTCGGGTCTCGTGCACTTGAGGGAGTGTACTTGCAGACTCTCGAGCATGGTGTTTGCGAGGTTCTAGTTAGTGATGACGACCATATTCCTCGAGTAGTGCGGTCACGTCATGTCACCTTTGATGAGTCTAGGTTCCCTGGTGCACCATATCTTAGCAACTATATGGATGACGAGAGTACATCAGATTATACTTATAGTTCTGAGGATGATATGGATGCCATCAACTCGGATGAGTTCTCTGTTGACGATGTTGAGGACGTCATGTCAACCTCAGAAAATGGTACCATAGACCACCCTGATGCAGCTACAGACATGATGGTTGACCCTGCAACATCAAACATTGATGATGCCGAGCACAGTTCTAGTGATGAAGAGGGGTCAAATGGCGATAAATGTGACATTGAACAAGTAAATGATGACTCTGAGTCACAGTCACGCTATCCTCGTCGCACCAGGCGTGCACCACAACGCTGGTGGCGTATGGCCGGCATGGCCAAATCTGAGGTTGAGGTTACCACGAGTGATGATCCCTCACTCAAAGAAACACTGTCTGCTGTTGATGTTAGCACATCGTTGAGTGCCTGGTAGTGCTGGAACATCATGGTGCAGCACTTGGAAACAAATTTTCATATAATTTTCATATAATGGAGGGCTGTTCTTGAGAGCTGCCTTGCAAAAGCGCACATGCGTGTATTCTCACACCCAACGTGAAACGGGCATATGATTGGGTGCAGCATATACCCATATGCAATGCATTAGTTACAATTGTTGTGCATCATATGGGTCATGGGCACAGAATTGGCCACTTGGCATAAGGTGAATGCGCATGCTACTTAGGAATATGTGTGGCTATATCCTGTTTACAGGTACATGCAGGTGTTGCATAGGTGTATGTAGTGCAATGCCCGCAAGCGGTAAAATACTCCGAAGATGTTCGGGAGCTTCCTCTCACGAGGTGAACCCAGTGTAAGAGCCCTTCCAGGGATGACACGGCGAAGCCGGTTGTAAATCAGGGTCACCCTTCGCGACAAGCGTAGGAAGGTAATTAGAAGCCGGTTTTCGGTATCGCTCCAAAGGAGGCAGATGTCCACAAGGTGGCACACACACGACGGTAGGTCGGTATGAGCCACGACAGTGGGAGCTGCCCAAAAAGGGAAAAGGAAAGGAAAAGGAAAGGGAAAAGGGGGGAGAATGGAGTAGGGGTGCGAGTCACGAGAGGGACTCGGGCGCAAAGCGGCAAGGCCGGAAAAACCGTATACACGGGCGAAAACCACAACAGTGGGTAGTAGTATCCCACCTACGGGCTGTCTTAGGCGAGCAAGGGGGTTGAGCGAGCCGTGTGCAACGGGATACCTCTCCGCAATGGAGTTTGGTACCGCCCAAGGCGAGAGCACTCAGAGCCAAGTTCTTGGAGTAGAACACCCTTGTTGGGGAAGTTTACTGAGGTGCAAGGCGGCGGCCGCTGCACTAAGTACATTAGAATACCCAGTGTAATAGCTAAATAAATAAATAAGTTGTATCTAGCCCGCTATCCACTACTGTGGTGTACCCGTGTAACACGCGCAGATTCCGTTGTTACAGTGCATCCGGCCAAACCGTTGCCACGTGCACGATCCGATCCGTCGGCACAAGTATACCCTCTACTCATAAATGAGCAACAACCCAGAATACCCGAAACGGCGATTAAGTGCCATCGCGAGCGGTTGCACTTCAGTGCAGCTCTGCAAGTAAGCACGTGCTATGCACGCAACACGCCTAGGGTATGTACATGGATGGGGTGGCTTGTGAATTTGTGCTTTGTCGTAGTCATGATGATGCAAGTAAGTGTGTAAACAATGCTGTCACATGACGGCACATTGTTGGCATGTCTGGTTCACTTCTTGTGCATTGTTGGCTGCTTGGTTCGCTTGGTCTGCGTTGTTTTAATTTGTTTTTATGCATGGTTTTACTTAGCTGTAATCAGTCTGTACAACCCTTATTGTGTTACAAGGGAAAGCGGCCTTCGGCCACAGGCGGCGCTTCGCGCCGCGGCGAAAAGTTTGCATAACATATCTCCACAAATTTTGGTTTACGCATAAACTACACTATTTCAAACTAATGACGCCTCTCTAAAAAGTCTACAGCTTCTTGTAGAACAGGGGTTTTGATGCTAATGGGCATTGGATGGGAATCCTGCGCATTTCGAGGCGTCTCGTTTTCACTATGCAGCAGTAACACATCATCAGATCATCAGATTTTCTGACACGCGAAAGTCCAACATAGACCTGACCCAGCGAAAAGGAGTCTGTTCGAAAGTCAATTATCATTTTCTTCAGCGTATGTCCTTGCGCGTTATGCAGAGTTGCTGCAGATGCCAATCTGATGGGAAACTGTCGACGTTTAATTTTTACATCTGCAAACTCGAAAACAAAGTCAATGCAGTGCAGTAAAAAGCTTTGCTGAGTTTCCCCATGTTCATCAATGCCCGAAAGTCGAATCACTCTGCGAGAAGTGCTGGTAACGATAAACATCTTTCCATTGAGCAAGTGCGGATGAAGTACATTTCGAATCACCATAACAGGAACACCCAACTTCAATTTCAAATGGTGGTGCGGGAATCCAGTTGGACCGTAATTATACGTCAGTTCAGGTCCAATGATACTATTTGTGTGAAACTTTTCACCAGTTGGCCCTCAACTGGGAACGATCGTCGTTGCATACTTCAAGTCAAAAATCCTTCCTGGGAAACACTCCAATGCGTTCTGGTTATGTTCCTCCACTAATTGGTTTGTTGGCGCAACAATCAATCGGTTGAGCTTTACATCTTCTTTCTTCCGTGTTGTAAACAATTTCCAAAGCAACTTGTATGCTTCGTATACATCTGACGTAGACATAAGCGGAAGCCTTGCTGATGCTGGAAACGTCCCACGACGAAGACTGAGCAAACCTTTTGCAAAAACTGGATCATCTTGTTGACTAACCTGTTCTGTAAGGCGAAGAACTTTGACTCTTCTGTCCCAAAGCTCGCAACAGTACCATGGAAGCTCCTGTAGGAGACTCACTGTAATAACACGAATTGTTCCATCCCTTTCGGATACTGTTCTCGTTCTTGGAACCACTGGAAGCAGTTGCATATAATCGCCTGCATAACTACAACCATACCTCCAAAGTCTTTCGTAGAGTTTCTTACGTCCTTCAATACGGTGTTCACAATCTCGAAGAGCATTTTCAGACACATTTAAGCTTCATCAATTACCAGCAAAATAGTCTTCCGTACTAGTTCTGCTCTCTGTGATCGTGGTCTGTACTTGGAAAGTGTCCGACGCTCTCTACTCTGCGAATCTTTGCTGTCATCAACTCCTAATCTGAGAAAACTATGCAAAGTTCTTCCGTCTTCATATAGGGCAGCAGCAATACCTATTGTGGCTGTCATCTGCACCAATAAGCCTTCGTGCTCAACAATATCTCTCAGCAAAGATAGGAGATAGGTCTTCCCTGTCCCCACTCGTCCTTGTAAGAAGAAAACGCTTCCGTGTGTTATGCGTCTTTCAGACTCTCCCATTCTATCTCGGTATTGTATTTCTCTCATTTTTTTGTCAAAAACTTGCTTCTGGCCTTCTTTCAGATCATCATATATCTCTTTTCACCTTCGCCTGGACCTCGAAGAAGAGCTGCGACATACTTCAGCATGTTTCTCTGCTAATTGTAGTTCGCTCTCTCTGAGATGAAGTTGTGATACAGTATGATGAAGGAACAGATCATTTCTGATAAGCCGACCGCCATGTCTGTCCGAAATCTCAGTGATTCTTCGAAGTAGTTCTTCTCTTCTTTGTGCTCTGTTTCGCTCGGTTATATCTGCAGTTAGAGCTCTTTCGTGCTTTTCAATCACAGTTTTAGGATTTATCCCTTGCTGAAAGGAAGTGACGACCAAGTAACCCAGCTGAGCAAGAATAGCATGGTATCTTACTGCCACATCAAAAGCCGCTTCGTACTTGTCACCATGGATATATAGTCCACGGGCTACTGCCGCTTCTCTATAAGTTGAGTAGGATTCGCTCCCAACACGTTTCGGATCATCAAAGGAGCTGAATGCAGAGTTCATGAGCAATATTCGAAGAGCAAATAGTTCGGGATTTGCAGGAGAAGCAAATCTAATTCGATTCACAGTTCGATCATTTTCGGATCGCTGCACTACGTACGTTCATGGAATTCCTCCATCCAGAGTGGATTCAGACTCTGGTACAGAGCGGGGTTGCTTATCGTATACACGTACAGTCTCGTAGTATGTCATGTATTCGAATTCCATGTACCAGGAGGGTATTCTGAAATATCTTTCCAACAGGGAAGACTTCAGACGTCTAGGCAGTCTTACGTTACGAATCAAAACCAGTCGCTCTCCACAGAGATGTATGTCAAGTGCCTGTACAGTTAGATTGATGCGAACATGCCTGAACTCAAAGAGGTTCCATGCAGCTTCAACCGCGCCCACCAGTCTCGCTCTCATGTACGCCCTGATCTCATTTTGAAGCATGTCGCTCTTTGCGCTTGATTGGCTTTCCGTTCGACTTGATACAACCAAATCCTGTTCTTTGGCACTCTTTAAAGCATGCTGCATCAGATATGATATGGCGCTGCCACCTTGGGTTCTTTCAACATTGATGTGAGCCTTGTACATCATTGTGAGATCTGGATTGTACGGAACCACTTTCAAATCTCCTGTCCTTCTTCTTCGGTAGGTCACTCGATTTGTGTACTCATTTATCGTTGTTTCAGCCAAAATTTCTTGTCGATCATACCCAAATCTGCCCCTCCCGTCAGAGGTACGACCACGGGTAGATGGAGAGTGTCTGTGCATATTGAATTTCTTGACCAATGTTCGGAGTTCCTGGTCCTCAGTCGAGTCACCCCGAGGCAGTTCGGCTTTGATCGAAGTGTCAATGATCTCTGGATCTTCAATTACGCCCCCGTCCAACCAAAGAAGAATGTGATGATGTGGAGTATTTCTCTCCTGGAAGTCAATTTTGGCAGCAATCCCAATGCATTTCAAGCCATAGAGCTCTTCTGAATTATTCTTTATATCCTTCATGATTGAATTTTCATACTGGTTGTACACTCTTGCAATTAGATCTAGCCTATCAAATAGACGGCATCTGTCTCCCTGTGGAGAAAATGCTCCGGTGTTTTCGTTGTCCATACTAAGCCTTTTCATCTCTTCCCGCCATACGTTCATTATGACTTTGACGAAAAGCGTCGGGGAGCCCAGTCGAGCTACCATTGCTTGCACATCCAGTCGTTTTTGTCTCCAGTACGCCAGAGAGCCTTTGTCATTACCGGGAAGGAAGATTTTACCGGGAGGGCCAAGTTCATCTGTTCCGGTATGGGTTCCAGCGTGCAGCTCCCGTTCTTCAACCATTCTCATCTGTTCCGTTTCCAAGTAACGAAGTCTCAAGTCTTCAATGTTTGTGCTATTACGAAGCAACCATTGCTGAAGAAGAGTACCAGAGTTCAGCAGCACATTATCGGTGTACAGTCTTCGCTTAGAGTGGTCTGACAATGCTAGGCTGCTTTCGTCTTGGTTGTTCGCATCCCTTGATGAAATATATGTTGCTGTATCATACGGGGAATGAATCTCACCATCAGAGTAGATCAGTGGAAAAGCTCCCTTCTCAGCTTCATTGAATCAGGCTTCAAACGCTTGTACTTGACAACTCGACGTCGAAGATTTCCGGTTGACATGTGATGGGATTCTCTTCCGCCTACCAGGTGGGCAACTGGGGCTTCCGACCTGAACAGTCCACTTGGCTCTACGACGAAAGCTCTCATTGCAAGAGTTTGGCTTCGGCTTTCTTCTGTCAACAGTCCTGCACCAGAGCTCACCTCGATTCGGGCTTCATGGGCACCTTGATAATTCCGGACAACTATTCCTTCCTGAATAGCGTCTGCAGAGATATCCAGATTAGACTTGTCCGCGTTTGATCTCCTGCAAACAATTTCGTCTGGTCTGAACAATTTTCTATGTCTCTGTGGGACAGTATCTGGTCTTGGTTGCATGAGATCGTACAACTTTGGAACCAAGTATGGAATATTCGGCTCATACACCATTCTTCTTGTGAAAGAAGATTAATCCCGTGAATTAAGATTAGGAGAACCTTCCGACCACGAATATGTGTAGCGCACGTCCTGGCCTGAAACAGAAAGAGAAACATTGCCTTGAAGTCGAAGAAATGACGGACCTCCACCCCAAACGTACTTCATATCCATGAATGTGACAATTGTTGCAAATAACACACTTAAGCGTGTTGATAGCGTTTGAAAAGAACGCAAGCGATATATGTCTTCAAGTTGCGAATTGATATGCACTCGTCTGAAAGAAACTCCAAGCGATCTGGAGCTTTTATATCCACATCATCTTCCTTCGGTCTCAGCACCAAGCAGAACTGCGCCACAGTATTTGCACATACGAATACGAAGCACCCACCCCGAACCTTTGAGAGCACACCGATGTGCTCGATGGCCGTTTGCACCGCACGTCCCACAACATGCTGGAAGTGTGCCAGTGATTGGTTGGTACTCCGGATATGAAGAGCTTGGACGTGCGAGGCCTTGATGAATATTTTCTGCCCTTGCATCCCAGACATATTTTGCTCCATAGTGAATGTCTTGGAGAGGTCTCCCAATGAACTGCATAACCGTCCTATCTCGTTCCTGTTGATTACCGGAAGAATGAGAGGTGTTCAAGTATATCACTTCAGGTTTATGAGGTTCCATAACATTTTGAGGAAGCTCGGTTCTAGTTCCTAAGTCCAACTGCGAAAGCTCATCGGATATGTCTCGTTGATGCACGGGCTGTATATTATCTCTTGGACGACGGCCTGCTCCTGAGCAGCGACCACCACGTCGTGATGGGGGTCGATGCGAAGAAGAACTCATGTCGGACTGAGAGAACCACAGAGAGGTTGAGAGATTTGGTAATCACCTTTCGATGGAACATGTACCGTCTCTGCCCCTTAAGTAGAGAACTGGTGTTGCACAATAGTTTCCCCCCTGACATGTACGTATAGATTTTGTCTTCATTGTCTCAAGATGTTCCTGACACCATCAGTACCTGGATAGTTTACATTCGTAGTATTTTGCTAATTACATATGCATTGCATTCTTATTCGGTCTTGGTTTCAGACGTCAATACATATGGAGTACGATTTACCTACGTATGCAACTTATAGTTTGTTCTTATTCTTGTTACAGCGTTCTACCTTTCTAGAACTGTATGGCCTACTTATGCACTACATAGATTAAAACTATTTTTGTTAGAAGGGTATACGTTTGCAATACTGCGCCGCTTACGTATGCGCTATGTAAACTATAACTATTTTTGTTAGAAGGGTATACGTTTGCAGTACTGCGCCGCCTACGTATGCGCTACGTAAACTATAACTATTTTTGATAGAATGGTATACGTTTGAAGTATTGCGCAGCATACGTATGCGCTACGTAAACTATAACTATTTTTGTTAGAAGGGTATACGTAGGTTGTACTATACGTAATTTATTTTGTTGTTTGAATAGGTTACTTTTCTATTTTACCTATTTTCTAATGTGCTGAAGATTGTGTATTTATTCTAGAGCGTACCTTAAAGTCGCAGAAACCTTTTTTCCAAGCAGCTCCCTACAACGTATTTTACTCTACGTCTTCTTTTCAACTATTTTCTAATACCATGGCCGATATTTCCCAAACAGAGGTTTGCTACCTACAACTATGCCGTTTGCGTGATTGTAAGGATGCTATTCTACCTCGCTTGGTCATATTATTGGAAAAATTGTGCATCATACAGGCTGCATTGAAGCACACTGATATGCACCGTGGCAATGTCAATTGGTTTTTTTTGGAAGAGAGTTTGTGCTCCATTGGCCCAAAAACCGACACCGTGTACACAGAATTGGAAGACTACCGCGTGATTGGATGCAGTAAGGATTTGCCTGTTCGCTGGCCGTCAGAGATATCCACGTGTGAGACGGGATCGACGGGGCTGATAGAAGTTGAGGCTGTGGAGAGTGACAGATGATACACGTGTTCGACCGATTTGCGCCAGTAGGGCAAATCCTTTGATTACCAATGGCTGGTTGTTTGGAGGGAAATAAATATGCGTTTATTGATGTATTCTAAGGGGTCAACTTGCTCGTTGTCAGAGCAGTCCTTAGGTAGGTTAGATGTTTGATTATGATTGGTAGTATTGGGTGTCCCCACTTAGTGGTGTAGAGTTTTTTGTAGTGATAGTGCGAACTAGAGGGGCTATATAAGACTCTGAAGTCGCAGTACCAAGTAAACCCGCCCCCAATACTGGCAAAACTCACTCTTTATGTTCTTTATTTCTTTGGTCAACAGATCCGCCGTAGCCTGGTACTCGTTAAAACCATCAGGTTATAAAGAGAGACAACTCTCCGTACCGAAAGGCCAAGTACGAATGAAAATACTACGAGACCACCACGATCAACTTTTATCTGGACATCTAGCATTAAGAAAGACAAACAAAAAGATTCACAGGCTATAGTACTGGAAATCGTTACGCCGAACGATTAAATAATATGTAAACTCATTTCTGAAATGTCAAAAAACGAAATCACAAACCACAAAGCCACACGAACAGCTACAACCACTACCTCCGCCGAAAACTAAGGGGGCACAAATTACAATGGACTACATCACACCGCTTTCCAAAACGAAGTATGGGAAGAGTGCATCGTACGTAGTAGTATATCACCTATCCAAGTTGTTCAGAATTATTCCAACCACATCAGATGCCACTGCAGTTCAGAGTGGAAAAATCTATTTTGAACACATATAAAGACATCATGGGCTTTCCAAAGTTATTATATCCGACAGGGACAGGATTTTATGGGGAACGTTTGGAAAGAACCATTTCGTCTCGTTGGAACTAAGATAAGGACTTGAAAAGCATATCCTCCACGAATAGATGGTTAAAACGAGGTAATAAACACGAGAGTCAAAGAAATGGTTAGAGCATACGTCAATCTCAAGCAATTCATTTGGTATGAGCACCCCATAGAGTTCAAAGTAGCATACAACTCTTCAGAGAACTCAACTACGTAGTTTACACCATTCTTCCTAACGTATGGGCATCACCCAAGAGTACTACCGCTCGATACTCTCATCTTAGAAAATGATGCAGGTCTCAAGTTCTTACAAAGCATGAAGCAGGCAGTAAAAGAAGCAAAAACAAAGATTGAAAGGCAGAATCGTTACTTTAAGTCATACACTGACAAGAATCGATCTCTCTGTACATTGAAAATTGGACATAAAGTCATGCTTCCTACAAAGAACCTCAACATGGAACACATTGGGAAGAAGTGCAAGCTACGAATCTGATACTGTGGTCTATTGAACATGACAGAAAAATTTGGCCCAGTAACATTTCGTCTAGACGTATGCCATACACTGAAGTCAAAAATGTACGATTTGTTCCAAGCTAATGTTCTCAAAAGTTACCGAGATGACCAGTCAATTCACTTCGAGCCAGCACATTCAAATCCAATTGAATTGAAGGATGGAACAGATGAGTGTGGAGTAGAATGAATTGTCAACCACAGGAAAAAAGCCAGACGATTTTAATTTCTCGTCAAATGGCTCCGATATCCAAGTCATGAGAACACTTGGATGAAAGAGAAACACCAAACGAACTGCAAAGCCCTTCTACAGTAGTATGAGAAGACGAACGGAATCCTACCGAGAAGAAATGAAGCATCCCAGTATCCACCAACCCTAATTGTGAGTCAGAACCCTGATAATCAATGCGCAAGAGAGTTCTATAACAATATCAACCTCGGTGAAAGATCACTATATAACTGGATCAGTGAAATCACTGGCATCGAATCAAATAGGCTACGCCTTTGCTGGGCAGCCTGCCATATACACTTTTCATTCGCCCAAACATCTTGCAACTTTCTACATCGACGACAACGACATACTTCAGCACCGAATTTTCTTTAACTACGATGGCAGAATTCTGACGATTTTGACCAATGCACTTGAAATGCATTTTTTCTAGTACATGGTCGCACGTTACGGACACCTCATTGGTGAAGGAAGTTTTACGGAGACAATTGGTGACATCGTGAACCACTTGGAGTGTGAAAGGCAAGTCCCACTCACCCTGGAACCTCAATCTCAACGAGATCTGCTTCCAGTTCCTCCACAATCTGGGTTTCTGTGAGTCTACGTATATTTTGGTTATGATTAGTTACGATTCGGGGCGACTCCACTGTTAGGGGAGAGTTCTGTTAGATGTAGTTCCTATTTTACCTTTGTTTGAGTACAGTTGGCTCCAGCATCAGTTCTAACGTTTCTTCTTTTTCTACTTTTATTCTAGTCGATCTCCTGAAGAGATCGGTTACCTATTTGACATGTCTACCTGGCCTCAAAGCCGAGTTGTAATCATCTGTGACATAATGTCAGTATGACACGACAACATGCTTATGTCAGAAAATCCCTGACCGACCACGTCGACAAATTTGGCTCCTAAATACACGTCGCTGACTACTTATAAAGTTGAGACACACTTCACACGGTACAGCAAGGATCAAACGGTTATGGGAGGTTGCCGAAATATCTGTTCCAAGTCATCATGAGCACCCTGGGTTCGTGCCAGATCATCAAGACCCTGTCTGTTGCTGATACCTGCCAAGTCCAAGAACACGTCATGAGCTGGGGTGTTCCCCAAGTCATGAAACGGCTAGATGTGGCATTGAACCCAGTAAAGCGCCCACATATGGAGGCCAACGAGAAGACCAAGGATAATGCCTTTAAACTCAGACGATTTATCATTGACTAGGGGCACTGATAGAACTGCGCTAGACCATCTGTATAAACCCCGATGGATGCTCCGAACGTCAACTCGAATCATCACCATCGACTTCCCACCATCTTCAACCATTGCGTCACGGTTCTTAACATTTATCTTACCTTTTTGTTCGGCGGAGCACGCACCAATGAAAGCGATTTCAGAAATTGCAGCGCAAGCTTGAGAAATCGTTGTGTACTCGGACCATGAGAAGACGGGGCGGTGTCTGGCTTCTGCCTCCGGTTCTTTGACCAACAATACTAGAATGGTGAGGGATGAGCTGCAAACTGCAGTGGCAGTTGATTTTGGGTTTGTTCTAGATGCAACTGAGGAGGTTTGTGTATTCTTCAGTAGGGTTCCATCAGCCTGGGCTAGTGCTATGGACTCGGTTTCCATTGGGAGTAGAGAAGGAAGGTGTTTGGGGCTTCGAGAAGAAAGCCTGCACAGGGATTCAGTGTGCATTTGGCAAGAGTGTTTAGCTGAAAGAGATAGATAGAGCCAATAGGAGGCGCTGTCTTGATTCGATGATTTTCTCTTTTTCACCGTTGACCAGTATCTAATCGAGAGCACTCGGTAGAACGACCCAAATGTTTTGGTTCAAAAAGATCCCGGTGGGGCAAGCACAAAAAGACCAAATCATAAAATTGTTTACTTGATTCCGGTTTTCTAAACAGGCAGATATGCTCCAATCAAGCCCCTCTGACAGCTAAGTACAAGTCACTCAGTGGGCCAGTTTTTATTCCACGAAGGTCTGCAACACATCCATACCAAGTAAAGAAAGTGCTGTCAACCTACTGAGTAGCTAGTTGGCGCTTGTGGGCACAGATTGAACTGTCAGGACTGGCGAAGGATTTGGCTCAATGATGGCAAAACAATCTACAAAATTCTCTCGTTGGGCGACTGATTGCAGAATTGCATTAAAAACGGGGCGGTGGCAGTGTATTTCCAGGTGTATCTTTTTGACGGAGCTGACATAGAAATACCCCGGGAATCACGGTAAACACGCAGTAAAATTATGAGAAGCATTTCTGCAATGTGTTGAACAATTAGCTAAAATAGAGTACCGTTCCACTCTAAGTTTTGTTAGTGAATTTCGAAAGATATCAAGTCTGGGACTTTCACTCTATCAGTTCAAAGTGGAGTATTGGTTTTTCTGATAAATCAGATTTCGAATAGTGGCTCATCAGTTTCGATAGCTAGCTGAACACTATAACCCACTGCATGAAAAAATATCCAATGCTGACCAAGGGGAATCCTAAAATATTGTCTCAGTACAAGAAAACGTTTCAGTCTCTTACTCAGAGTCTCATCGTGTGCTAACATTATGGCATGATATTCCTTACAAACTCCGTTAACATCAGAATTGTTAATGCACTTAAGATCTGAATCGCCGTTGTTAGCAATAACCGTCTCACGCTCTTCTAAACACAATTTTAGATTGCGCCTAAAAACCTTGAGATCTGGAAAACCTCCAGGTGAAAAACCGCCCTTGATCCAAAAAATGTGTCACTTTTCACTAGATACAGAAACCTCGTAAGGAGGGCCTGCAACTTTAAACTTATAATAAAACCGTTTGCTACAAACTAGACTTGGTTGTTGAATGTGACAATCAATGCCATCACACGAAACCCGACAACCAAGCATCTGTTGCCCTTCAAATCGCGCGCTCCTTTTTACCTATCACTGGCTAGTAAACAAAAACATCTTTATGGTCCAATGATTTGAGCCAACGTAGAAAACGAAGTCTAACAATTAAATTTACAAAACCCACACCCATTCACGAAATAATTTCTCACTCACATTGAAAACGGTAGAGTTGATAGCCCTAGTATGACGAAAAGCCCAAGTTCCACAAGAAATGTTTTGATGTTGAACCATCTAGCAAGAATGGTAGGAACCTATTCCATAAAACAGAACCAAGGACATGTGATACTTCAAACGTACACTTAGAACGAGCAAGTTGCATTAAATGAAAGCGACGGCTTGTGTATCTCAGAAGTAGAATACCTTCCATGAAAAACGTCTTAGGACTGAGACGAGAAGTCATATCTGCTCATACAAACAGAGATTCCGGGCTGGGGTGGTCATCAGAGGTCATTGTTGCGAAAGGAAAGACGATGTCAGGGGTGCGCGTTGTTTAGCAGAAGGTAGAGGCAATGCAAACGAAGGAGCCACCAAGTTTTCGGGTGTGCAAGGTGCTTGGTTCCTCCCTCCCAAGCGGTGAATCTGCAAGCATGAGAGGTGCACATTTATGTGGGCACTATACTCAGCTTCCACGCTGGAAGCTGGGCAGCGCCCAATAAGAAAAGGTACAAATAAGAAAAAAACATATCAAACCAACTCGTGTGCACCACAGGCACACGACACATTCCCTGTTCAAACCACCACACCGGGCGGCATTTCAAAATTATATAGCAGGCCTTCCCTCCAAGCTCCGTGCTCTACCGCTTAGCAACTTTTAGGCGCAAGCGAATACCAGACCACACCGAAAACGCTTCTAGCGTGACTAGGTACTAAGCCAAAAATGAACCACACCATTAGGCAGAGCCCATTGCGAATATCTTCCTGCGACCCTCACGCTCCAAAATCGATCTACACTAACATTGTAGAAGAGGGATAAGTGTTCCAGTAGGGAGAGAAACTATGGAAAAAGGTGGCAAAAATGCTGGACGCAAGCAACAACGCAGACAACAAGGACCTAGCGAATCGATATCATAACGGTTAACTCGACACAAACCGAGTCCTCAAGGACAAAAAGCTCCCAGAAAATCGTTTGCTGGGGAGAAAAATCTGCCGATCCCGCCGCGGCTACGCTCCGTGCCAGCTTTAACTTCTCGTGTCGCCCATCAAGAACATGGGTAGCATCACTCTGATGCCTCTGATAATCGATCCCCTTGAGAAAGGTCTGCTACTTCTAAAGCTGGCGCTTCTTCAGCGCACGCCGACGACGCTCCCTCAATATCCAACTCTGGGAGATCCAGCTCACGCCACTCCAGATGGGAAGTATACCGCATACTCTTCTTTGAGGGACAGTTTAGAGGAGCAAGTGGAAGACAAGTGGGACTCTCCGGATTTCAAGGGATCGACATATGGGCCCTGCAGATGTTTGACACGACTCTACTTCACGGCGTTTCGTATTGCGCCGATGAAGACCGCCGCAAAGAGTCTTGTGAAGGCTGGACATACGCCTAGTCCGCCTGTTGCTCCCTGGTCTGGCGCTGATATCGATGGTAGAGACTATCGTAGTTTGATAATCGAATGGTGCAAAGCGAATCCCGGGCTCGCTGTTTCCATCTCTCAAGGCTCAGGGGCGCGCCCGTTGGATACTTGATTGCTGGAGTTCAGCGTACGAGACGAGCGTCGCATTTACGCTTGCAGTAACAATGGCGAGTGTATGCAAGCTGCCCTCTTGAATATCATAGATGCGACATGTGGCTGAGAGGATGCTAAAAGGCTGTCCGAGTAGTTCGAGACGACTGCTACTACATTCGCCAGTCTGCGGGAGATGAGCTCTTTCGTGACGAGGCTACTTTTTAAGGTCGAGCTTCGAAAAACATCTATTGAGCTTCAGAGTTTCTCCGCCTGGGATGCCGTAACTTCTAGTTACTACCTCGTTCGTATCGTATATGATAGCCGTCATGCTTTATCCCGCTTTAACCATTTGGTCGCGGTCCATGGACGTCTCCGAATGATACTGGATAGTGCAGAGCGCCATCACTTGCGACTCTGTAAGGATTCCCGCTTCTTAGTGGCTGAGGGTCATCCCCGGTGTTCCAAGATTATTGAGGTCCGTTAGCTTTGTCCCAAGGGTCCCCAAGACTAGGTGAATTGTCCTCATAGTTCCTATGCGTATGGAGTTCCTTCCAGCCCAATAAATGATTCTTCTTTCTGTGCATACATCTTGTCTTCGTGAGGCTTTTCTCCGGTGTAGACATAACTACAAAGGGGTATTCACTCGCTTTGCAAGGCTCTTCTGTATAAGAGCTGTTCTGGAGATGATTGCGTTACTCTTTTTCTTCCCTGAAGTTATCCGTTCGCTTAGATAAGTTATTTCAATCATGAGTCAATCCTGTGATGGAATTTGGCTTTGACTGCCGTTTTCCGGAGTTAAGGGAACGCTATACTCGTTTCCGGGGGGTTGAAGATCCCCACACGTCCGTCGGTAGAGGCAAGCATGTCTAGAAAGGTTGCAGTGCTATTGGTATCGTACCTCTGATAGGTCGTGGGGCCTCACGGACGGCACCAACCAGAACTACTCGACCAGGTTATAATCATGAGCAGGACCTTTTCAGAGCCTACGCTGCTCTTCTTCGGGCTACTTTGGGCAAGATTCGTGTGATAATCGAATCTGATCCAGTTTACCGTGCGGCTGAGAAAGGTCCTCCAAGACATTCTAGTAGGTCTCGCCTCGTCGATCGGAAGGGAGTAGATCCTCGATTTCATGCCGTAATGATACCTATCCTGGTCGGAGAGAAGAATGTTCGCCAAGTCATGTCTTTTGCCACTAAACTAGGTGGCCGAGCTCTTGCTGAGTTTCCATCCTGTTCAGTTCTTGGACGGTCGTCATGTATGGGCTTATCGCAAAGACTCAGGCGAAAGTTCCATCAAGGACTTGCCTCATGATGAGATTGAAAGCGGAAATTGATGAACTGCTTCCGAACTAGCTTTTCGGTTGATACTACGCATCGTTTCTATTCGCAAAAATAAACGCAGGTAGCTGCGGATAATCATTCTTCTTAGCAGCTACTATAATATCCTAAGTTGTACGCATTGATTCCTATCACAGTTGCTTGTACAATCTACTCCTGCAGATGAGCAGGACGTCGATAGTACAATACCAGCCTTCTGCCATGTATAAGTTTTCGGGACACCCTTCTATGCGGGCTACTTAGAACATAGGGTGGGTGCGATGCACTTTTTACTTGGCAGTGGCCGTAGAACCTGGACTCAAAGGGAGCCCATTTCTTCTTGGCGTTGAGTGCTTGTCATTTTGCTACGAGCAATTCGTCACCAACGTTGAAGCCGATTACTCTGATTTCGTCACGCTGAATTTCTTGCTGGCGTAGGGCACGAGTTGCTCTACCTTTTTCTACGTCAATTAGCTCTAGTCTTTTGTGGATACTGCTGTAGTGATCAACAAGTGCGCGGGCTCGTGGTTGTTCATTCGTGGTGCTGTGTCATATAGTAGCTCAAATGGGGACTTCCCATCTACCATTCGGCGTCTTCGATATCCGTAAAGCACTCTTGACAGAACTAAGTCCGATTTCTCATTTTTTGGATAGAATCTTTGGCTATCGCACTATTGAGGGTACCAATCATCCGTTCTGCTCTCCCATTTGGCATGGATGCATAAGCGAGTACCTTTTTACACGTGATCTCTTTTCTCTCATGAATTCGATCAGTGCTTTAGCTCGGAAGCAGGTTTCATTATCAGATATTATGAGCCTGGGGAGACCAAATGGCTGTATTACCTCTTCACGTATGCATTTCATAAGTACTTGGGTCGTACCCGTTCTAGTGGCTGGACCAATCTTCCATCACGTCACGTTTTCCACAAATACTAGTATAAATCGATTTCCGTTCGGAGATGTAGCCAATGGTCCTGCAGAATCGATCGAAAACACATGAAAGAGCCCAGTTAAGGGAAACTTGAGACCAGTTTTATACGCCGGAATGCATACCACTCGTTGGCACCCGTTGCAGCTCTTCACATAGTCCAAGATGTCACGATATATCTTCGGCCACCAGTACCTTTATAATAAGAAACTTTTGGTAGAGTCTATACCCCAATGACCGATGTTGTCGTGAAAGGCTTTTAAGATCACTTTTCTGTCATTTTGCGAGGGGATCGATCGCAATCCCTTTGATGTTCTCCTCATGAGCCTTCCATTCCAAACAATGAATCCTTTTGCGTTCCTTTTAATTGTGCGTTTTCGTTTTGAATCTTCAATTCCTATATCCACGGTGGAAAGAAATCTTTTTGTAGCCACCAACTCGCCTTCAAGGTCGTTTTCTAGCGTGATATTCTGTACGACCAGACTCAATTCTCTCTCTGTCATCGTTTCCGGTATGTCGATTCTAGAAAGTTGTCCGCGGCCTGATTGCTGCTACCGGCTCAGGATTGAATTTTAAAATTCATACTCGACCAAAAATCCCATCCACCTGGTTAGTCTACTGTGGATATCTTTCTTTCGAAAAGCGTACTGTAACGCCTGATGATCAGTGATTAGTTTGAAGGGCATTGATGACAAGCGATACACCCTAAACGTCTTAAGAGCAAAGACTACTGCTATAGCTTCCCTTTCACATGCAGAATACCGTCTTTCAGCCTTGTTCATAGTGCAGATGGCATACTGAATAGGGTGGATCTTCCAATTTCATTTCTCTTGTGAAAGTACTATGCCTAGTGATATCGATGAGGCATCCGTCTCTACAATTAAAGGTCGACTGACGTCTGGGAATGAAAGTACAGGTGGTGACGTGATTTTGTTCTTAAGATGGTTATATGCATCTTGCATCTCCAGGGTCCACTTCCGCTGCTTCTTCGACGATTTGGGTTCATGGAGAATGGCTGACACTTCCAAAAAATTTGGAATGAATCTTCCGTAGTACCTCAATAGGCCAAAAAAGCTTCGAAGTTCCGTTTTCGACGAGGAGCTTGGGGCCTTCTGTATGGCCACGATTTTCTCTAAATCTACATGAACTCCTTTTTTGTCCACAATGTGCTTTTATAGCTTGAATCTGGACTGGGCGGAACTATTCTTTGCCACTTTCAAATTCAAACCATTGTTTCAGATGCGATCGAACACAATTTAACAATGTGTCAGATGGTCGTCTATAAATTTCGAATATATCACGACACATCTACTTCAATCCTCTAAGGACAACATCCATCATCCGCTGAAATGTAGCTGGCCCGTTCATACGACCGAACGGCATTATTTCGAACTTGTACGTTTCAAATCTATAAACAGAGGTGGTGGCGTCCTTACAATCCACCGATAACCGGACCTGCCAATATCCGGAAAAACGGTCTAGTGTGATGAAGATGTTGGCTCCCGCTAGGTCGTCAAATATCTCTTCATTATTTGATAGAGGTCATCTATCAGCCTACATCCTGGCATTGAGCGTTCGGTAGTCCACACACAATCGTGGATTGCCATCTTTCTTACTGGCTATGACGATCGGGAAGGACCATGCTGAGGTGGCGGGCCTAACGGTACGTGTCTTCAACATATTATCAATTTCTGCATTGACGAGGTCGTTATGGCGTAGTGAGAGGCGCCTTGCAAGGTAGTGGATTGGGTTATTATCTTTGAGCTCAAAAGAATGCTTCAATGACACTTCCAAGGGACGCAAGTCATTCAGGGACCAGGCCGCGAGATTTTCATTTTAACCTTTATCTGTAAATGTCTCAATTTTGCTGCGAGCAGTAGGGATTTCTTATCATCATCGTCATGGTCTGGCATGGTTATGATTTCCGCGTCGTGAGCGTATTCCTCTTTTTCTGAATCTTCTTCGATGAGATCTGGAAGTTCTTCAGTTTCTTCTGCAGTTCAGAGGTCCGGCTCAAACGGTTCGAGGCCTCTCACAGACAGTACGAGGTCATCGATCTATTCTTTTGAGCTCGATGAGAACGGAACAAGGTCCGAGTCAGAAGTGAAATATTCACTATCAGTCTCGGATTCTAATAACTCAGAAATTCTCTGATCATACTCTAGTTCTAACACAGATGTTATCCAGTCGATAGTAACAGAAACTGTTTGATTACAAAGATCGATGGAAGCCATTATTTCCTCTAACAATGGGCAACCAACTATGACATCAACCGGGGGGTCATCCACAACGAGAAAGGTCAATGTGACTTTTGAATCTCTAAACACAACAGGGACGTCGCAAAGGACCCCTAGAACTGTAGAAAAACTCCAATCGGCGAGCATAATCTTCCTTACACTAGATTCTGGAGAGAGGGTCAGCCGTTCGCATAGGTTTGTGGATAAAAAGTTGGGTACGGCTCCAGAGTCAAGCAGTGCACGTACGGTCGTATCGTATAGCTTCACGGCTACTACCTTCAGTCTCCTCGGGCTGGTCCCGGTTTCCACCACTGCTACCTTTCGTGGGGTGGTTCCCTTTACGAACAACTTCCTAATTTTTGCGTATGGCCTTCTCCGCGTCTCCACGTAGTAGCTGGTCGAATTTGAGTCCACAAGAGGCATGAGCCAGTTCGATTAAGACATTTTACCTTCCAACGTGTTCTGGAATTGATTGTTTAGCTCGTGTAACAGTCTTATTTTTCACTCCTTTCTTTCGAGCAGTTGCTTTTCTAAGTTGTCTGTATACAAGACGGCCGGTTACGTCTATTCTACCTTTGGAATTTGTAGATGGAAGTTGGTCTTTCGGGTTTAGCAATGAGCCGATATCAACCCTTGACGTTCTTGATTGCTTCGGATGCACTTTGCCAGCTGGGCTACTTTTTTTGTCACCACAGGATCTTCTTCTTCTTCTTCGGTAACTACGGTGACCTGTACGGCAGTGGCCTCTGCATCCTGTAAAGGAATTTTTTCCTAGAGGTTCCTTTGTCTTAGATTCGACGTTTGCCTCTGCAAGTCGAGCGTGTTTCTCGTTCTCAATAGGGTGACAGGAAGCAACAAGTAGCCTCAGAATGTCCAAGCTTATCACAGCACCCACATCTTGTGTCCCGGTGTGGGTTCAAGGCGCACCTGCTGGCGCCATGTCCTGGCTCCTGGCAGAAAGAACAAGTTTTCACATTTCCGTCAACACTTCGGCCACTCTGCTTCTTTTGTACCAGCAGAGTAAGATGTGCAAGCGTGTCAGTAAAGTCTTCCACTATGGACTACAGGGACTTCACCGTCTGCTCTAGTTGGCGAAGAATCCACCTTCTGTCAGATCTTTCCGTCCTAAGTGGCGTTCTGGTATTGAACGAAGAGTTTAGAGTCTCTCGGCAAGTGAAAAAGTCTCTGATTGTTGCCTTCAGAGAATTATAGTTAGTAACACCACGAAGAAGGAGGAACTGTGTTATGTCTGTATGTTCGGTCACTGCATTCCTTAGCAGTCCAAACTTGGCTTCCATATTTAATTCAGCTTTTTTGAAGCAGTTATTTATCTCTTGAAGAGATACCAGTGTATAAACAGGGCGTATTCTGCACATCATCGCTCTTTGGATGTATTCTTGAGGCTCAAACTTCTCGGTACACTCTTTGAAGAACCCGCTTTTCACCGCCTCGTAGTCATCTGCTGGGGGAAGCAATACGCCATTCGCGACATAGGTGTTATAGTAGTAGTCAAAGGCTTTCCCTCGAGATGACAGAGAAGCTCAGTGTCCTTTTCATCTTTAGGCTTAATTCTCATCAAAAAATTCCTGAAGTAGAAAAAGAACTTTGAAACCTCGTCGCTTTCACCGTCAAACATTAGTTCAGTGGCCATACTACTCGAAGCAATATCTCTCCTCGAGAGTACCATGTTGCGCAAGGAAAGAGGCTGTTGGGGGTGCGCGTTGTTTAACGGAAGATGGAGGCCATGCGAACGAAGGAGCCCCCGAGTTTTCGGTTGTGCACGGTACTTGCTTCCTCACACCCAAGCGGTGAAGCCGCAAGCGTGAGAGGTGCACATTTATGCCTGCGCTATGCTCAGCTTCAATGCTGGAAGCTGGGCAGTGCCCAATAAAAAAGGTGCAAAAAAAACATATTCAACCAACTCGTGTGCACCATAGGCAAACGACAGTCATGCCTTGAAATATTGATGATCATGTGAATGACGTTTACAGTATTGGCAAAGAAAGTTGTCCTGAAAACAAAAAAAGGTAGCAATGAATACTTACACATCGCGAGATGTTTAAAACCTTTCGAATTCGCTATTTAGTCTACAGCAATATCTATTAGATGGACATGTTCATTCGGCTTCGCTGTACTGCGCAAATGGGAGTATCACGTATTTCTTAATAATTGATTTGCAGAGGAAACATCTGCAAGATACCAAACCAGTTTGGTTTGGTCCTAGCTCAGTCGAATTTCGGTTTCAATGTTCTTCTTTGAGTTTCTGACATACCATTTTCAATGAACTCTCTTAGCGAGAACATCTTTGTATTAAAAGAGTTCTGTGTAGAAGCTCTTGATCAAAGTTGTTATAAACATTAATCAGAATGAACATAATACAAAAAAGCAGGTTGAAAGTCCCAGACCATTGAGATAAGTAAAGTAGAACTTGGCACAGTGTTGCAGTTTATGTAAATTCTGCACTTTTCTATCTGCAAATGTTATTTAGAAAGCTTACTCAATGGAATTATAAGAGGTTGTATGATAATCTTTGTAATTCAGGAGGTAGATCTTACCGAAAATACTATCTCAGAAGCCCTTTCATTCATAATATATGTTGCATAGAACTGGTCATCATGTGGTCAAGACTGAAAAAGATTTTCCTTTGATCGTTTAAAAAGATGTACCTTCTTTTGAAGAGATATCTGCGGATGTTACTCTTATGTATGTAAGCTCGAAGAACTGTAACACAGTACGAATTGTTTGGTTCTAGCTATGCAAATAGTTTATAACGAATTAGTTACACCTAACACGTGGCACGAATCGTTTTATGTAACTAATAGAATACTTCAATCGTATCATAAACATCCACTGCCATCAACGGTTTTGCAATATTTTGTACAGCAATGGAGGCCCTTTCTTGGACCCAGAACCCAATGTATGAATGGCAAAACCGAAAAATGCGAAATTCAGATGCCATGTAGATTAGAAAAGCCAAAAGCCTTTTTATGCGTACCAGGAGTATTTGCGGAGACAAAATCTGTATCCCTTCTGTCGCCTGGAGACTCTGCGGACCATTTCGTCAGTAAAACGGTCCCGTTTGACTAAGGAGTGGGATGCGGTTACACGTTTTGAAGGTATGTTCGACAGTGAAGATGTTACTGGTCATGAGGTGCCAAAAGATGTGTACCAAATGGATCCCATACTCAGAAAATATCCACTCATGGTCATTCAAAATCGAGAATACAAAATAAAGGACAGTCGTGCACGACAAAAGGTGACAAAACTTCAGCTAAAGATACTTTGACAAAACGAAAACGTTGAACTGGCGGAAATATTGAAGAATCACTACATGAGTTTCTGGAAACAAGAGTACCACTTAGTCCAGCGATGCTACACGTTCCGATATGATTCGTGTTTAGACTGTAGACATTGATGACCGAGACAACGATAGTGAGGCTGCGGGGACTGATATCAGGCTGGGAGAATTCTATCCTTCTTTGTTGGTGTCCACTTCACATAATGTTAGAACTACTGTAAATCATGTAACATTGGCCATTTAGTTGAAGAATGGTGTTGAGAGCAAAACGTTTGATAGCCAAGTTCCAACCATTGCAAAATATTTTGAATTGACTACGACATGGTGTATTCTCTTGACTGATGTTATGTTTCTCCAACACGCTTGGCTCAATGAGTAGTTTGACCCCATGAAAGCATACCAGCCGAAAGTTCTTGGATTTCAACGAAGTTTCAAAGGTCTAAAAAAGCCTACAAATGAGTTAGTTGTGTATTTTTGCAAAAGTAAGCTTCCATATAAAGTGGAAAATTGTATTCAAATGCAACGAATTTTGAAATTTTTTGATGGAAACAATATAAACTATGCTTATCTGAAGGCTCTGGATGATAACTATGCTGGTCAAAATGATATTGTTGATGTTTCAGTAAAATATGAACTATCGTACGTTTTTCAGGAACTGTGTTTTTTCTCTACGGTATTCTGTGCGACCTATCTTTCTTTAACAAACCAAATGCATTAAATGAGTTGTAGATGTTCAGCAATAACTGGCGATGTTTAGAAAAAAGATCTACCATGTGTTCCCGTCGATCTGACTTCACACTGTCCAAACAATACTTATAATACTGTTCAGGTTGCCTCTAAGGTCTAAAATCATCAAACTGAGATATGTTCACCACTGATTGATTTGCTCTATCCCTTAACTTACTAATTTCAGGGATGGCAGGTATTAAATTATAACAATGTCTGTTGGAGTTAGAGCTGAAGCACAAGTGTAGAGCGTTTTGGCACCTGCTAAAACATTCTAAGCTTCGGTGGCCCAGCAATGCTACTGTATTTTAATGACAGTGGCGCCAGAAGTGGGCGTTTTATTATTTAGTGTGCCGCTCAAGAGCCTGGTAGAGGCCAGTAAAGGAACCTTGGCGACCACATGAGTCATTAGAAAGCAGTAACGCGCTCTTGAGGGGTTTTGCGTGCTTTGAAACTCTATCCCAGAGCAAATTGACGTCCGGAATGTGTTCTGGACTGAACTCAAAAACACACTGACATAAGCACCCCACCCCAAACCTTCCAAATTTCATCCATCAGGTATTCAATTATCAGGTGCATTCAGTGAAACGTTTGTGGCTCAGTGCATACTTGAAATGGAGTACTACTGTCGCTAAGTTCATTTGAATGGCTTCAAATGGGAACCGGAGACGAGCGGTGTGTACCGAAGATGGGTTTTTGGTCTGTGGGACCCACCAGAGCTTGGCTTGAATAAAGTTGTTGGGCAAAAGACCTGACAATCTAAAGATGGAAGTGCTGCATGAGAATCTGTTTGCAGGTCACATGCCGTGCAACCCTTCGTGGAAAGGGCCAGATTGGGTACAGAGTGAAAGCATATCCCGCTACGTGGTATAACCGAACAAGGTCAATGACCCAATGGGTAGTTCGTGTAGACCTCCACTATAGGAAGCCCCGGGTGGGCTCCACCTAGAAGGGAAAAGGGGGGCTAATGGTAGGGTCTGTGCCTGCACCAAACACTATAGACGCACGATAGTTGGGTAGTTCTACGTACCAGCGTGGTAATCGCTAGGTATCGTCAATGGCGGACTAGTAATACCTGATAAGGTTTTGGATAACCAAAAACGGTTAACTGTAAAAACCAGCTGGTATCACAAGTTTCCAAGAGGTGCGTGCGGCTCACCTTGAAGGGGGATGATACTGACGCTCACCTTAAGGGTGAGAGAGCTTGACTCCCCGTGGACATGGCACGCTACGTGTGCCATGTCTGAGTTACACCCTAGTGGTGCACCTCAGTACTGTAGTTAACAGTTAGAACTATTTCTAAAAATTAAATTTAAATATTGAGACATATTGCCTTGGTCCAATCACCCACGTGGCACACCAAACTGGTATTTTGCAAACCAATTTGGTACAAAAACCCAATATACGACAGACCCCTTCTTACATGCAGCCACGACCCCGTGGGTGCCAATTCATTCCCTAATGGGTTGTTCTGTCCCAGTGTGCACCCGTTGGTCAGTACGCAAGCGGCACCTGCACACCAGCATTAGTGCCCTCCCTGTCAGCATCGACTGCCTGTGACAAATCTGAGGTACACCCTAGTGGTGCCATTCAGTACTGTAGTTAACAGTTAGAACTATTTATAGAAATTAAATTTAAATCTTAGGAGATACCGCTATCGTCCATTCACCCATGTAGCACACCGAAGTGGTATTTTGGCACACCACTTTGGTACAAAAACCCACTATACGACACGCTGTTAGTAGCTCGTCTTCGTCAGCTTTGTCCAGCTTGTAAGAGCCTGATTTTGGTTAGTTCAGAATGGATTAAGCTGCTAAAGTTACTTCAAATCCATAGAGTCTTACTGGAAGCAGGAAGCTCTACTTCAAATGACCATTAAATCAAGTCTTTGGTGGCGCGCCAATTCAATAAGTTTGAAGAAGTTCTTTTCAGGATTGATTCACCTGCTGCTTCTCTTATTTTCGTGTTCTTTTGAAGATTGAGTCAGTTTGGGCCTCGCCAATATATATTGTTGAGCATTTTATATCTTTTTTATCATTGCGGGGATTTCTCCTCTTTCTTTGTCTCTGTCCAGCCTATCTCACTACCAAATATAGCCTTAATGCGTCACTGTCTTGTGATCGCGTCCATAAAAACTATATTTGCATTTAAAGCCACTTATAATACTTTTAGACTTTGCAGTAAAGAAATATGTACAGAAAAGAATTTAGAGTTGGTCTATATTAATAAAAGTTGCTATAAGTGTTTATAAAGCCTTAGAAATTTGTACCATAGTTATTCTTTCCATTATCATAAGTCATTTTTGCTATTAAAGCTGTTAAAAAGGCTTCTATTTCTATCGATGTTTAAAAATACTCAACTTTGGTGTTCTAATTGGCGTTAGAAGTGTCTGCGCTTCACAAAACTTTCGGATAACAGAGCTTGTAGCAGTCACATTGCATATATTACAAAGCATCTACAATTGTTTCGTAGTAACATTGAAATTTCTTCATAGATTGCACATGGTAGATGAGAGGTGTTGTGAAACGTAGCACCATCAGGTAGTAATTTGATTTAATTTGTGGACGTTCTTCTAGTCTCATATGAGGTCAGCAAGCCGGTCGGATAGACACTAGAGGCTGGCTGCAGCCAATCACGCTTTGCTTGCTGCACCCCTTGATTTGGAATTTGGTAGATGTGGAGATGCTCACTGACAAATACGGGCCTATTCTTCCCATTCGTCTTTTTCCAGGTTGTTACTCTCGAAGAAGGGTGGTTAAGTGCCGAAGAAGTCCTTCGAACTGGTGGTTAGATTACCAACCGTAGCGTCCGCTGAAATAATTGTCTATACGCCCCTGTTTGGCAATACTTTTGGTGAAGACAGAGGAGTAGCTGGGCACCACTTAGAATAGGAGTTTGGAGTGATAAGATGGGCTCCAACTGAGATATGCCAATCTAGAGCAAGGAGAGCACTTTGACTGTTGTTCTTCTCCTGTGCTTAGTGCTCTCAAATGATTTAAGACGTAATACCCTGTTGTAGTCTGTGAGAGGTGGATATCGCAGTTTGTTTCGGCTACTCGCATGAGCAATGAAGGTGAAGGGGGCAATTGCAAGTGCAAAGAATAGCGCACTGAGTGTTGCGCTTGCACGTTAGGGACAAAGGGACAAGCGTAGAGCGTGAAGTAAGATAGAGTCTCCTAGACTAAGGCAATGTGTTTTCGAGCGGGTTCTGGACGCTTGGTGGGCTGAGTGAGGTCGGGGAGGTGTAGAGAAGTGCATCCTTCTCGATTAATACCGGCGGAGTGGTTGTTTGTCGGACGGAAGGCGCCTTGTAAATGAAGCCCGATTGTTCGATGCATGTGAGATCATGATGGGAGCTCGGTGGATATCACCAGTTTGCAGCATGCATTCATTTTGTATCTGCTGTCCAATACAGAAGAGGTTGCAGACGAGATTTGGTCTTCACGGAGGAAAGGGCAAAAGTGAGATTTATAGTAAAAAAAGGGGTGGAGCGCGCTAATTGGGCCGTTGCTGGGGCGCTGTGTGGATGTCGTTGAGCACGAGCACGCCGCCGCCGTCTCTGGTTAGCCGCCGCGTTCCATACACATGCATTCACTAGCCTCCCTCCGCCGCCGCCGCTGATCTCGTCACTGCCTTCTTCAGGCGCCCCTCCCACCGCCGCCGTCACCCGCAATTCTTCCCCCTCCGGCAGATGAACATTCTTCGACTCTCCACGATGCGCATCATGGCTGCCGCCCGTCCCGCCTTCACCCCCTCCCTTCCGCTGCGCGTCGGTCTGTTCACTCCGCGTCTCACCTGCCCCATCTCCGTTCTTCGCCCCAGTCATGTGCGCTCTTGCGCTGTCGCCCCGACCCTTTCCTCTTCCTCGAACGGCGTCGCGTCCAACGGCGTTTCCTCTGACAGCGTGGCGCGCACTGCGACTGCCCCGAGCGCCGTGCAGCCGCTTCCGGCATTGGACGACATGCTAACAACTTCCTCACAGCATCAACCCGCCGCGGCAGAATACACTGCCTCCGAGCCCGTGCCCAAATCCCAAACGCCTACGAAGCCTACGATGCACGACTTGACTTTATCTCCAGTCACAATTGAGCGTCTGCAGAGGAACGGAATTACGCATCCGACCGAGGTACAAGTCGGCACCTTCGACACACTGTACGACGGCAAAGACGTCATCGCCAAGTCGCGAACTGGTACCGGGAAGACGCTTGCTTTTGCGTTACCGATTCTGGAACGCCTTGCAATACTCAAGGGAGAAGGCAATTATGACTCTCGACGCGGCCCGGCCTGCATTGTGCTCGCCCCGACGAGAGAGCTTGCCAAACAAGTTTCTCGCGAAATGGCCTACATTGGAGCGGGGCTTAAGATATCGGTAGAGTGTGTGTACGGTGGTTCTTCGTACACACCTCAGGAGAATGCTTTGAGAAAAGGTGTGGACGTGGTTGTTGGTACCCCGGGACGCATCATGGATCACCTTGATCGCGGAAATTTGCGCTTGGCTAACGTTGCCTTTGCCGTCTTGGATGAGGCCGATGAAATGCTCAGCATGGGTTTCTCAACCGATGTAGAAACCATATTTGAGACTTTACCGTCTCCTGAGGAACGTCAAGTTATACTGTTTTCTGCTACCGTGCCGCCTTGGGTTAAGCGCTTGGCATCGCAGTTTCAGAAAAAGGACGTCACTGTGTTCGATGCCATCACCTCTGGGACCATGGCATCTACCACGGTACGCCACTGCGCTGTGCGCGTTCCAGAACGTGAAGAGGCTAGAGCTTCTTTGCTAGCCGATATCATTGCGGTACACAGTCCGACCAAGACGAATGGAGAGGATGGTGTAAAACAGACTCCCAGTCGTGTGATTGTGTTTACTCAAACCAAGCGAGAGGCGGATGACCTCGCCACCTCGGGCGCCCTGGACGGGTGCGGTGCGGCTGTGTTACATGGGGACGTTTCTCAGCGACAAAGGGAAATTACGTTATCCCAATTTCGAAACGGAAAGTTTCAAGTGCTGGTTGCAACCGATGTGGCGGCGCGCGGCCTGGATATTAGTGGTGTTGATGTGGTTGTGCAGTACCGCGTTCCGCTTGACTCTGAGTCTTACATTCATCGCGCAGGACGCACGGGACGAGCTGGCCGGTCAGGCACGGCTGTCGTACTGTACAGTGATCGGGAGTCGCGTAACTTGAAGACGCTGGAGCGAGACTGCAAGATCCGATTTGACATGGAAGTTGCACCGGCGCCTGAGACGGCGTTGGAAGCTGCCGTAGACGTGGCGTTGGCGAATGTGGGAAGTGTGGAAGATCGGGTATTGAAACATTTGATACCGAGAGCGGCGGAGATTGTCAAAGGTGGGGAAGATAGCACTGAGATAATTGCAGCGATTTTGGCAATTGCTAGTCGACGAGTTCGATTAGAGGATCGTAGCGTTCTTAGTGGGGAGAAGGGCATGCGGACTGTGCATGTTAAGAGTTCTGAGGGTGTGCGTTTGGGTCCTGGTACGGCATTACGGCTGATTAAGGAACTAGCCAGGCATTGCAAGGTTGATGGGAACGTTGGACTCATCCGGACTTGTCAGGATGGGTCGGTTGTGCTGGATGTTTCTAGTGAGGGGGTGGACAAGCTCTTGGAGGCGGGTGAAGGAATGATGGAGAGCACTGGACTACGTGTGCATCTGTGTAGTGGGGTGCCTATGTTGAGGGACGACCGACGAAGAGATAACGAGCGCGGTGGACGCAGAGATGGACGGCGTCGTGATGGAGGTAATGGTGGAAGGTTTTCCAGGGGGTACCGAGATGATCGACGCGGGTATGCTGGGGGAGGACGTCGAGATGACTATGGAGGTGGCGGGCAAGGAAGGGAGAGGGGATGGCGGAAGGACGCAGGGTATGCGAGGCGGGATTACTGGCGTGGGGATAGACGCGATGATAGGCGTGGGGATAGACGCGATGATAGGCGTGGGGATAGACGTGATGAGAGACGTGGCGCAGATGGTGGACGACGGTCTGCTGAATTTTTGCGTGATGACTTCTGAAGGGAGGGAGAATGAAGGTTTGGTTAGGTAAAGGAAATGATGTTTTGTTTTGTGTTTGTATGTGTTTGGGAGTTGCTTTACGATAGGAGAGCGTGGACGGATACCCTATCAGCGGCTCGTGTTGGATTGTTGTCGTTGTCGCTGTTGTTGTTGGGGGGAGACGGGGATTGCGGTGTTGCTGGCTGGTTGTGGTCATCTTCGTCGTAGTCTTCTTCTTCATCATCATCTTGTTGTTGGTGGTGTTGTTTTTGGTGGGCGCTGTTGGCGTTCGTGTGTGTTGTTGGGGAGGGGTTGGAAGAGGACGGAGGAGTTTCGGGGTAATGCGGGGGCGGGGCGGAACGGGGCGTCTTTGGGAGGTGCGAGGGTGGGGAGGACGGGGAAGAAGGAGAGCGCGGGCGCTTATTGAGAGCGTGTGCAGGCGGGGCGATTTGCGAACGTCGGCGACGTGGGCGGGGGCTGGCGTGATTGTCGTCGGTGCGCAGGTCAACGGCGGAGAAGAGCGGGCGGAGAAAGTCGAAGCTGTCGTTGCGCATGACGGCGAGTTTGAGGTGCTGCGGGGTGAGCGTGGTGGTACTTCTCGAACGCGCTTCCTGGGCCGCCTCGTGCAGCACGTACTCCATCATGCACTCGAGCGCCTTTGCGACCAGCACGGGGGTAGCGGTGGCGATCTTTCCGACCTCTTCGTCTGCCTGCATCATCTTCTTGATGCGCGCCACTGGGAACGCGGATGTGCCCTTACGACGGCCCATGTGTGGTGGGGGTATAGGGGGGGGTGTACGTGGGAGAAGGTTGTGTCAATGGTGACGGTGGTGCGGATGTGGAGCTGTGCGGTTAGCGTGTAGGTTGCTGCGTGCAGGCGGCGTGCTTTTATAGCGACTGATGCGCGTCATTTGCAGTGCAATGGGCGCGACGCCAAGGGGCGCCTTTCTCCACTTGCTTCTTTCTCCATGTGTCCACGTGAACTTCTGTGCAAGATGTTCACGCTGGAGAGCATCGGAGCTGCGCTCAGCGGGAAGCGTAGCGCGCGTTCACAATCTTCCGTGCGACCCGCCTCCACGACGTAGTCCTTTCCTCAGCACCGACATCATGGGAGAAGGTCCGCGCTTCCCGTACCCGAAGCAGGTTTGGTCGCCCGCCGGCGGATGGTGGCCGTACCCCGCCAAGTGGCGTGCTAACACCGCCGCCACCATCGTGCTCATCGCCGCCATCGCCATTCCCGTTGCCGTCTTCTCTGAGAAGAACATGGTACGTACCACTAGTCAATTCTCCCTACACCTCCATCCACCACGCTCAAGCCTTTCGCCCGTCGCTAACAACGCGTGTGTGCGCGCCGTCAACCAGATCACCGAGGGGCGTCCCAATCGGCGCATCCCGTGGAGACCCTATCTGGAACCTAAGGAACACTAAACCGGAACGTACTCCCTAGATGAACAAATAAACGGCTCGTTTTACTTGGGTCCGATCATGTTTGCGGGCACAACAGCTTTGTCAAAGTCCTCACCGCTCATGGCATCCAGTTCAACGGCCGCTTCCCTCAACGTACTCCCATCTTCGTGAGCCTTCTTTGCAATCTGCGCGGCCTTATCATACCCGATCACCGGGTTGAGTGCGGTAACCAACATCAAACTCTCCGTCATCAGATGTTGCACCCTGTCGTGATTCACCGTCAACCCCGCAATACAATTATGTTCAAACGAGCGCGCACAATCGGCGAGCAGCTGCACGCTTTGCAACGCGTTGAAAATCATCAGTGGTTTGAAAACATTCAGTTCGAAATGTCCGTTGCTTCCGCCTATGCTGATCGCGACGTGATTGCCCATCACTTGAGCACATGCCATTGTGACCGCCTCACACTGCGTCGGGTTCACCTTGCCCGGCATGATCGAACTGCCCGGTTCATTGGGCGGTAAGCTAATTTCGCCCAGTCCAGCACGCGGACCGGACGCCAAAAATCGGATATCATTTGCAATCTTCATTAGCGACACCGCTGCGCAGTTTAGAGCGCCGCTCGTGCTCACGATTGCGTCGTGTGAGGCAAGAGCTTCGAACTTGTTGTCAGCGGAGGTGAACGGCAATGCGGTAAGTTGGGCCACCTTTTTAGTCACTTGTTCCGCAAAGCCTATGCGCGTGTTGAGACCGGTTCCCACGGCGGTACCGCCTATAGCCAGCTCGTATACGTCCGGAAGCGTGCGTTGAACGCGCGCCACGGCCTGCCGTAGTTGTCGCACGTAGCCTGAAAACTCCTGCTGTACGGTTAGCGGTACAGCGTCCATGCAATGCGTGCGGCCGATTTTGATGACGTGTTGGTACTCGTGTGCCTTGCGTTCGAAACAATCGGCGAGGGAGGTGAGATTTGGTATTAGATGGGCGTTGATCTGTGTGGCAAGTGCTATGTGCATTGCGGTTGGAAAGGTGTCATTTGAGGACTGCGACTTGTTGACGTGGTCATTCGGGTGCACTGGTTCCTTCGAGCCTCGTTCTCCTCCCAGAATTTCGATCGCCCTGTTCGAGATGACTTCGTTGACGTTCATGTTGGACTGGGTTCCCGAGCCCGTCTGCCACACAACGAGCGGGAAGTGATCGTCCAGCTCACCCGCTGCGACTTCGGAGGCGGCGGTTTGAATGGCCGACGCGAGCTGGGCATCGAGGCCGAACTGGGTGTTGACGAAGGCGGCGGCGTGTTTGAGATGGCCAAAGGCGTGAATGACGGCGAGCGGCATGCGATCTGTGTCGGCGCAGATGTCAAAGTTGAGGATCGATCGCTGCGTTTGGGCGCCCCAGTAGCGATCGGATGGAACTTTGACGGGGCCCATTGTATCGCTTTCGACGCGGTGTGAGGCGCTCATTTGGGCGGCGGCGGTGGAGCGCAGCGCTGCGCGGTGGGGAAGGAGGCGGCGGGCGAGGGTAGACAGCGGCGTCAGCGGCGTCTGCGAAATGGGAGCTGCGAAGGCGGTAGCGCGCAGCATGTCGTTGTGTTTAGGGGAAGGAAGGGGAAGTTGGCGCTCTCGGGGAAGCAGACGCGCTGCTCCGTAAAGTTTTATGTATCTATGCGTCTATGATATGTATCTGAGTCTGCGTGCGCGGTGAGGGAATGCGCGATTCGCTCAACGCGCACTGGATGGGGAACGGATCACAGATCCAGTCGGCGCCGCTGACAGCTGCCACTGCTGTAACCGGCGGCACCCTGATTTGTGCGCGTGCGCAATTCAGATCGCTGTCAGCGCGCGCGCTCACCGCGCCGCGATATGCCGCGCAGGATCTTTGCTGCTTCGTTTTCGGCGCGTTGTTGGACTGCTTCACGCACCAGCGCCGTCGCCCAACCGCACCCCCGCGCGCACCTATTTCAACCCGCCGGCGCCCTCCCTGCACCGCCCCACACGCACCCTCTCTGCACCTCCCACCGTCAGCCAGCTACCCCCTCCCTTCCATCCTGGCTTCTTCCCCGCTGCTACCCCCCCCGAACTATGAAGGCTGCCGCCCCTAGACGAGAGATGCGAATGCTCGCCCTCGTGGCGCTCGCCGCTGTCGCCTCTACTGTCTCGCTTTTCTACTCGCTCTCACGCCCTGCGTTGGACGTGGAGCGTCTTGAATCCAGACTTCGCTTAATCGAACAATACGCTCGCGCCGGCGCCGATGTGCCTCCCCCGCCCGCCCCCATCGTCACTACCGTTCCCTCTGCACACTCGTCTCAGAAGAGGCTCATTTTCTATAACAGACCCCCGAAAACAGGCTCCACAACCGTTCGAATCGCCGTGAAACGCGCCCTGGATGAGCGTGAAATGCGTGCCGCAAAGTGTTTCAACATGATTGAGTGGAATGAAATGGGTTTGAAAACCATCATCCATCGTCGCGACGTGGACTTCTACGGCTGCCATACGCGCCTGACCACGGAGCGCTACGACTTTGTCAGTCGCTTGCGAGGCGGAAATGTCACCTTTGTCACCAACACCAGGGAGCCGTCCAACATTGTTCTGTCCGCTTATTTGCAGGCCAATCGCGATAGAAACGTGGCCGATATCACAGACCCTGCCGAAATGGACAAGGAGATTGAACGATACAAGCAGCACGTCGAGTCGTACCCTGTAGACGCCTTGTACAGGTATCACGGCGCGAGCGTCCCGCTTACCAAGTGCCCGCACGAGTGGGTCCACGAGGACGCTATGCGAGCGATTGCCGAGCGCTATGAAGTGGTCATTGACCTCAGCCGACCGGAGGAATCCACCGCTATGATGGAGACTGTCACGGGCTTGCGCCCCGATTTCACTGGGCACTACAATGAACGCACTACGGACACGTCGGGCAAGATGTTGACCGCGTTGAAGAACATTGACACATCGCACAAGACGTGCGGCAATGAGCTGGTACACAAGGTGCTTATGCAGCAATTTAACATTATCAAGGACCGATTGATGCAGAATCGTTGCTTTGATGAGGACTCGGGCGGATACACGCTTTGCGAAAAGGCTGTGTTGAAGAAGGAGGACATTACTGAACGAAGTCGACAGGAGAGCTATGCTGCTCGTGACGCGCTGCGCAAGGTTGTCGATGAAGCCGCTGCTAACAAGGAGTAACACACTAGTAGGTGTTTCCGTTTTTGTTTGTTAATTTGTATAGTTTTTTTTTTTGTCATCGAGCGTTGTTCGAGTAACAGTAACATGTGCGTGCTTGCGGACCACGAGCACCGAGCGGAGTGCACGTCCTGATCAGTTTGTGTTCCTCCCGCCACCGCGCGCGGCGCTGCGCTCCTCAGAGGTTTTAGCAAAGCACAACCAAGGCCGACACGTCGCTGTGTCACCCTCACACACCTGCTTACACTCTCGTGTTTCCGCGTAAATTCTCCATCGCTTGCATCCTACATCCAGCTTCCATCGAAGATCGTGCGCATTTGCATTTGGCCCCGTCTTGATAAGGGTTCTTAGCGTTGTCTCGCGTTTTAACCTTCGCCTCGGTGAACTTTGCGCTCCGCAACAGCTCTCCACCCATGTACAGGTATGTTACCGTCTTACATTGCTCTCTCTTTTGTTCCTCCATATTTGCAGAGCCGTCCACCCATAAAAGCCCGTCATGCACAACGCATTAAACGCGGAGCAACGTTGCACCAGACTTCGTGACGCGTGCCAAAGGTAAGCGTTAACGGTTACGTGTAAACGATACAGTATGTATGATACCGCCACGCCCTATCCAACACTCCACAACAGACAGCTTTCGAAAAACAGCCACGACGCTGCTCAGGCGCGTTGGAACCGTCTCCACTCGCAAAACTCCTTGGCGGAGACCACCGGAACGCCGTCATCGCCAGTAAACCCAATTTCACGCAACCACTTTCTCACAGTCCTTGGCCGTGTTCGTCCATTGTCCCCCACGAGCAGCGCAACCAACCCAGACACAAAAGGCGCCGCCATCGACGTTCCCGAGCTCACCCCGTAAGCATCATCGCCGTCCGCCACGGCACTCCACACGCGCACGCCAGGAGCGCCGACACTGACACATCCGCCAGAATTGGAGAAGCCAGCTACTTTTCCTCGCTCGTCAACCGCCGCAACCGTGATGGCCATTCGGGCACGGCCCGGTGTGAACGCGCATGCATCGGCACCAGCATTACCCGCAGCCACTACAAAGCTCAAACCCGCCCTAGAGGCGGCGTCAACCGCAGCGTCAAGTGCCGTTTTCCTACGCCCGGCACGTCCTCCTAGAGATATGGATATCACACCCGGTCCATGTTCCGCTTTGTGCAACCTCATCGCCAGTTGTACGCCGGCCACCACGTCGTGCGCACTGCCTTCATTCCGTTCCGAAAGCGCCTTGATGCAGACTAGTTTTGCGCGAGGCGCAATGCCAAAGTCGCGGCCGCCTATTGTGGCGGCTACGTGCGTGCCGTGTCCGTGATCGTCTTCGCCAGAAATGTATGCACTGCCCGGTGCTACCATTGTGTGAACCCGGCCTCTCAGTTGTTCGTGAGAGCTTCTACAACCTGTGTCGATGACGTACACCGTGACTCCCTCACCCCCGTGCTTCGAACAACGTCGAGCCGTTTTTTGAGCACTCAAATCGACGACGCCTCCGTCATGCGCCACTGCAGCAGTGCGGTCGGGATAGAACGACAAGTTGGAAATCCTCTGGAAAGAACGTTCGTGGGCCGGGCGCAGAGTGGTAGACATGCGCAAAGGCGCGGCGGATGTTGTATCATGCAGTGGAGCAGCCAGTTTGATGACCTCATCGCGGTGGATGCCAATGAATCGACGACTGCGGCGAGCGTTTTGGAGAGCTTTGGGGGAGCATTTTGCCTTGATCATGCGAAGATGATCGAACAGTATAAGGTTTTGACAGTGGTTCTGTAACAGAAATTGAAGCGCTTTCTGGTGACACTGCTCTGACTGACACGCTCTCTGCAGCACGAAGAGGTGGGAGGGTCGGTTGTGGGTGGGTGTGGATGTGCGGATGGTTGTGCGGAGGTAGAGATTTGGTAAATCGGACGGAGAGGCTGACGAAAGGGTTAGGAGCGATATGAGCACGAGGAATGCGGTTTGCGGGACGGCTGGCATTGCTGGGGGTGGGCTGGGCTGGTGCGTGAACTGGAGAGATCGGAGGGGGAAGCATGATGCTGCTCTGGAAAGCCGTAACGGTTATCATGGCTTAAGTGGGGAGCAGGAGAGAAGGTTGGTGTTGAGTGGGTGGGTGAACGGGCTAACGGTAGAATGCAAGGGGAATGCATACTGAAGGTGAGAAAGGCGAGTTGGCGCGGACATTTTGGAAAAGCAGGAGACGCCTTTTTGCGGGACGACGCGACGATGAGTGAATGAAGGGCGATTGTGAGTTGGGGGTTGCACTGCCTAAGAGAGAGGACGGGCGCGAAAATATTGTGTATAAGGTGGGGGAGCGGTTATAAGGTGGTAAATGCATTTGTAGTCACGGCGGGGGTTGGGAGCGCACGGCACTCGGTGTGGCTGCTTTGGAGGGTGGTGCGGTGCTGCGGTGCTGCGCGCGGTTTGCATTCGAATGCATGTTTTGGGAGCAAACGTATGCATTGCGCGCAGGCGCTGCTCAGCTGCTGGCTGCTCCGCAGTGTGTGTCAACACGAAGGACGGATCACGCCACAAGGGCACGCAGGGGCACGTACAACATACAGTACACGGGTAGCCTTCTGCCACACGGCGGCCAGAGACACCACACGGGCTACCGAGGAGATGCGCCGCTTCTGTAAGCGGAGCAGCGATTGGCTCCTGCAGTGGATACGGCGACTCGGTCGGTGCTGGCGTCCGCTCTCTTCTGAGCTTTGCGGTTCAACGCGCGGCGGGTGTGGAACGCGACCTGCATTCCGCGCCGACGCGCAGCAGCCGCTGCACAGCTGCCGCACAGTGGAACGCGTTCCACCGTGCGCCGGGAGGGTGTGTTTGAGGCACCGCGAGCTTCACTCACGCAATGCAGCCCTCGATGCCCTTTTTTTGCCACACAACGGCTCTCATGTCGTCTGCGCTCTCGTTCTTCCTTCCACACTCTCGCATACTTCCCGTGCGAACTTTCCTTGTCTCCCCCCTCCCCCCCCCCCCTCCCCTTCCATCGCGCCCACGACTTCTTCGCGCCGTTTCTCTTTCAGCCCCGCCTTCGTCCAGCCGCGCCAGTCACCAAGTCACCGTGGCTGAGTGAGAGCCGTTGTCCATCCGTCTTGCCTTCGCAGATCTCCGTCACGAAGTAATCACCCCAACGAACGCGTGATGTACACCATCGTGGCCACTCCGGTTCACTGTTTGGCCGCCGGTTGCACTCATGCCCAGCCGTCAGACTGCTTCAAGCGCGTTCCGCCCTTCTCGCTCGTCAAGCCGAACCACGTTCGCAGGTCGTCCTCGTCCACATCGCCATCCTACAACTCTCTCAAACCAAGTACGCCATGGAACAAGTCACGCACCTTTGCCTCCCCGAGCTGGGCGCCGGATGTTTCTCGCCGCCTTGCCAAGTCCAGAGCCACCGGCCAGAAGTACCGCGACAACGAGCAGCATCGCGTATTCCGCTTGATCATAGCCATTCAGAACGGTCGCATGGAGAACTGCTTGCTGTTCACTGTGTATAGTGCGCACAAACGAAGGAGATCAAGCGCTACACCGTGTGTTGAGGGCTGCGCCGCTTCGTATTGCTCACCCTCTTGCGCCATGGGCGCCGCCTCTTGCACCTTTTGGAACAAGGCTGCAGGTCGGGTTGAACAGCATCGATTTCTTTACCAACGACGCTACCAATGCGCGCGCACAAAGCAGCTAGGGCCGCTGTGGTTTCGTGGCGACGAAATCACCGAAGACTGCGAGAGCGGCGTGCATGTGTTGCTACATCCGCTATCGAATCGTTGCCAAAGAGTGCTTCGACAGCGCTTCATATCGGGTGCGCTTGCCACTACGCTGTTGGAAATCATTCTTCACAGACGCAACATTGTGCGCACACAGGCGGACGACTCGTGGGATGAGGACGGGGACGGATTCTCGTCAGTGGAAACTGACGGACGTCGGCGCAAGCGCTCGCCGTTTCGAAAAGCAGTTGCAGAGAGCACGATGCAGAGCCTAATGCAATTGGCCATACGAGAGTTTAGTCGAGAGGCGGGCTCGCATCCGGACCTAGCCGATTATGTGCAACGCCGGATGGGGAATCTGTCCATTCTGATGTTTCACTACGACGACGCGGAGGCGTGGTGCAACGCCGAGACTGACTTGGTAGGCGATGATGGACCGCTTGAGGATGAGATGCCCGACGTGGAGGGCTGGTCCTGCTCCGGGGAGGTGAATGGATTTGGGAGCTGGGACGTGACGCTCAGGGAAGGGCCAAGGCGATGCACTCGCTGTGGCGTGCTCAAGGTGAGTGGAAGTGGACACGGACGCTCCAAATGCATGGACGGACTTGGAGTGGCCTCGACGGTGCCGTTCGAGGAGGCGCCCAGTTGGACGCCATCATCTGTGAAATGGACGCAGTTTGTGTAGCCGCGCGAGTTTGTCTGGATGATGTGATCGCTTCTGCTGGGCATGTCTCCTTCGGCTCGCTTTTCGCTTTTCGCTTTTCGCTTTCGCTTTGATGCGTGCTGTGGTCATTGTTTGTTGTCTGAACCGCAACGTGACGGTGAGCGTCTGGCGCCATGTGGCGTGGCGGGCAGCTGTAAATTGCTTTCGTTTTTTTTAAAGTTGAGAGCGTTTCATTGGCCGCTTTCGCGTTGCCATAGGCAGAGCCGTGTTTGTTGTCGTTGCCCATACTTTATATTTAGCGGCCGCGCAGTTTGTTTTGCGCGCCCGGTACAGTAGCCGGTTTCCTAGCAACCAAAGCGTACAGGATACCACGGCGACGTCCAGATAGATTCCAAGTTTAGCTCTACACTTTCGGCCACTGGCGGAGCGACGAACGGTACGTTGTTGTCGAGGGTTCCCAAATGCGTACGGATACCGTTGTACGCTCCATACGCCCCCCTCGTTCAATTTCCCTTTATTCAAAGCTTCCTGATCCCCGTTTCCCTCCCCAAGTAGGTACAGAGAGATGTATATTCGAGTAAGATAATCTCGGTACACGATCTGCGCAAATAACCCTATCCTTGGATTCCATGTGAACTGCTTGCTGTTGGTACACCGCTTGCCACCCTCAAAAACAGCGGCATCCAGGACTTCGACAGCCATCTCATACCGATTTAGCGATTCACTTACCCCGAAGCCGCCGTTTTGTGAAAGGCAAGCGCGTCCTTGATGATGATGACTCCAACCCTCGTTCTCTGATCTCCATTACACATATTATTATGGCTGTATGTGTAATGGACAGGACTTACATCCGGTGTCCCGGTCTTCTACAACAAAAAGTACTTGTGGTGCTTACCATCTGAGACATGGCTACTCATGTGCTTGCCCAAGGTACATGGCTCTAGGTGATATAGAACTGATACTGCCTTCGATCTGCAGCTCGCTGATACTACATTATGGCTTCTGCACAGCCAATATTTTCCCATATATATTGATTTATACAAGGGTTGCCTATGTGCTTCTACCGTTAGACAAACTTTGCCTGGTTCAGTCTCATCAAAATCAATATGGACTTATTATACACTTGGATAGCTCAAAAGGCCTCCTCGTGCTCTCATTCCATGGCTAAAAGGAACCTATATCTCACATTGAACCTTTTACACTGAGCGTAGTCCGTAACATTAAACGTTCAGACTTTTTAATTCTTAGTTCTTAGACACCGCAAACATTGAACATCAGGAAAGCTGTGGAGCCTGTACGGCGAGCATTCGTTGAGACTTCCCCAAAGACCTGTGGCATGGTTGCACAACAACTGAAACTGTAAGCTTTTATGAGTGTCTGTTTACGGGCACGTGCAGAGGCACCTCTAATTCCGAGGCAACGGTACTAACTCTCTACAAGTAGAAGGCTAATCATCTCTTCGACGGCTAAATTTCCCAAATAGTTCCCAAATAGACCCAATCGCATCTCCATTTGGCTTCCTCATCCAGCGTAACTTCATAGTGCTTAATAGCCTGTTCTGAAGGTCGACACACCTCGACGGGCGGAACTGCATGCGCCCGGAGCGGGGCTCGCCTGTACCTTGTAGTGGTCCCTCACCACAATGGTATCCAGCGCAAAGCGATTTAGCATCGTGATTCCAGATGGGCTACGACAATTTTGAGCCCCCTAAGGGCGAACCCACTCGTTCACGCCAACCTGTAAAAAACATTGAAACGTGGCGTACAAAGATTGGTTCCCTAAACAGCAAGAAATTGAAGCGTTTCTTTACGACATGCAGTTTCAATGAAAGCTCCCTAACGCAAAGAACAGCGTGATCGGGATCACTGTCTTGTACGCCCGACCACCACTGCAGCTATGTCTACCTCATCGGACTCATCAAACGATGATGTGATTGACTCTCTTTTGCTTCTTGTGACACAGCTAGTGACAAGTCGTAAACAAAAAGCCAAACAAGGTGGATCCAAACCTGGTAAGCAGCCAAATCGAGATATTGGGCGAGAAAGCGGCAAACCTCGTCTTGATCAAGACTACTTTTGTCGTGTTTCATTAGCTCCTTCTGTTTTCTTAACGGCAGAATTTGAAAGAAGATTCAGTGTCACGAGGACAATATACGAATCTATAAGACGGCGGCTACTTCAAAACGAGTCTTTTTTCAATGAACTGTCAGATTGCTGTCACGTTAATGGCGCTTCAACTGATCAAAAATTATGCGCAGCTTTGCGACAACTCAGCTCTGGAGCTACCGCAGATACTTTGGTAGACTACTTTCGGTTGTCTGAAACTACATTATTAAAAATTCTAAAGCACTTCTCCAAGGCTATAGTGCAGCACTTTGAGGAATATATCCGTCGACCAACACACGCAGAACTACTCAATATTGAAAAGCAGTATGCAAAACTGGGATTTCCTGGATATATCGGTTGTGTTGATTGTTCTTCTTGGGAGTGGGCAAGGTGTCCTGTGGGATTGCAGGGTCAGTTTATTGGAAAAGAGGGGAGACCGTGTGTGCGTATGGAAACTGTAACGGACGACAAACTATGGATATGGCACATTCTGTATGGCGTTCCTGGTGCTCGCAACGATAGGACGACATTTGATCAAAGCCCCCTGTTTAATGATATCAAGACAAGACAATGGCCAACAGTGAAGCCCAATTATGTTGTAGGTGGAATGGTGATTGATTGGTTCTATTTCTTAGCGGATGGAATCTATCCAAGCTTTCGCGTTTTTGCCAAGCCACACCCCAACCCCACAAATGCGAAATCAAGGTTGTACACCGCGTCACATTCGAGTGCACGCAAGGCTGTTGAGCGCTTGTATGGCGTTCTTGACGCTCAATTTGAGATTCTTTCCCGCCCTTGCAGGTTGCATCACCTTCAAGAAATGAATGACGTCGTAATGTGCTGCGCCATTTTACACAATATGATTGTGAAAGAAAGGGGTTATGAAGGGACCGCAAAGTTTCGAATTCCTGACGCAGAACTACAGTCCTTGCCACCTACATTGTCGAACTATGAAACTTCCCACTGCACCTACAGGCAAGCCGACTTGTGGCGCGAAACAGTTGATGACCTTGACAGTGTTGCAGATCATAACCGTCTCCTCAATGCGCTGATTCAGAACATATGGAACGCGCATGGAGACATTTGATGATTTGCCGTAGTAAACTTTTATTGAGACACTTTGACTTTCATCCCGCACCATGACCGATGTCACTATCTTCATTCTGTGCACCACAGCCATGCTCACTGTTAACAGATACTGCCGATATTTGAAGTAATGTACTAGCACAGTTTGCATCAGCCCGAGCTTCGTCGTCTACTTCCCCCCTCCGTTGTTGTGGGACAATGTTCTTCTCTCCTGGTGCCAGAAGCCGGTTCATTAAGCGGCGCTTTAGTAAGCCGGAAATAGTTCTACGTTCTTCTGAGGTTGCATCTGAACCAGGTCCAAGTAATGTCTTCGCCATGTCCCACTCCATTCTTTCTCTTTCGTACTGTAGCTTGAGCTGCGTGGTCGCCTTCCTCGACTTTATATTCTCTTCAATCATCTGCTGAATTCGCTTCACACTTTGTCCTACATCTTCTTCTTTACTATTCAATGCTTTGGCAATCTCTTCTGCTTTGCGCTTCTTAGCCGTCTTGACCCCTTCCGGTCGTAATACTTTGGATGCTCCCTCTTCCGTCACCACAAAAGCCTCCAGCATAGTTTCTGAACCTGAGAGAACCTTGTACGCACTCATGAACCTAAACGGTTTCTTAACGTGGTAGTCCTTGTTACGGATGCAATCATACAAGTGCGACATAGCTCTGCTTCCGTCACTGTAGAGAAGCGACGCGCAACGTAGTTGATCCTCTTCGCTGGGGTTTCCTGTAAGTTGCGCACGCCCAATTCGCTTTACGCAAGCATGATACTTCGTGCACTCCCTCCTTATTATCTCCCATTGTCCCAGCACTGCTCGCGCAGATCGTCCATCCCATCTGCGATGATCCAGGTCGCCCTTATCGTCGGTAGTGCAGGCTTCTTTCGGACGTAATGGATCCTTGATGAACGCGGCTCTGATTCGTCTTGCTTTTTCTGCGTTGTTCATGCTCGATCCGGTAGTAGGATCTAGCAAAGCCTTCTGCGCTGCATGAGACAATGCGGAATTTTCCTTCTCATTCCACACTAAACTCTTACCGACCTTCTCCTTTCGTCTTAGCTCGCGTTCCTGTGCGATTCCATCATTTACACTCGGTGTGTTTTCTGTTGGGTTCATCACGACAATCACAAAAGAGGACACAGACCCAACCTCGATCCGAAGAATGACACAGTCCAACAGCAGCTTTTCCGTGAAACACAATTTCGAAGCCGACACTCTCTCTTCTTAACCAAGATTGCTACTCTCAGCAGCATAGAAATTAGTATCGCAGACAGTGAAAGGCACAAACTCATTCGATAGTGTGCGAGAGAGTTCAAGGGCGGCCGAAGAGAAACAGTGCGGCACCGAAGACAACTTTAGGTTACTCCACATTTAAACAAAACGAATAGATCGCAGGAAATGTGAACGGTTATTTCTGTCAGAGTTCTTGCCGTTGAAGCAAAGATACAAAAATGACCGTTGAGAGTATTGTTAGTGTGAGGTTGTCGGTATCCGGCCATTGCGCGATTCTGTGTTCCCACCTTATGGCGTTCGCCTCATTTTGGCTACGTCGCCAGGGTGCTGGCGAGGGCGTCGCAAGGCTGGATATTGAAGAGAATTATGAACGACAGGGTGAAGGCGGTGGTAAAGTCGTGAGTATACGGAAGAAACAAAGCAGGAGTTGCGATGATAGCTTGCAAGATGAGCTAAAGGTGAATGAGATTGGGTAGTTTCGACAACTATTGCTGTAGAAGCCTAACCATTGTGCCAAGTTTGTCGTCGACGACGCGTTTGCACATAGAAAGGCTGCGGTCGGCAAGAAGCCAGCTGCAATTGCCGGAACGCAACAAATGCAGCAGAATAGGTGGAAGTGAGTGTGAAAAATTGTCATGCACGCGACGGTGAGTCGGAGGAGGTTTTGGGGGTAGTCGCGCCTCGAGCAAAATGCATGATGACGAAAGAGCGCGAGAGCGGCAAATATGTTATTTTGTGCTTGTTGTTTGCGTGGTTACATGTGTGTTGTCGGCTATGGCGTCAGTTTGGTGGTAAAAGCAGCGGCGTGCTGACGGAGAACACGGCCGTGGGCGTGGTCACAAAGAACGCGGTGGTGGGCGTGCGGCAAGCGTTGCCGTAGCTGCGCCGCCACCGTGCCCACCGCGCGGCAAAGGGCGCGCCCGAAGCAAGAGTGGTTTAAAGCGCGCGAGGAGGTCGGTGGGAAGTGCCCGGAATGCGCGACGGTTTGGGCGCTTTGAGCGCGGTGGAAGGAGCGCAATGTGAAGCGCGGGGTCAGCTCCGCGATGAGCGTTATGCGTCGCACGATAGACACGCTGGGCAGAGGGCGACGACGTTTGTGGTGGATACGGAGACCTCCCCAAAAATTGTTTCGATAGCGTCGCCGCAAAAATTTTGTGGCCGTTTTTGATGTTACGGAGATACAGTGGGGTTGCTGAAACTCCAAATGACAACGCAAAGTGGGCGGTATACGTTGCGGAGGCCTGAGTGGGGTCGCCCTAAGCTTTTGTCTATTACGCAGGACAACTTACCCGAATCAGGCGTATCGAACACAGAAGAAAGTTGTTGAGCTCTATGTGATAGCTGGAGTCGACAAAGCAGCACAAACAATGGGGAATAAGGCTCTGAATCATTCGGTAGGGCTTCCTTTCCCTTACTCCATACGATACATTCGGTATATCGCTAATCTACATGACCTTGGGGAGACGTTCTAATTAACGCGTTGGTTTTCTGCTATTCGTTCCCCATGAACCTTGGTGCCGTATAATGAGAGCCCTTTACTAGTTGCAATATATATTAAATGGGATGTGCAGCCTCGGGTCGAATAAGTTAGGCTTTTGACTAGGGCTCCCGACCTCAGCTTAAAACGTCAGGACTGACGGCAAAGTCACAGGAAGTCCCATACCGAACCACAGGTCCTTGGAAACAGAGTGGGCAGTTTTATGCATTCTCTATCTTTGTTCTTGAAGAACCTAAGAATACATATTTGACAGAGAAAGCTCATCCATCAGTCTTTCTTTCGGTTGCCCTTGTCAAACCGGAAATGTCAGCATGCGGATCTTCTGATTGGTTCACGCAACTTGCAGTGCTTTGCAACTCAACGGGTTGGAAGATGGTCACGTCAATACTGCGACAGCTGCGCTATGTTTCAGCTACAATTCAAGAGTTTTGGGTGTATAAGGGGCGTTCTATGAGTTGTTAAATGAAACGAAACGAAACTTGAAAACCATTTTCGAGCAATCAGGCATTTACACGTTGTCTCGCAACCTTTCAAGATTTCGTTTAATGTAAGGAGCACGATTGTTGCTTCCTACATTAAACGAATGTTGAACGTAGGAAGAATACACTTCAAAACTGCAATCAGTACAAAACTAGCTTCCACCCGACAAAACACAATGACAAATCTTGCCGATTTCGGCCTTGTTTGGACGTTGGCATGGTGCAAGGGTGGGCAGGAGGGTACTCAATTGTCTCTGGGAGGGTATGGGGCTGGCGTTAAGAAAAAACTCATAGAATAAAGCCTTGGCTGAAAGCTTGAAGTTGACTGCGTAACACATTACATCTGTTAAAATTTAGAAACTCATAGAACGGCCCGAACTGAAGAGGCACTCAAAAAATGACAGCGCGATAAGGCATCCTGCACAGCACATAAGCCACTTATGTCCCACCTTTTCAACGGTGTAGACAAGACATGGTGACAAAAGATATGAATTTGCCAAGTACTTCAGATGCAAGAACAAAGATTTTGTTTTTATCAGAATATCATGTATAGTATCTAACCTAATTCAGCTTTCAAGCTGCCAAAATGAGTAGTTTTCAGATGTTCAGGACATGATCCAGACCAAAGAGATGATTAATTGAATTCCTGTTGTGTAATACAGCCAGCGATTGCGCGTCTGCCGCAGAAATAGCCTTGCAAATGTGCCACGTCTACTTTCTTCTGCGCAAATGCGTTCAGCATTGCCATAGAGCATACTATACTTTGTGTTATTGGCTGCGCGATGATAGCAATATTGTGGGCGCCATCACGAGACGGTGACGCAGGGGGCCAAATAAATGACAAATTAGCCTAAAAAGGGTATTCCTCGTAGCTCAAAGCCTCAAAAGGATGAAACGACACGAACACAAGATCAAACGAACAACCAATGCAGGGACCAAAAAGACTCAATCTGCAACGATCACAACAAATAAAAAAGGAGAGCACAAGGATCAATCCAAATACAAACTTCTTGATACTTCTTGAAACGGCGCACAACCCAAGAATTATTTCAAGCGTCACTAGGAGTCAAACTCCCGGCTTCCGGTAAGACACTCGGGATGTGAATTGATTTTTGCAGCCTACCCACTTCTGCACCAACCAAAAGCAGGTGCGTACAATCCCTACAGGGCTTCCAAAGGAGAGCTACTAACAGCGGGGTATGCTTTCACTGTTCACCCAATCTGGCCCTTTGCAGGAGAGGTTGCACGGCACGTCGCCTGCGGACAGCTTCCCGTCAACCACCTCCGTCTGGAAACCAGCAGGCCTTTCGAACGTCACTGTTATCCGAGCAAAGCTCCGGTGGGGGCTCACGGACGACAGAAGCGCCTTTGGTACACACTACCCGTCTCCCGTCCACGCCAAGGGCGCTTCAACCGGTCTCAGCGACGGTAATGCCCCACCCCAAGTATAAACAAAGTGGCTAGCGCCTCACTAATTGCGGTTGAGAGTTGATGGTTGATAGTAATAGTTGAGATAGTTGCGCGGGTGAGGACTTTGAGATGTGGTTCTCTTTGAGATGAGTCCAGACCGAAGTTCGGGACTCAACTCGCCCTTTTATATAGTCAAAAAGCACGCAAAACAACACAGAAACGCATTACTACTTTCTACTTACTCATGTGTGCGTCTAGGTTACTCCATTGGCTTCCAGAATCCTCTGAAGCTGCACACTAACCAATAGTAATTTAGCAACTGGCGACTGCATCACCGAAATACAGTGGTAATGCTGGGCCAGCGAAGCTTACAATGCTCCAGACACTGCTGGAGCACTTCACACGTGTGTTCCAGCAGTGCTGGAACATTCTACCAATTTCGCGACCGACAAATATCTTGTATCTTCAATAGCCCACTTCACGCTGCGCAAGCTATCGTTTGGTCGAGTCAGTGTCAAATGATTCGGCGGGTGCTTATAAAGGCCATCCGACTTCTCGGATGGCTACTCTCGAGAGGAGGCAGCTCTCGTTGAGTGTACCCACTGTTGCTCCCTTGCGCTCGTCACTACAGCATTTGCACCCTTTTCGTGGCATCTTTCACCGTATTGCCTGCCGTTTTCGATCTTTTGAGAACTGTGTTCCAGTACTGAACAATAATTTCTCATTCAGTAAACAAACCCAACGAGAATTCAGGATGCAAGCACAAGTTGTTCACGAACCATGTCAACCAAAATGTGCTATGAGAGAAACCATGTCAGCACCGAGATTGAGATGCACTCATGTGATTTGAACTCTCTCGCCTGCGTCAAAAGAATTGTTATCATGATCAGATTATTTTATCATAAATCAGAATGCTAGAAGGAGTGGCAAACTCAGATGCTTGGGTGGCGAGCAAGCCAGATGTGCAACAGAACCTCTTTTGACTGACGAAGACGAAACGTATTTCCGTCAGTTGCTTAATACAATTCATAGCTGAATACCGCATTACCTACTCCTAGCAACCAATATATCCAGATTCATTCATGGTGGGTTACCGGAGTAAAGAGCCTGAGGAACTTACGACGCCAGCAAACACTGAAACAACAAGATGGTTTTCTGTAGTTTCAAATTAGACTATAAAAAAGCCATATCTGTGACCGGAAACTATGTCACGATTTTTGGTCTACATGGAACTAAAAAACAATTTGGTTGAATCCTCGCCTGTGCTCTCGAGTAAAGCAGAAAAGTGCATATTTAGTGCACAGGGAGTTCACCGTATGTTTTTGAATGACAACTTTACCACCCCAAGTGAGTTTGGTTTACCTAAACCAACAAATTTACTGCAAATATTCACATGAAATTCATTCTAATACAACGGTACCATTTCCAATTGTATTGCCCTTGAAGACGCCTTTCCGGCGGAGATAACAACTCAAAATTAATAAAATTTTCACATGCCTCTAAACCTAATGTAAGGAGAGCGTTTGCCACAAGAAATGACGAACCGTTGCCGTTTAAACCAACAATTACACATAAAAGGTGATTGAGGCAGCCAGTTTCCGTCTCCAAGTGCATCCGAAACAGAAGTAGAACAGTAAGAAATGAAGCTGAGCAGTTGATCGCAATACACTTTGGACTACTGGTTGTCGTGGAGATCGTCAAAAAGACTGGTAGATTACAACACAGATACAATGAAAAAAAAGCGTACTCTGAGCCTCCAAAAACGATAAAAACAAGAGAAAAAAAACTACACAGTCCCTGCGAAATCATTTTTTCCATAAAAAAACCACGGCGGGAGTTTGGACTTTCAAGAAAGATTGCAAAAATAAACAAAAAGCTGTAGGGACTACGCACATGCGGTGACTAGAGATTGCAATACGTATATTGTAGTGTAGATTGATGCGGATGCGCAGGTTCTTTAGTGAAGGAGATTCGTGGATGATGACGCACCGAAATGGCATCGGTTCAAGGCAAATATAAAAGCACCCCTGGAATGGTGTGTGAAATTAGGTTTTATATTTATTTGCTCTTTTGGTACCTTCATGTGCAAAGACTGTGATATCTGGGAAAGATCGATGATGTGAGCGCCATCACAAGACGGTGTCGCAGAGGGGCCAAACCTAGCAATAAAGTAGGCTAGAAAGGCTGTACACGTAGATAAAAGCATTGTAAAGATGAAAATGATGTACGGAAAGCACAAAAAAACGGTAATAACATAACCAAAAGAACTCAATGTTCTGAGCAAATGTGAAAAAAAAGGGAGAGCAAGACTCTCAATCCCAGAAAATTTCTTCAAACCTTCTTGAAACGGCGCACCTCCCAAAACTTATGTCAATAGCCTATAGAAATCTGATTTATGACTTTCCGTCAGACACGTCGGATGTATTGCGATTTTTGCAGCCTACCTACTTCAGCGCACCACAGCAGGATGCGCGTACAATCTTTACGAGGCTTTCAAATGAGGGCTTATAACAGCTGGATATGCTTTTACTCTGTACCCAGTTTGGCCCTTTGCATGGAAGGTTGCACGGCACGTCACCTGTGGACATCTTCCCATCCGGCACTTACGCTCGGAAATCACCAGGTCTTGTGATCCACACCTTTATCCCAGCAAAGCGCCGGTGGGGCGCACAGACGACAAAAGCAGCTTTGGTACACACTTCCCGTCTCCCTTCCATCCTTGAATCGCTTCAACTGGTCTTAGCGACTGCATTTTCCCACCTCAAATATGCACCCAGCGGCAAACGCCTCACAAAATGCAAATGAAAGTTGAATGGCTGATAGAAAGAATAGGAAAGGTTGGGGGGTGAGATTCGTGTGTGGCTGTGATGTTGAACTTAGTGCAGACCGAAGCTTGGGCATCAAATTGCCATTTTTTAGCGTTTAAACACAGTCAAAACAACGCAAGAACGCATTAAATCTTACTAATTACTCATTTCTGCGTCCTTGTTACTTCATTGGCTTCTAACAGCCTCTGGAGCTGCACACTAATCAATAAAACTCCGTCTTCTGACCCCAGCGTCACTGAAATACAGTAAAACTGCTGGGCCAGCGAAGCTAATGATGCTCTACAATCTGCTGGAATACTCTACACGCTTCTTCCAGCATTGCTGGAACATTCTAAAAAATTTAAGACCAACACAACCCAACCTCATTGGTTGGTACGAAGTGGCAACCTTAAGTCCTAAACTTCTGATGGACGCCCAAAGTACATCTTCAAACGACGGGCGTGATTCAAATTGCGAGTGTTGCAGTTTTGCAGGGGGATACCAAAGTGTATGTAGGATGCTTGTCTGTCACAATGCAACACGGCCCAAAGTATTTGGAAGAAAACGCAGGCCAATTCAATGTGTTATTTAGAGCCTTCCTTCGAGCAAAAAGAACCCGACATCTTCTTCATCGAACTGTTTTGATGACGTTCTAACTGAGATCACTTAGCTCTGGAATTGGGAGCCGCCAATACCTCCAACTCTCTAAACATATGAGGGGAGTCTCCATAAATTGGTACAAAAGCATTTTATTTCGACTTCATACGTGGTCTTACACCATAAAGAAGCTCCAAGGGCAAAATTCCAGTAGCGAGATGACAGCAGCGGTATCCATACAGAAATGAAAACGATTGTTCATCCCAGGTCAAATAGTTGGAGAACACCATCTTTCCTAAAGCTCTTTTCGGCGTGCCAATCATTTTCTCTGCCCTTCCATTTCACATTAGAGCATAAGCTAGTACACTCTTCGACTTAACATCATTCTCCTTTATGAATGCGAAAAGTGACTTAGATGTGAAACACGTGGCAATTTCCAAAACAACAACTCTGGGTAGGCCAAATGGAGAGATGATTCCCTTCTTCACAAATTCGATGACCACTTTTGATGTAAAGGTCTTAGTGGGGCAGCGATTGACCAACCGTTCTCGTGTTAAACGCGAACCAAAAGAAATCTGTATCCCAACTTGTTTTTAGGAAATGGGCCAGCTACGTCGATCGAATATACGTCAAACAGCAAATACATAGGTGTATGAAGACTGCTATAATGCTTAGGAAATGGTGATGTTCTCTCACATGCATCACATCTCTTCGCATTGCCCCCGATTCCTCGATACATAGTCTGTCACCAAAACAGCTCAGTGATAAATTTTCTTGTAACTGCAACGTCCTAGTTTCCAATCTAGTCACGAAGGGGCTTAATGATGGTCAGTCGTCAAATGTTATGCGGAACACCTCGAACATTGTTTGCCATCCTCTTGAACAGTTGTCCTTCCCAGACCATAAATCGCTTCGCATTACTTCCGATTGCTTCACGAATATATGTGTCATTCTCATCCATTGGTAACCCAGAAAAGTAGCAGGCAATATTCGAATAGTATGGTTCCAGTCCGGAAAAGTGCTCAGATTCAAGTGCAAGGCAAACTAAATCTCCTTCGTCTTCATGTGAGTCTACCTTGTCTCTGTGGTGAATCCTAGAAAGATAGTCGGCAGCAACATTATCCCTGCCTGCACGATACACAATCTCAACGTCGTAATTGGTTAGGAAGTCAAGCTATCGGGCTACGCTTCCATTTACGTCCAGATTCTGGAAATCGTAGCGTAACGCCATATAATCTGTGATAAAACACTAGAGGCATCGGTCTCTACGAGAAATGGCTTCTTAAACCAGGAAATGACAGCACTGGGGGCTCCGTCAATTTCTTTTTCAAGTCATGAACAGCATCAAACTTATCTTATGTCCATGCAAAAGTCTTATTTCCTGACTTAGCATTGTGAATTACGGCGGATGTCTCAGCAAAGGTTCTGATCAATCGACGACAGTACCCTACTGGACTAAGAAACGACCTAAGCTCTGTCATAGTACTAGGCACAGGAGCCTCTTGATTCTTGTCAATCTTTGACTGGTTCATAGATACGTGACTTGCCTCCATGAAATGTTCAAGAAGAGATACCCTAGGCAGTGCAAAGGAACACTTTGACAAGTTGAGCTTAGAACCGTTCATTTTTAAGCATTTGAACACTAACCTCAAATGAGAAACATGTTCTTCGAGGCTCCTTGAGAATATCACGACGTCGTCAATGTATAATCGGACAAAATCAAGTCTCCAGAGCACATGGTCCATCATATGCTGAAATATGGACGGGGCATTCATAAAGCCAAACCGCATGACTTCAAACATGAACGTCCCGTATCTGCAAACAAAGATGGTCATCTCTTTGCAATCTTCAGACATCTTGACTTTCCAATACCCCGAGAAAAGATCAATGGTGGTGAAAACACAACATCCTCCAAGGTCATCAAATATTTCTTCATGCGGGGTAGCGGCCATCGATCTGCTTCCATTACTCTATTGAATTCGTGATATTCAACGCAGGACCTAGGACTTCTACCTTTTTTTGAAGCAATGACGACTGGGAATCATGCAGACGCAGAAGGGGTAATAATATCAGCCTGGAGTAACAGACCAATCTCCTTGTTGGACTCATTGTGCTTAGGAGACATTCTCCTGGCTCTGAAATATATTGGCTTATCTACGGTTAGCTCATATAAGTGAGATACAGGGACGTATGTAGAATGCAGTTCCATCAGGGACCAGGCCATTAAATTGGACTCTTGCAAACAAGAACTTATCTCTTTCTTTTATTTTTCATGAACATCGTATAGCTTGAAGGACAACAATTCTATTTGTTGACTGTCACCAGAGATGTCAAAATGTGGTATTATTTCGCCAGGATCACCTTCAATGTTTTTGGTCAAAGCAACAACCACTTCCTCTTCGTCTTCAGAAGTACTCTCATCATCGAAAGCAGCATCAGAATCTGATGTAAATTCATCGCTATGTGTGTGTGTTTCTTCTTCGTCTGGAACGGCAACACGAGCGTAGTCGAAGCCAAGTATGACTTTCTCCCTGGCAGTTTTCATATTCACTTGGTGATTGCCAAGGTCACGACAAGCCTGAAGGGTATCAAGAGTTGGACAAACTGCCAATTATAACATCGAACGGTGGACCATCGATAACGAGAAAGTCTAGCGGAACAGACATGCATCCAAACGAGATGGGTACATCATAAAGTATACCCTTCCATACGACGTTCTGTGCATTAGCTATAGTTACTTGCTTTGGCGTATCCCTCGGCTCCAATGAAAACTTCTCACAAAGCTTCGTAGAAATGAGACTCGGCACGGCTTCAGAATCGAATAATGCTTGGGTTTGAGTTCCATATATCGTGATAGACACTGCCCTTAGACGTCTGGTCTGCTTCCCAACTTGACGGACAAATGAACTTCGGACGTTATCTTTGCGACTGATAAGCTTAGGAATCTCCTTCTTAGCATCATCAGCGTCTCTGCGAATCGGTTGTCCAAATTTCAATCCGGATAAAACATTTGCCAGCTCTGCCAGGAATTTTTACTCGCTTGAATGATCCGTTATGCTCGTTTTATCAGCCTTTCTCGGTTTCTATTTCCATGGTTTATGCTCGTGAACCTTTGCTTGACGAATTCTTCTTTCTGGATGGGATGAGTTTAGCAAAATTGGGATGGGCACTCTGCCATACGAACCGAGCTGCTTAGAAAGGGCTTCACTTTCGGCATTTCTATTTGTCGTAGCAACTACCTCAGTATTCTCAAAATTCTCAGGTACGGCCGAGACGTGGTGAGATCTTTAGACACCAAAAGAACGTTTCCTTTCCTCTACTTTTCCAGTCTCTTCTGGCCTGATTTGTTTCCAGAAGGTGATCGCAGAGATTCCAATCTTTCAATAAAGAGCGCATCTAGTATCAAGATGTGAGTTTGCGTCAAATTGGGACGCATAATGACCGGGCTTTCTGCAATAAGAGCAGGTTCTGTTGTAGTCTCGGCGTTCGGTCTGTGGCTTTTCCACGATGAGAGTAAACTATGCAAACTGTTCAGATAAATTATCTACCTTGGACTCCAGACCCTGGGGGGAAGAATGATCCAATGACCCGTGGTTTTGGACAATACGCTTCGGTGGGTCTATAAATGAAACATGCAAACCCATCAATTTCTTGGCAGAATCGAAGGCTTTAACTTGAACTTTCAACTCTCCATAATCTTCTGCGTCACGAAAGAAGAAAAACTGAGCTAACTCCGCGTATTCCATCACTGCTTTTCTTAACAAGCCAAATTTTGCCTTAGCATTGAACCCAAATTTTTGGAAGAGGCTGTTCATACGACTCAAGGAACCAACCAAGTCTCCGTAATCTAGTTTAGCCGATATTGCCAGGCAAATATACTCTTCAGGTTCTTTGACGTTTCGAAAGCGATTGAGAAAACTTGCTTCACGTATTGAGAAGATTTTGCTTCTTCGGAGAGTCAACCATTAGTGGCGTAAGTATCATAATAAAACTCGAGGTATTTCTTTTCTAGGAAGCCGAGAAGCTCAAGCGCCATATTTTCTTTCGTCTTTTACCCCTTAGCAACACTCTCAGAGTAAAAGAAAAACATCACAACATCAAAATAAACTCCATCAAAAGAAGACAACATAGAGCTAAACTAAGAGAAACTCTCTCCTTGGTAGTATCATGTGGGCGCAATTACAAAACGTTGATGCAATGGGGCCAAACTTAGCAATAACGTAGGCTAGGAAGGGTGTCCGCGTACATGAAAGCCCCGTAAAGATGAAAATGATAAACGGGATGCACGAACAACTGGTAATGCGGGTACCAAAAGAACTCAACCTACTAAGCAAATGTGAACACAAAAGGGAGAGCAAGACTCTCAATCCCAGGAAGCTTCTTCAAACCTTCTCGAAACGGCGCGCCTCCAAAGACTTATGTCAGTTGCCAATACAAATCAGACTTTTGGCTTCCGGTCAGAAACTTCGGAAGTGAAGCGATTTCTGCAGCGTACCTACATCTGCGCTAACCAGAAGCAGGCGCGTACAATCCTTACACGGCTTTCAAAGAAGGGCTAATAACAGCTGAATATGCTTTTACTCTGTACCCAATCTGGCCCTTTGCATGAAAGGTTGCACGGCAAGTCACCTGCAGACAGCTTCCTGTCCAGCACTTTCGTTCGGAAATCACCAGGTCTTTCGACGGACATCGTCATCCCATCAAAGTGCCAGTGGGGCTCACAGACGACAGAAGCAGCTTCCGTACACACTGCCCGTCTCTTGTCTACGAATGAATAGCTTCAACCGGTCTTAGCGACTGCAGCTACCTACCAGCAGCAAACGCCTCACAAGATTCAAATGAAGGTTGCATGGACGATAGAAAGAATAGAAAAGGTTAGGTGGTGAGGTTGTTTTGTGGGTGTGATGTTGAATTTAGTCCAGACTGACATCTGGGCGTCAACTTACTTTTTTATAGCGTTTACACACACTCAAAGCAACACAGGAACGCATTAATTCTTTCTGCTTACTCATGTGTGCGTGTAGGTTACTTCGTTGGCTTTGAAAAGCCTGTGAAGCTGCACAATAACCAATACAACTCCTTCTCCTGGCGCCAGCGTCACTAAAATACTGTATCAAGGCGATACTAATAATGGTCTAGAAGCTGCTGGAAAGTTCTGCACGTGTGTTCCAGCAGTTTTGGAACGTTCTACTCGTTTTGCGAACAACAGATGCGTAAGAAGCGCCCGAGCATTCTTTCATTGCTCACGGGACTCACACGTGTCTGCTTGCGCCAGAGCCTAGCTTCCCATCCAGTGACCCATATTTGTGGACCACAAGCGCTTTGAATTACAGTAGTAGTATTATTACTTTATCATGACCCAATACTGGTTAATGGAGCAGGGCATTGCCGTTTCACCCTAAAGTAAAGGTAAGCGGTGACTAGCTTTGTGTTTATCGCCTGCGTAAACTGATCAACTCCTTCCGGATTCTTGCCGCGTCTGGTATCGTTATACTAACTGGCACAGTGTTTCTCAGGACCTCTGGTCTGTTTCTGACCTGTAAATTTGCCCAATCCCACCTGTCATTATCGTTTTGGTTATCGTTATTGTTTTGGGGACAGATAGTTGTTTGACCCAGTATGGACGTTTGCCTCCCTGGCTGAATAAGCACCACCCTTTTGAAGCAATATTCCTAGGTGGGAAATCGTCTCCAATAGTTCGCAGCCTTGCTCCCTTACTAGGTAGGCTTGGCAACAAAACCCTCCGTACCACTCTGTGTTCGGATATAAAACCCAGCTGGCTTCTGGCTATACCCACGGAGGTGTTACGGATATTTGGACTACCAGTGGTTCTACTCAGTGCGTAGGTCTGTGTAAGAGGCTTTCCACCAAACGGAAAATCCAGCGGAGAACGGACAAAACTGACCAGAATCAAATGGGAAAGGTAACAACACGACGTGTAGTGCGGAAAGCCGAAAGATACCAGACATTGGGGGTGTTGCACATTTAGCCAGCGCAGCAAAACTCAATATTCCGTCAAACAACTATCTTTTACCAGGATAAGAAAGTAACCAAAAGCGTAATAATAGTTGACACTTGGCAAACCCATGATTTAAGACAGATCAAAGGTCTTCATTGACACTGTGCGGGTGAGTATAACGAGACGGAACGCAGTGAGATTCTGGAAGGAGTTGCTCACAGGGTGAAGGCAATAAACTCAGAGCCGAGTCACAGCTTACTATTACTTCAGGGTAAAACGGCCAGGCCGTCCTTCCTCAAGTACTATTGGTCATGTTAAACGTAAGAGCACCACTACTGTAGTGTGCCAAACCTGTGGTCCACACGTTTGTGCCACTGAGCGGCACTGTTGGCCATGGAACAGCACGATACGTGTGAATCATCACTGCAATGAATAACTTCCGTACGCTTACCAAACGTCCATCTAATACCGATATCATATACATCACCCATGAAGGTTCCAAAAATACGAAATAAAATTCATATCGCATTTCACCCAAAATTCCGGTGGTCCACTCATACCTGAGTTAAACGGATACCACGTCTTCACCGAATCATTTATGATTCACCTCACTTACAGGATATGCGTGATTGAGTTTCTCTACACATTCCCTTCCTTAGACCGGGAAACATCGCCACGAGAAAGTGTGGCCCGCAGCCGAAAAAGGGTATAAAGAATCCAACTCCTTATGAGTGATACAGACCTTCCACCGCTTCAACGCATAACGCGACGAACTAAAACTGACAACATAGAATCCGATACTTCATCTCCGCTAATGAACTCTAACAATTCGAACCTACACAACCCCAGCGCGGGTACTTCTCAGTCTGTGAGTATCGCGCCTTTGCCTTCCAGACTTAGTCGGTATCCTCCGGCCCCATTGCCTCAGGGTGATGCTTTTATAGTCGTTCCGGTACACCTCTGCACATGGAACTTCTCTAATGGTACTTCGGTGCTCATCAACCAAGTGGGGTGGGTCTACAGGGTAACCCTGGAAGCACGGGATGGGTTTCAAAATCCGTCGATTTATGCCGTCGCTTCTTGGTTTGACATGTCTGAGGTTTTGAAACTGCCACTGATCCAGTCCTGCGCACACCAAGGCATTCTACATGGTGGCAGTCCTCCTGACGTGGTCCTTTCGCGAGATCGGCGAAGACGCATTGCGTTGGATCCTAACCTCCTAAAGATATACTTCTGCAGTGGAGGGAACCTGGATACTGCCTGAGAAGAAGTGACGCGACTCGCGTATAAAGTGCTCATGTGTAATCCAAGCCAACACCTCATTCCCAGTGAATGCGAATTCGATTTATCAAAGTATAGCACCTACAGCGAAGTATCGTATGGGGATAACCTGGCCCAGTTCGATACAGCACACTTCAAAACCGCAACGCAGGTAACCATCGAGTCCGATATACTCGGTTAGGCGAGATCAATAATCCCTGGGGTTTTCCGGTTCCTCTGACGTTCTGAAACGCAAGTGACGTTCTCGGAAAGGATTCGGTTAGAGCGCAAGGCGCGTTCCCGACATGTGTATTTGATTCGGTATACCAATATCGAAACCGAAAGGTATGTCCCGCAAACGTTCAAAGGTCGCTTCGCAGCATTACCACCGTGGTGGCGTCAGGTTCAGGTACCCAAGGGGTCTTTTCCAGAACTGCCTCTCTGTTTAGTTTTTATAAGTTCTTACATCACTGATGGTCCGAAATCCAATTATTGGTCACTTATTGCGGTGGAATGGGCTACCCGCGTAGCGGTTTACATTTTATATGAAGCGTTTGACAACTACCATCTTTGATTCATACCGCTGAGGTAAGGAATATCATCAAACAGCTCAACCTGTTAATCCCACTGGGATGCCAAGACAACGTGGAAGAAGCTTTATGCATCGTGTACGTGATCGACCAGGTCAGCTGGGACACTGTTCCATGAGACAAACGTTGTCAGGTTTCAAGTAATCCTCATGAGAAATATCTCGCTCTCTGGCACCTAACTGCTAGGCACTTCGTCTATTACGATGCTTACGTGGGTGCAATGGCGTCTCGTGCTCACGCACTTCAGCAACATAGTCTTCCGCGGTCCATACCAGCGGGTCATCTGACAAGATTGGTAGCTCATGATGATTACAAGCCGTCGGTTGGCTTCGAAGATTCGAAGATAGATGAAGGGGCCAACGAGAGTGGCGAACTTCACCATGTACCAGTAATGGATTCCGTTTATCCAAGCAAAGCCCGGACGTCCAACCATCCGGGTGCTCCCGAGGTTTGGGGCTCAGTAACGCAGATCAGTGAGCTGCAAACTCTAGCAAACGAACCGCAACTGGTTGAAACAGTCTCTCACGTCATGGCGTGGCGCGAGTACCTACCAAAGCTTGGAATCCCGGTACATCCGGACATAGTAGATGTTGGACAGCTCCTGGCTCTCACCGTGGCGAACAATCCTGAGGAAACCAGTAGCTCTGGTTCGGGCCCTTCGTCGGAATAACTTGAACTCAGTATGTCGACATTCGCGTATCAGCGATCAATTTTGAAATAACTTCTGCATCAAATCAAATTTGTGCTTATTGGTATTTCTTTTTCATATTTGTTTTGCATTATTCACTTCATAGTGTTCTTTATCATCATGAATTCTCTTTTTTAAACCATTAGTACGGTAGAAACGTTAATTTGGTATTTTTATGTTTGCTACAGTTTATCAGCTTTTCGTTTCATCCATGAGGATCTTCGTTATCTTCTTCTCTTCTTCGAGCTTCTCCGCTTTTTGGTCACACAATACCCTTCGCGGACGGGGTCTGTTCTATCCTACTTGGCCTTTATCAACCGTTGTTGGTATGCTTGTACGATTTTTTCGGTGATATTGAAGGACTTTCCACATAAGCGGGTGTTAGATGGGTTCCATCGTGTCCTAGTCCGAGTGGTATCCATACCAACTGATTTGATAGTAAATGACCACTTTTCGGTCATATTCGTGACACACTATGTGTTCAATTACGAATTCGCGACGATAAGTGTTTAGTTTCTCGTATACCATGACGGATTCCAGTATAATCAAACCATTGAGGGAAACTAAAGAACTCGTCTCCAAACGTAAGCGCGAGAATTCCGGGTCTGAGTTACCACGGACCTGGAATTTATGTTCGGTGATTCCGAGGTATTGCTTGAACCGAAACTTTTGTAATACGCTTGTCATCGTGTGACTGAAAGATTATCTAGACATAAATCTCGTCCATGAGTCCTAGGTTACCACGTGAGATCTCGAGAAGTCATCAAATTGCAAACGGTAGTGTTCGATTTTTTAGGTAGTTCCTCACATGTTCGGGATCACCGCTTGACGAAGATACTCGTTTGAAGCACTCATTTTGGACAGAGGCAGGTCGAACTGCTACGGTGCGTGAAAACTGTATCATTAAAAGATGACCGTCACTGCTGGACGTCCACACAGTGTCTGTGTTACTTCAAGTGAACACTTGCCGGTGGGCGCCACGGGTTGTCATGTACAGTTCGATGTCCGTTACTACTGCACCTCAGTGCTCCGTGACGTGGTAAGCGTGCTACATCTATATGCTCATACTGGCTCAGCATTGTGTGACGCACATACGCGTCACCTTCCTACACGTCGTGGCGCATTTCTAAACGTTGTAACTCTTCAGGAGTTCTACGAATGCCTATTTCTTCCCTCGAGCATGAATTAAAAGCATCCAAACGTAGTGTAAACCCAATCGAGATGGTCGTCCTCATCAGGATAACCCAAATCATGGTCGGTCGACACTGGGCGAGGTAATCCACTAATCCCAGAAGCACCGCCTTACGTGGTATCGGTATTACTGGATCCTGTTTCCAGCAGGCGAACCACGGGGCTGGCGCTGTTACAGCGGAGTCCTCCCTTCGAGGACTTTTCTGAGTGGAGTTTCCAGCCTTTCTGCGGAGCACAATGTCCACTTCTCGCACTGTGTGATTAACATTTGATGCTCAGGAACAAATTCTCCTGGCGCCGCTGGTGGAGTGACAGCGAGGACACCTCCATCCCCCTCCTTTGGCGGAGCCATGGGGGTGAGTAGGTTTGGTGGCAGGTTGACTCGAATCGAGTGAGTTGGGTATCTGGGGACTTTTCCTGAAGACGAAGATCCATTTCCATCTGTACGTTCGATAAAACACGATTCGGATGTGTTACAATCGCTGAGCGCTATGTAGAGTGAGCCGCAACTGGGTCGTCTGAGTCCAGATTACGCTCAGATGTATGCCCCGTGTCAGGGGCTGGATGGAAGGGAGGAGATATAGTAACGCGGGCACGTGAAACCTCAGTACTTTTGGTCCTTAATGTCCAAAACGACTGTATCGTTGGCAATAGAAACCACGCGATAATGTCCGTCCACGATTGGAGAAAGTATGTGACGCTTTTTCTTTTAAGGATTAAAATACTCCTTACGAAGGAAAAAAGCCATTTTTGTTAACATGTGGTAGCCGTTGACGGAGCTTCCCGTCAAAACTGCGCTTGTACGCAAGTTGAACTCTGTCCATAGCTTTATGGGCAGCCGGTACGGTTTATTTTTAACCATTCTCTCCAGTTATCCCTGTGTATCCGCGGTGAATGGTACGCCGACAAAGCCGGTTGAGCTTCGATTGCCACTGGGGGTGGAATTTCCCACAGCACCAAATGAAAAGGTGGAAGCGACGTAGCCCACTGTACCTGGTTATTGTAAGCATGAGTAGCTGCATTGGTGTACAGGTCCTAATCCTTGGGCTGATCCGCAACATAGGATCGTAATGCGATCGGCACCATACGATTAAATTGTTCCACTTGTTCATTACCCTGCGGGTAGTATATTGTGACGAACATGTTTCGAACATCGAGAATAGTACAGATGTCTTGAAAGAACTTTGAAATAAACTGGGGACCTTCTGCGGATAGTAGATTGACAATTGGACCTCAAATGAGCATCCAGTGGGTGTTAAAGGCTTGTGTTATCGCTTCAGCGGTAATCTGTTTAAGCAGCACCGTCCATAGGAGTTTGGGAAACTGCTCGGGTACTAACAAGAGATAGCGTGTTTCTGGGGGCGTCCAAATCAACTCGCCAAGCGTATCGATGACCACGAAGTCCAGCAGAGCACGACCCTGGAACAGGGTTAAGGTCTTAGAGTATTTCCGTACCTTCACGTTCTTTTTAGCACATTCCGTAGAAGATCAGTAAACTCCATATCAGTCAAACCACATTGCGGGCCAGTAAGAACCTCTCCAGAGAGTCAGTTACAACTTCCTACCCCCTGATTGTGCTCTGAGCAGCACATAGTAGGAAATGTGGAGAAACCATCTCTTTAAGGAGTGGGATACCAAAACCTCTGGGGAATAATTAATCAACTGGACAAGGTATCCCTGATCATTCGTACAAAAACGTAATTCATATGCTCAATGGAGGCTGGCACAAATCTGCGCACATAACAGGTCTCACTATTGTTCGCGAATGAACTCTTCCGTATAATAGACAAAAAAGAGTCTTCTTTGGAAGGCTCCGAGGTCTCAGAGGCGAGAATATAGTCACAAATGTCGTCTGACCAATGCTTGATATTCTTTTCACCGTGTTCAACCACAAAACACGGTATGTCGAGACCATCCCCGTGTTCTGCTGTGACGTCAGGAGTATTTGGCGTTCCGAGGAACAGTTTTGGCCTAGGTCGCTGGCGACGATTCATACCAGGACGGTAATTCCGGGTAACCAGGGGTATTCATATGGGCTATTGGTGGGTGCACCGGGTGATGCCACTCATACGTGGATTGTACCACTAATTTGGTTAACACGCAGTAGGTGCTTGCCACGGCGCACAGGCCCAAAATATCTACATATTTTATGATTAGCAGTAGCTAGGAGTGGCAGTCCGTGTGGTGCTTAGTCGCTGACGCTTGGACCCTTTCAGAAAACGGGGACAAGGAGGGCACGAATCCAAGTCCCTAGTCTTGCATTCTTAAGCTGAATTTCGAAACTAGTGCATGACTTGCGGCTTCCTGCGCGCTTCCGAGCGCATCACTCGCCAATTGCTTACCCGTGATTACAAGTTCCGTTCCGCACCGCTGTTTTAGATACATATAGGAAACAAGCCGCTGCAAGTGGCACACCTTCGTATAGGGGCATTTGTGCGGATCACCGCGAGCTACCGACTCTCTCTAGGTAAAGTATTAATGATACCACATCTGCTTCTGCTGTAGCTCCTAGGCGGGATAACACGTCGGCTTGCGTGTTAACGACTCCCTTTTTATAAAGTACTTCGGAGTAGAACTCCGAGAGTCAGCGGTGCCAATGCATGGAGCTTCCCGATGTTTCCGCAATCTCCATGAGCGAACGAAGGCAGGAGTGATCCGTATGTACCTTGAAATGCGTTCCCATAAGATATGGTGAGAGAGTGGGAGGTGATGAAGCAACGGCGAGATACTCTTTTCTCGAAACCCAGTAATTAAGTTCATGTACGTTCAATTTCCAAGAACAATATCCGATTGGGGATTGTTCACCGTTTTCGGTCAATTGAAATCGCGCACAACCAATTCGGTTATCAATGGCCTCAGTATCCACTTCATACGGTAACCAAAAAACTTAGAATCGCTATTATAGGCCAGAAGTTTTGGCGCTGATGACAGCCGTGAAGGCAGACGAAACACCTCCCCGTTGCCAAAAGTTAATTTTGACAAAAGTGGCGTTTCTGCGGTTTACCTGTTTCTTTTTAACATCTGTGACTGTTCCGTTTAGATATTGGGTTTTCCATACTGTTCCGTAGTAATTTTTCCATTTGAACTCAACACGTAACCAACCGAGCTCAACCATGGGCATGAGTACCTGCGGTACGAAGTGGATTGCTTGACGCGGGCATAGTGTTAGAAGTAGTTATTATTTACCTTTCTTGGAGTATAGTTGGCTCTAACATCAGTTTTAACGTGCGAAAACCAGCTAGTTTTATTTTACTCGATCTGCTGAAGAGATCTGTTACCCATTTGCCATGCCAAACTGGCCTCAAAGCCGAGTTGACATCTTCGTGACACACTGTCAATATGATATGACAACATGTTCATGTCAAATAAGTCTTGGTTGACCACGTGGACATATCGGCTTTAAATTACACGTTGCCTACTACTCACAAGGTTGACAGACACTTCACATGGTACAGCAGGGATCGAATGGTCATGGACGAATCCCGAGGGAGTCGTGCCAAGTCATCACTGGCACCATTGGTCCATGCCAGATCATCAAGACCTTGTCTGATGACAAGTCATCACCATTGATGGAATTTGCCAAGTAATCAAACGACTATATCTGGCACTGAAACAGGTAAACAAGTCGCGTACGGAGGCCAGCACGAACACCAAGCATCATACCGTTTAACTCAGCAGAGTTCTCATCGACTGGTGGCACTGATAGAACTATACGAGAAACTCTATATAAACCCCGATGGATGTTCCGAACTTCTAACTCGGATCATCACCATCGAATTCCAACCAGTTCAACCACTGCACTTCTGTTCGTAACATATAGGTGGCAAGATTCTTGACATTGACTAGTATTATCAACAGCTGACGTCGTTGTGGGCATACGACTTCAATTTCTTGTGCTCTTCCGCTGAAGATGAGATGATGAAGATGTGAAAATTTGAAAAGTGAAAAGTATTTATATAAATTTCAGTCAATCAAAACTGACCTCAGATAATGTCAATTAAAAACTAGAGTGTATTTCTCGTCGTGGGACTTTGCTTTAAACTCACTCTCAAATAAATAACGATAACAGCTTGTACTGCGGCCTATTTTACTACCATGCGTTGCGATAGTGCTACTTAAGTCTAAAATATTACGCAAGCCATCCCATAAGAGCGCACAGCACAACCGTAGAGAATTACTCCATCCAAAATTTCAAAAGAGGGCGCACCTTAGCAACGCATCCTCAAGCATGGAACCGATGCAGGTCTTAATTCAGTGCAAACTTTATAAAGTCTAGAGTATACAATTATAGGCTGCGTCTATTTGACTTCATTCGTGCGGAACATCCGTTAAAACGTCTGTAACATCAAGCAACGCCTTGTAAAGGACGAAAGTACTACATGGAATCTCTCGAATTACTTCGAGTAGCTCAGCATGTTGTGAAGAATCAGTCAAATTTGATTAATCTGTGTACGTGTTTAGTTTCGTACAATCATGTTTAAGTGCGTGGTTAGATTATGCGCTGGTAATTCTTGTTAAGGCAGCGAGACGAGACAACGCAGTACATTTTAAGAACAAATGGACTTCCGTAGAAGAACAGAAGCCTCCTGCATCTCTGATGGAAAACAACAGAAAGTTTGGCTGTCTTGTAAATGATGTTTGTAGAATAACAAATAGAGGTGGATTTAAAGTTCAGCACTACGGAGACCCGAACATGCAATGTGCGTACTTTGAGCATTACTCACAGCAAGAAGAACTGACAAACTTGTTTGTCTTCAACGTCTTTGAAGATATCATACATGCTGCCATAAACCTTCTAGGCGGTTTTCATGACACAAACTTGGCACCTTTTTAAGGAATATACTTTCTAAAATTTTTGATCAGATGAACCCACCTGATCATGCAATTATCGGAGACTCAGAATTGTAAAGAATACAAGCGGTGTTAATGGGAAAACTCTTCGTGCACGTAAAATGACCAAGACAAGTGATATATTACAGTTCAAAGAACTACCAGCTTTTGAATTCATAATTCATCGCATTATGCCCAACGACCGTCGGAACGCGAAATGGTGCATTTGCGCTATCACGGATCAGTCTAAACAATTGGAGGCAACACTAAAAAAATATTGGGAAAGACATGGGATCAGTATATAGCTTGCAGTCCGTATATTGAACTATCGAAGAAGGACTATGATACGAAATCAGATTGCGAGCACAAAAAAATCGTAACAATTGGCATGATATTTGGACGCAGCCCGAGGAGCCAGCTGCACTAATGCCAGAACTAGCAACTTGTCACGCAACCTTGGACAGCAGGGCGAGTCTCCGAGCCCAGCCAATGGAAGATTAGCGACATTATGACTACTTTCAAAGATTTGCGTGCTGGGCATTTTTCACAGAAGGGTTACTGGCCATGCTTCCAACGAGCATTTGCAGTTTCGAGTTCATATGAACGGTCATCTTCTTTTTGTCGCTTATCCAATTATCAATGTCACTCTACTAAACTTAAAATTCTCTCTTCACACCATTTTAGATTCTGGAATCTTTATCAAGAGAAGCTAGTGATTAATTATTGTTTTAAGTGAAAAAGCTAGCACTCATAAACTTAGTCATAGGGTCGACAATTTTTAGTGAAATGAGTTCTCTTTTCTGCTGCTTTGCATTTAACCTCGCTTGGCCCAGCGGACACCGCTTTCCTCTTGGGTAAACGCTCCAAGAATTAGAAATTCTCTACATCTGCTCGATGATGCCATTCAACTTTGCATAACCGCTTTTATCATTTTTTAGCATCATTGCCCCTAATATGCATTGAATACTGCGAGCTATTTGATTGTCACGACAAAAATCTACGGGACAAAAAGGGTTTCGGTTCGTTTCATAGCGTTCCATAACTTATGAAACTAGTTCTTCAATAAGTAATGATCCCTTTGCAGACGGCAATTTTCTTCGCTCCACTGCTCAAAATTTTAACCCCGGGAGCCCACTGGTTAGCTTCAATTGGTTCAATTCGTTTGAGGAATTCTAGTAGACCAGTGACGTCATCTTGGTTTTAATCAGGTTTGGATGGAAGAGTTGGAGAAAACAGGGGTTTGGGGTACTGGGTTCGCGGACGAAGCATCGGAATTTCAGGTCATGATTACTGAAAAAAGGATCAGCAATGAATTACGGTGATAGAGTTAGCTGTGCGGCGGTTGATGAGTTTCGGGAAGGTGAAACAGGCGTTTTAATGCACGGTTTGGTGCCAATGTTTAGCGCAGTGGTTTGGAGAATGATGGGATTGTAGTGGGTCAAATATTTGGTGGCCTCGTCAACTGGCAATTCATGGATGCACCCACTCTAAACAGTCTCATACAAATAGTGCGCGCAACTGCTTTAAGCTCACCATGCAACAAGCCTTTATTGTCAAATTGAGCATGCAGCGGCGGCACGAAGTTGTGCTTGCACGTTGAAAATTAGCTTACCAACACAGTTGTAGTCACTTCTTCCCAAACCCGCAATCTAGGGTTATGATATCAATGAAACATGTCATGAAATTTCTTAAACACAAGAAATAGTATATAAAAAATGTTATGAAGAAGGCAGAACTTCCTCAGAATTCAAATATCTTCCCTCATACTCCTTAGCCCCTGTTCCTGACAGTAGTTTTCTTCACCTCTATGTCATTTGTAGCTCCAAGAATTGGCAAGAGGTAAGTACTTGAGACAATACGAAAAGGGCAAATATCTTCACTCCGCCATGAAGGACTGCGCCTTCGACAGATAGCCAATCATTTCAAGCGATTCGTAGGAGCTGTACGCAGCTTTCTCAGTTCAGGGAGCAATCCTAAACCCTCTTTTAACCCAAAAAAATTTCAAAATCTATCCTCAGCAACATCGTGTTGTTCTCCGTGAAGCGCTAAAAGAAAAATCCAACGCTTCCGACCTGAAAAAGAACCTCAATCTGCAGGCAGGTATCTGTCCGCCTCGTACAGCAGGTAACCAAAGAAGATGAAAATCTAAAATACGCCAAGATGATGCAGGGCCCAAAGATAACCGAAGCTCATAAATTTCCACGTATGGTATGCAATAGGCCCGTCCCAGAATTTCAAAGGGAGAATATTTTTGGAATAAAAGTGTGTTCTCAAATGAGAAAAAGTTGAACATAGATGACCTGAATAGATTTTCATATTATTGGCATGATTTAAGAAAGGATCTGAGACGCTTTTTCTCGCCTCTCGGAGAAGGTAACGGTCATGGTATGGGGAGCTATATATTTTTACGGTGTGAGTGTTTTGATGTTTCTGAGCAGCATTCAGGATTCTAAGAAGTATTGTGAGAATTTGGAGCTTTGTTTATTGTCATAGATTTTGGACCAATGTCAAATTGGATCTTTCAACAACATGATGCTTCAATTTATCGCTCCAATTATCCATAATACTGTCTACATGAACACCAAGTTTGTACTCTACAATGCCCGGCTACGTTTCCGGACCTGACAACTATATAAAATGATTCTAGACTAATGGCTAGGAAGTTGTACGTTAACAGAAAGCAGTTTGACAATGTTGAGAATTGAAGGAGTCCATTTTCAATTCTTGGCGAAGTTGGACGGCAGATTACATGCAAAAGCTCTTTTGATCTATTTACAGCTGGCTGTGATGGATGTGGTGTATATGTGTGCTGTCATAGAGCTCACTTCCATGGTTTAAACCGGACTTGTGGCCTAGTAGTTTTGGTTATGACAATAAACAAACGTGGCAGTACTACAGAATAATACAAGAATAAATACTTGTGGTTATATTATGTGTGTTATATACTTTTTTGCATGCTTAAAGATGTTTCGCGGCATGATTTGCACCTGTGGTCTGAATGATACGGAACTGCTTCAAATGGTTCAATAGGTCATTTTTGGCACCCCTGTCTAATGTGTGCAAGCACCATTTGTGTCATGCTTGCACACACAAAACACTTTTCTTGTCACTTAGGTGCGTTCGCTTAAAGTAATTGCGCGCACTGTATAAGGTTCGATGTATGTGTTGCAATACTGACATAAGCTCAAATACTTACGCTGACATGACATCTGGCAGCTCGTGCTGCTCCGAGGATGAGCTAAAATAAACTCCTGAGTCGCGCTTGGAACTGCCTCCCAAGTGCAGGAGACAATGATGAAGAAGAGAGACTTCTCGCTGCGTTTTCTTCCATTTGAACGGACCCGTTGAGCTGCGCAAAATGTCCGCACAACCAATAGTTATGGGCCCAGCACAGGGTAGTGCAAAACCCTTCGCACCTACAGACCCCCCAATGTTCAATCCTGCGGGAGATTTGCAAGAGTATCGTCGAGAAGTGTTGCATTGGGTTGAAAAGATTCAAGCAACGTCGCAACAAGGCTCCGATCGTCTCTACAAAACGGTATATGCCACACTCACAAGACACTTGTATGACCGTGGTGTCCCGAGAGAGCGAAATGGTATCGTCGACGAAGCTGAGAGGAAGAAACTTATGAACTACAGGCAAGCAGGCCAGATTGAGGCCATCAAACAGATTGTTAAGCTTATTTCATTTGACCCCCCGATAGCAGTTGTTACATTCTTACACCCTTGATACCCTCATTTAATGACGTTACGTCTTGTCCTCGGTATCGTGTGGAAGACTTGAACTCTTTTGCTTCGCGCTTTCGCGGTCTACCCGCTGAAAACCTAATGCATGTTGGATTATCTGCATCATCTCAATTTGGCGAGGTGCTTTCGATCAAGCTCCTCAACAATGCTTTGCTCAATGAGGAAACCCTGACCAACGCTAAGCTTTAGCTTGTAGCTTTAGCAGAGGCTCGAATGAAAGCAGAAGTTCAAGAAAAAATCCCTATCACAATGGAGTCACTTTCTCAAGGGTTGAAGGTATTCAGTGATCTGAAACCGGTGTTTCAACGAAACGAAACCCGACCGCTATCTTCTGACAGTGCAGCTACCGCTCGAAGCAAAGCTCAATCGCTCATATCTCAATTTACCAATGTGATTGATGAGAATGCTCAATTTGAGAATTACCTCAGTGAAAAGAAAGCATCCGCTGAAGAAGAAAGTGACTTATTTTCTACTGGTCTCCGTTGCAAGCTCAATCTTGATGATGCAGTTACAGTCATTCGAAACCTGACATCGTCACCGAGGAGCACAGAAAAGACCTACACGAAGTCGGAAATCGATAACATGGTATCAAAACGAGTGGAACAGTGCGTTGAGCAATGCCTTAATCAGGTTATGGCTGCATACCAGAAAAAGCTAGGCCTTCAATATGATCGTTTGCGTCCCATCGGCTCTTCATTTTCTGGACCCTTGTCTACACAGAAACACAAAACTAAACCGCCCGTAGTTAGTGTCAAGGACAAGAAATGGAAGCCATATGATCGAGGATTTTGCTACGACTGTGGCTCAAAAACCCATCGCCGAAGATCAGAAGAATGTGAGAATCCTAGCTTCTACACGAAACATCCTTGATCTTAAAAGCTGAAAACTTCAAAATCGGATCGGCCTCACCATAATGAACGCCAGGATTTTCGGCAGGGCTTCACCCCCTTGCAAACCAGTTGTCGTTAACTGCAGATAGTGAGGCCTACTCAGATATAAGGCGTTCTAAGGATCTAAATCCGATCCTTGACCCAGGTTGTCCGAAGAGTATGGGAGGAATTGAATTGATCTCTCAACTCTGCGCATCTCTGCGTTTTGAGCTAGAACTGGAACCTTTAGATTGTAAACCATTTCTACACGGCTTTGGGGAACACGGTGACAATGCGCTTCCAGTGTTGACGATCTGGACACTAGACGGTGAAGACGCATACCGAAAAGCTTTCTTTATTCGGTTCTATGTAGTAGTTGGGGATGGACCTATTCTGTTAGGAAATGACTTACTCTCTCGTTCAGATGTTCTTGGCAATGCAAACCAGTTGCGCATTCCGAAAGGGGTCGCTGGACCAAGTGAAATCCTGCTCAGAACGTACAGCACTAGACAAGATCTGTCCAAGCGTACCCGTCTTTTTCTCGTACCTTCCAGTATCAAGTCGATGAAAGCCTTTTTTGCCCAAACTTTGAAAACGAAGAGCAAGATAATTGAAAATGAAGAACTTTTTGCCAAACGAATTCATGTTTATACCCATATGCGTCCAAGTGAAATGAAGAACCTCTATCGACAAGCAAAACTTCCAACCAAAACTCTCGCAGCGCTTCTCCACAAAGCATATGACAAGTGCAAAAGTTGCAAGTCAACTGGGCGGCACCTTGCTTCCAGAAAAGTTTCATTTTAACGTCTTTTACAGAGCCTTAACGATCCTGTTCAGGTTGGCTTTATGTTTGTTGCAGAGCTGGGAAATCTTCCCATCTTACACATGAAAGACGCAGCTATTGGCCTAACTGTGGCGTTATTGACGTTCTCTCGTTCAATACTTGAAGCACGGAAGTTCCATTTTCTTGCACTGGACTACAATACACGGGCTTTCAAGAGAACTTTCAGGAGATCCCGAGTTCAACAATGACCAAATCCAACTCTTATGTGCAAAGAATCAAATCAGGCGGTAACATCTACGCTGTTGCAACCGAGGATCTGAGAGTTAGACTGCTTATTTCCCTTATTATAGATTTGGAACGTGTAAAACTTGGTTTCTACGAGCTGCCCTCTGAGATTATTGATAGCATTAACGCTTTCGTTGAAGAACCTATCCTTCAACCAATCCCAAACCCACTAGTGGTAACTACGGATCATCCACCAATGCAAATTGATGATGTCTCTGAACTTTGTCCCTTGGACTACGCCGTGTGGGAGGATCATACAGCTAGTATATCATATCTGGCAAAAATGCAGTTCCGTCAATCCTTCAACGCTCCTTCTAAAGATATTGGTCTCTATGCATCTTCTAAGATAAAAACATTACCGCTCAAGTCCGCTTCTCAACCAATACTTCGATAATTCCGCAATTCCTTAGGATCAGGGCCTTTATCCGAACACAAGCTCCAATGCACGCCCCCGTCTGTTGCTGGATCATTCCATAGCCAACGAAAAAGAAGCTTACCGCAGAAACAAGGCGTATAAACCGGTTTCCATTCGGTCTCTTTCTCGAAACGGCAACCTCATCTCTTCGCATCATTTCTTTGTCATCAAAAATGACGGAGAGACCAAAGCTTTGAAACTTAAATCCCGGCTCGTACCACATGGGAACAAGGACAACGACAAAGAACAGTTGCGATCGAACTCGGAAACAGCCCAATTCCCTGCTATCAGACTGCTCCTCTCCATGGCACTTCTGTTTCATTTTCGAATTGCCTCCATTGAAATTAAGTCTGCTTAACTGCAAGTGCGCTCTATCAAACGTGAAATTTATATGAAACCCCCGAGAATTTGGGTAGATACCTTTGAAGAAGTATGGAAAATACTCATCCCAGCGTATGGTCTCGTTGAATCTAGTCGCTTGTGGCAGCTTTGTGTGGAGGATTTGTTGTTGAAGCGTGGTTTTGTCACGATTCCGGGACACCTTCAGCTGTTTCTTTTATGGGATTATCAAGAAATTGTCTTAATTATGGCAAAAGTGGTAGAAGATATGATATTCGCAGGAAGCCATGAGGATTTGGTTTCATGAATCTATATCTGCACAGTTGGAGGTCGGAAGATTCTTGAAAGGCCAGGACATGGCTTTCAATCGTCTTTTCATAACGCAATGGCCAGACTTCCCAATACGAGTATCAATGAAGGAGTTCCAAGAAAAAAATGTTCCCTTTTCTGTTCCTCCTCCAAGGAAAAAGGAAAACGATGACCCTTGTACAGCTACAGAACTACGCCATTTTCAGAGCTTGACGGGTAAGCTCAACTTTCTTGGTCATGGAGCACTCCCTCAAGCTTCAATCGTTGCAACCAAGCTCCAGCAACAGCTTTCTTGCCTCAAGGTGCACCAAATGCGTCTGCTAAACAGCGCAAAAAAGCAACTTAAGAGCCTTAACCCAGTTATTCTTTACAAGTCCATGCCCACCCCCGTTTTCTCTACCTCAAAGATTTACCTTCTCAGTTTTAGTGACTTTGCTACCAGTACGAAATCCTACGGACAATCCGGATATGTTTCGGGATTAATTGCTTATCAAAGCCCTGATTGCATATATCATGTTATTGAATGGAATTTATCGAATCAGACGCGTGTTTAGTTTTCTTATGCAGGAGCCAAAATCATTGTGGCAGCCTTTGCAACAGACTGGTCTGTTTTTGTTTCGCAGACTCTTCCTTACTTATTTCATGAGTCTGGTTTTCCGAAAAAACTTCTGAAAAGTTTTTTTCGTTGACTAGTTTGGTCTTTACTCTACAATCTATACGTTGCATGAACAGAGAAACCACCGCCTACAACCTACCGTTTCAAGATTTCGAAATTTTTTTGAGTCATGGAAACTACACGAAATGCCCTAGGTTCCTGGTTCATCACATATGGCGGAAGCCTTAATGAAGATCAATCTGCACTCATTTTGTTCACTAAACTGAATAATGAACGATAGAACACTGTCTAAAAAGGTTGCAGCGCATCTGGAGAAACATTAGTTTTCGAACTATACTATATAAGTCTTCGATGCCATTTTTTTATCTAGAGTATGATATGGAAACAGAAAAGGATAAGAGTTTGCTCCAGGTTATGCGTAAGACACGAGATCGCCACCCACTGCCCGATTCTCGCCATTTCAGTACATTTTGTTACCATTACAAAGGCGGGGAATTACAGCCAAACTGGACATTCCTGCCCCCACAATTACGTAGGCCTTCAATACACCTTCCGGTGGTAAGCCTTCGTATTGGATATATAACAAGGACGCTATTTTCGCGTCAGAACTTCATGACTTAATGGTTTCACTTCGTCGAGCACCTGGCTGGTTTTTAACCCAGTACTTTTTTCTCACGTAACAAGAGTGTTACCACTCTGCTACAGTCACTTTTCTTTCTTATCTACGCTAAACCTCTACTACACCCAGTGACTGCAAATAGCGTGGGTCACATTATTTACTGAAGCCTTTTATGGCGCCAGCGCACAAGATATAATGTGGGCCACGTTATCATGTGTACCACGCTAATTGTGGTACGAACGAAAATAACGTGGCCCACACCAATTTCGAAGAAAGTAATTAAAGTGGGTGCTCAAGCATAATGCGATCTCCACATCAAGCTACCACAGCGGCTCTATCAAAATGACTACGGTACTTCCGAACGATTTCTTGAAGCTTCGGAAAGAGCTGTCGCTCTTCCCAAAGCCCATTCATGTTAAGGGCTAATCCGGTACGTATCATTGCTTTTCTTGCGTACGTCAGACCATCAACATCTCGCTAACGATTAACATCTCTCACCGCGAGCACCGCCAAATTTAGGAAAAACTTCTTTCCTGGATTACATATTCTTCCCGAACTTGACCATGAGCTCTTCTGTATCATGTACATCTTATGCTTCTCCCAATGAGCTTTCCATCCACATTTAATCTTTTGAATGATAAAAAAATCAGCTGGCTGCACCAAATCAGTTGCATTTGGAGGAAAGTATTTCAGTTCAGTGTTGATATTGCGACAGGAATTGTCGAGAGCAGCCGTCGGAATGTGCCGACTACAGTTGTCCACAAAAAGAATGCGCTTACGGCCATTTGGAAGGCGGGTTATAACTTTCTTCTCTTCCAACTATTGCAGCATTATCGCAGAATCCATCCAACCTTTTGGACCACTTCGATACGAAACTCCTTTTTGGTCGTCGGGTACGCCTCTTATAGGATACGATCGAGATTTATTCTGGAAGACCATAAACACAGGTTCAATTCTTGCGTTAGGGCCACCACTTATGCGAACAACCATTGTCATACCCTCTACACCAGACACCACGTCAGTATACTTCACCTCTTTTTCGCCGCAAAATCCTAACGTTGTTCCATTATCCATGTTTATTACAAAATGTGTTTCGTCCGCGTTCTCAACATCCTTTTTCTTCCGGGATCCGTTTTGGAATGCGCGTGCCACTTCTCCCAGGTGGTACGCAACTTCCTTATGTATCAACTCAATCTTTTCCGAGGAGAGCATGCACTTGCCATTCTGCGCTCTGCTTACAATTCTGTGGCGCTCCATAAATGATTGGATCCATCTGCCGCTTATGGACTAGATAATTCGTTTGTCACTACGGTTATCCAACATTTCCTTATGGTACAAACTGGAACTTGATTGGTGGATAAGGTTTATAGTCATAGTCTGAAGAGTACGTCAGTTGAACTTTACTCCAAGTTTTCGAAGCCGTTCCAACTCAGTCATCATGTCCATATGAAGAGCGGTAACTCGCCCCCGTGTTTTCCTTTCCCTGCCTGTACGAGCCTTCAGGTTGACGCGCTTCATGCGCATATGAGTACCCCGTATAATCGAAATACATGCTCCTCTGCTCTTATTTACTACATCATGGTTTATGTATTCATTAAGATTGTGCCAAAGGTGGCTCGCTTTTAGAGGTTAGCTTTGGCTGAGCTGCGAAACAAAGATGGGAATTGACGCACGGATTTTTAGATGATGTTTATTAAGACTGCTTTGTTGGCTTCATTGTTCATCCATGTGACAATTTTGGCGCGATCGGCGATAGCCAAAACGTTGTGAACTGATCGCTTTATTAATGCAGCCTGTGGTGGGGTGGGAGGGTATAGATGGCCTCCATTGAGGGGCACAGGTTCTTAGGAGGAATTGGTAGTGTTGGCTGCTGTCGTTGGATCTTGTCGCGAAGTTGCTTGTTCGAATGCTGCAATTAAGGGAGATGCTGGGAACGCTCATCGTGTTTGTTGGCGTTGGAAAGTGGACCGAGGATTAGGCGAGCAGCTGTTTTGAGCTGGTCTAATTTGGAGTTCGAAGGCTCTATAGTTCCCGCGAAATGTATTTTTGGCGGCGTAACCACATTAATTCTAACGGTGAGCTACCCCGTTTGTACTGTATTTGTTGTGGCCCACATCATTTACGTTACCACATTATTTCTTCACCCACGCTATTTGCAGTCACTGGGTGTAGAGGTATTTATTCTGCTTTGGCTGTTCATCGCTAACTGGGGGGGTGTTGCACTACTGACGTAAGCTTAACTACTTACGCTGACATGACCTCGTGCAGCTCGTGCTGCTCCGAGGATGAGCTAAAATAAACTCCTGAGTCGCGCTTCGCACTGCCTGCCAAGTGCAGGAGACAGTGACGAAGAAGAGAGACTTCTCACTGCGTTTTCTCCCCTTTGAACGGACCCTGTGCGCTGCGCAAAATGTCCGCACAACCAATAATATATCCTTGTTCGGCCACATCTCATTGGAATACAGCACGCAGCCCTCTGATCATGTACTGTATATCCCTAGTGTTCTGTGGTTCCATATATGGAACCTTAAATAATTTCGACCAAATGATCAAAATCCTTATGGTTCCATATATAGAACCGTAGGACCATTTCCAGCTCAGTTTCAAGAGCAGCAACAGCAAACACACGACATACTGCGTATGCCACGTTGCAAGCAGACGAAAAGCTGACAGTGACATGATCGCTTGGAGCTTTCAACTTCTGAAAACGGACGTCGAGATCACCTTTTATAAACTCGAGAAACATCCGTCTCCCCACACCAGTTGTCATGGCTTCAAATCTTCAGAATGATCCACAGAAGACGGGCTCGGGCGCTCTCGCCCCAGCAAGCCGTGCTACACAACAGCGAGGACGGGGAGGAGGTAGAGGTCTCGGCCGTGGTCGCCCCCGAGGGCGCGGCAGAGGACGTGGCAGAGGTCGGGGTGGAGTACAGCGAAATCGAAATCAACGGGATCCTTCTCAAGGTTGGCGAATCTGTAATCCCACAGCCCAAAGATTGTTGCTCGAAGATGTATTCATTAGTGAAGCCGTCGAGGAGAAAGGAAGAGCAAGGACGTAGACAATATATGTTGGGTGAACCAATAAACAGTATCATTTTTCAATTTTTTTGGTTCTATATATGGATCCTAAGCCAAAAAGACAGTAATGTTTGAACGTGAAGTACACCAACTTCCGCCATCGAGAAAACCCACGGGGAAGGTGTCAATTCTCATTATTTTTGAGGCGCATTACGAGAGAAGGGTGCTAAGATAGAATCCGAAAGCGTTTATTTGAGGCTCCTATATTTGCTGAGATACGGCACTTCAAACGTTTGGTCCCATATATGGAACCTTACAATGGCATACTAGGGATATATATGGTAAGCAACTCCGACAGCCGCGCATCATACCATTAACACTGAGCTGAACACTTCTTTTCTTGAACGACTACTCACCAGCTCAGCATTTCCGGGTTTTTCCCCAACCTCGTGCGCTGCACAGTTGATTCCAGTTCTGAACCAGGACAGTGTTTCCCTTCATAAGCATAGTTGCATGTCGTGAACTGGACGTTCCTCCATGGTAGAAAGACAGAGAAGAACAGGACTTCGGTTCAGGAAGAATCCAGGAGCAGGTCGGGCGCCTTCAATATTATTTTCTTACCCTACCCTTGTACCACATCTACGTGCTTTCTGGCACGGCATTCAACGCAGGAAACTAGCTTAAAGTAATACCCGAAGCTCCGCTGCGCTGAATTTCAAGAGCTCTGAAAGAGCGGAAACCCGGGGCATGGGAAAAACAATGAAGCTAAGGCAACTTCTCTCCTTTGCGGTTATGATAATATGCGTTCGTATTGTCACCTGCAGTTCACGTTCTTCAGAACAATGCTTTATTGAACTCGCCCGTGTCATCATCGGCTTAGGTTCTCGAAATAGGTACTCTTTGTTGTGCAAGTGCGCTCCGCAGGTCGCAAAAGTCTTCTTTTCAGTGCCTGTGGCCCCAGGGGAAACTGCTGGGAAGAGCGAAGCCACGGTTAATTGTATCGCGAGAGAAGAACGGCGTTTAACCAGTATGTGCAATCGCCTAAATGAGACGGAATTTCAACGTCATGCTTTCCCCGTGCTCGATCGATGCGTAAATCACCCTATCCTGACCTCTGAGGAAGCAGAGGCAACCCAACCATTTACTTTCAACACGGAGAAGTGCAGTTCAAAGGTTGCATGGACGCAAGGTACCCGGGTGACTTCGGTGGCCTGGGTGTGTGAGTGTAGTCAGTTCGACTTCTACGAAGTGACTCCTGGATGGGCGAAATACGACTTGAGGGGAGATGCAATAGACGCAGCACAAGAATTCACAGCCATTAGGCGTTGTGCCGAAGAAGCGACGGAGCAAATGCAAGAAGTGTGCAAAAACAACCCCAGTGATTATTATATCCTCGGTCTGCACATCTTGCAGACGTGCTGTAAACGCGCAAGGGTGAACTCGGAACCCAAGTTTGAGTGTGCTGCTGCCGTTCCTGATGATCTTAGTCAGCTGAAAGTTGTAAGGTAGGGAATATGGAACACGTTTTGCTCTATAGTATTCCTGAAGGTTTGCTCTCGCCTTTTGACTATCGATTACACTCCGGTTCGTATGAAAACTGCGAGAACACTTGATTAGAGTGAACAGCTGGGCCATGGTTCGCAAATAATTGCAGTTCCAAGCGGTTCATACATATCGCAGACGTCGTGCAACGTAGCCGTAGCAAGTTGCACTGATTTCAGGCTGACGATAGTGAAGTTGGCCTCAACGATGAACAGCGTCCTCCATCTACCGTAAACAAAGCCTTTGCTTGCCTTCTCAACGCACTGGATTGAATCCACAGCAGGCTCTGAAATAATCTGCTGTACTCACAGAGCACAACTGGGAGAGTTAGCAAACGAACTCTACTTCCGGGTATTGATTTGTAGCCGCGTGTTGTTCTATGTCAAGCGGTGTCGTCCTCAATGAAATATTTCAACTGGCATCTGAACCCTAAAGTTTCATGGATTTGTTATCGGAACCTAGTTGGAGTTGGACATGTTACACCAAACAAAATATCAAGGGCGGACCCAGGTATGAGCATCAAGCCTCTACTAAGACACACTCACTCATTTTCTTCCTTGCAGCCTTACATTGCCTCGGCATATCCGTTTTGCAGCCGGGTCTTTTCTTAGAGCAGAGTATCGACGGTACCGTTGGTAACTCAATGACGTCTGCCTATAAGGCAGAAGTGACACTTTGGTTTGTGTACCCTGCGGTGTCTTTTGTGCCAAGGTGACAGAGCTGGGAGGCAATGAAGGGTTACCGCAGAAGAGGCTAGGGGTTACCAGGGCTTAGTATTGGCCGCTACATGTAACCTTAACCAAAGGTTACCGACGCTGCCGCGAGTCGTACCGTATGTTCGTTGCTGCAGCTCCCCAGTGAATTGTCTACTTATTCGTCTTGGACATGTCGTTCACTTGTCGTCCGCAATGAGTGTCACAGAGCGGCCGTTCACAGCAACGAACACACGTGATGAGAAGCTTTCCTGCCTTCTATCGTCCGTGGGAGAGCTTCAAGCCGGCGCAAAAGTTGTGGTCTTATGTCATGGACACACCGGAAGCAAGAGAGGAACGCTGATGACCAAGCTGTGCTCCGGTCTTCTCAACACGCTTCCTCCCGAATACGCAGTCGTGCGCTTTGATTTCTCAGGTAACGGTGATTCTGAAGGTGACTTTCAGTATGCAAACTACATGCAGGAGGCGATGGACTTGCGCGCGGTTGTGCTTGCTACGCGTGCTATGGGACACCATGTCGAAGCGGTGGCCGGACATTCGAAGGGCGCCACAGACGTGCTGTTGTACGCAGCGAAGTACGTCGATGTGCAGAAGGTGATCAACCTTGCAGGTCGATGGAGAATGAAATGCGGTATCACGGAGAGGTTCGGCGAGCGTGCAATGGAATTACTGCGGAGCGGAGAGTCCGTTATGAAGAAGAGTAGGAGGTGTGACGGCGATGGAAACATGATCGATTTCGAGTTCGAAGTTACCATGGAGCAGCTCAGAGAGCGTCTCGATATGGACATGAACGTTGTTGTGCGTGCGCTCGCAGACGACGTCACGGTTCTCACGGTACATGGGGAACGGGATCAGATTATTCCGGTACAGGATGGCCGCGATCTACACCAAGCGATCAGGAGCGGTTTGTTGGAAGTTATTGAAGACGCAGATCATTCATTTTCCGACGTGGAGACGACAGTGGTAGACGCCATGGTATCATTTCTGAGAGGCTAGGTAGAGCATCAACGGAGAAGTGAGGTGCACGCTCAGAATAGAACTCCTACAGTGGCTCAGCGGAGGAATTGACATTTTCGTAGGATTATGGTCCTCACTTCTGCTCTTCTTCCGGAGCAATATCAGAGCTGGTAAGTTCAAAGTGAACGTAGGGCTAGGACCCCGAGATAGAAGTACCGCCGGTCACTCGCTATCTGAAGTTCCGGCATCATGTTTAATCAACCTTCTAACCTCCTGGTCGTCGGGGTCCTATAGATAGAGAGGCGAATTACTTCCCGCTGTCGAGATTACAGGTTCGAATATCTTCATTCTTCACATGTTTGAGATATTTTCTGAATACACCGCACCACGAAGAATGCTGGGGTCACGGGTGTAATTTAATAGAGTTCATACCGAGGGCTAACCCTTTACCAGCGGTACGGATTTCTTGAACTAAGCAAAAACGCAGCGCCAAATTGAGCAAGACCTCAATCACTAACAACATACCATTACGTATCATAGCACATCTAAGATGACATAACATAACACACTTCATAATATTGGGGTAGAGTTGGACATGGCTGCGCCGGAAGACTTTGTTCTCGAGCGCACAGACAGGGGAACGAGGAGCGATTGAATCTCTGTGGGCTTCTTCCCTTCGCTTCCCCGGGCCGGTTGGGTCCCGGCCCAATTTATTCTATAGTAAAGTCAAATGCTCGAAGTATCCTGCGTCAGCAGCGCGAGCAGCGCCGATCTTACTGAGCTACGTCTGAGTAGTACACAATCTTAGTGATAGGACTGGCTATTAGGACAGGCTGTTACAAATATGGCTGCCTTTGGCACCCTCCCCAGCCCGTTATGCTGACCCAAATTCAGAATTAGGGCAGCATCCTGCGCCCACTAGTCCCGTTGACCATTCCCAGGACAGAAGAGCTAAGGGTTACAATAACAGCACCCAGACCCTATTCCTGCACACAGAAGCAGCCAGATCCATGGAAAAAAGATACAAAGACACCAAAGGCACCGTCTTCTGCCCCTGCCCGTTGTCCATCTTGTCCATCTTGTTAATGGTTATCTTATCAGTTTCCTTGCTCTGACAAGTTTCCAAAATCTCCGCCCTCCTCTATTCACTGCTACCAAGGTTGACTACGCTTTCCTCACAATGAGGGTCGCACTCAAGGGCCCCACGTTTCTTTTGTTAGCGCTCATAATCATTCTGCTAAGCGCTATACTAGCAGTGTTCTCGATTTTCTCACATGCTTTGTATGTGATGCGTTATTCACGTCCGGTATCGAACTCTTGGAAGAATCTAAGCTTTGATGTTCCCTTGCCCGTTCGGACTCTCATCGATATTCCGGTTCCGAATTCTCGAGGCACCATCTTCACGTGTGTGTCACCAAACTTCTACTACGTGAAGCACTTTCTCTACATATACACGCTTCAGGGCTACAATGTGCACGTATTCGTTGCTAATTCAATACCCCTGAATGGGCAGGTGTTGCCGGTACATTGGTGCCGCGTGTACCTCTTATATCATCAGATGCCAATCGGGCCACCACCGCTGATATATTCCGACAGCGACACACGGGTCAATCTAACAGAACTGGAGCGATGGATCCCGCCTCACAGGCACTTCGACGGAATTATCATCATGAATGGAACTGTACATGTTCCCATGCACAACATTCGTACGAACTGGTTTGTGCTTCCCAAACCGCGAGGATCACGCACTAGACGTGTGATAAGCCTATGGGCAACTAACGCACGTAACGTCGGTCTGCAGGACCAGTTCGTGATCAACGAACTCTACAAACGATGTGAAGAAAAAGATGGACTTCTCTGCCGACATTACAAAGAAGGGGGTATCACAAGCTGGCATTGCAATTCGCACAACATAAATAGAGCTGCGTGTATGCATGATGTGTTGCATTTGAAAGAAAGAATTCCGACATACATAAGAAGCAAATGACCTGAGAATCATGATGTTCGAATCTAAACGAGCCGATAAATATGCATTACTACTAGAAAGGAATATGTCAAAAATTTCTGCATGACGGGTTATCGGAGTAAAAAGCCTGTGGGACTTCCGACGAGAACAAGCACACTAGCAAGAAGGTAGCTTTTCGGGATTCCGAATCTCAACACCCCCCGTACTATAATGAATTACATCAACACAAGAGGAAGCGGCTTTCGGCCACGGGCGGCGCTGCGCACCACTGTTGAAGAGTGATAAAAGGCAATGGGAAGATAAAAAGGGTGGAGAACGCAAAAGCAGAAAAGCAAGTAGTAGTCTAACTCAATGAATGAAGAACGCAAAAAATATGATTACGGTTGTGGAGGAAAGCAGAACTAAATCGCTTCAGCCAGCACTGGATTTGGCATGGCCAAAGGCATGAGATGAACTCTCTGCGCAATTCCGAATGTAAGCTGCGGATCATGCAGGACCAAGATATGGTCGTGCCTTCAAACGCGCAAAAAATGCTACTTACAACTTACACGCGCAGATAACGTTGGACCGCACATCCACAACCAAGCCATCCAACCTCTTTCCTGGTCTTCTTTGAACGGTTGCTACAAACGCAAGACGAATGGAAAACTGCCTCCAAAAAAAGCGAATTTCTGCCAAAGAAAAATCGAATTCGATACAATGCAGAAGCTGTTTTTCGAGCTTTTCTTTGTTCTCGTCGAACCGAGCAACCTGCATCGTAAATTGATCGATATAAACGAGAACTAACAGCTTCTCATTGACCACAGCAGAATGAAGCACTTTCCGAATGATCTTAACTGGCAAATAAATCTTCAATTCCAAGTTACGAGGCGGTTGTTCAGTACGTGGTCTTGCCCTTGGTGAGCAAAACTTCCGCAGAATAGAACTTTTAGATTCTGCCTAACAGATGATTTCCAATAGGTGAGGGTCTCCTTAATATACAAGAAGTGACCGGGGGAATCCTGCAAGAAGATCCGCAATTATCAAGCGGAGAGCGGGTTTACTGGACCGGCGATAATTCTACAGGGGCTGCTATGGGACGGGCTGGGCATCGGCGGCTTAGAAACCACACCTAAAGGATGCAGTAATAGCGTACCTAAAGGTGAGTATGCCGAGGTTGAACCAGAAGAACTAGAACAAGCCTCGAGGGGTCTTGGTTTTCTTCGTCGGAGGTGCAGCTCCGGCTGCACACTATATACAGTGCCACGAGCTGACCTCGACGGAAACTATTTACTATACCCTATAAAAATCTAGGTTAGGTTATTCTACCTAATCGAATTACAGTCCGCTGGAACGATTCCTCTGGAGTGGTGTGCTACGTGGCACCAGTTATAAAATACGGATACTCCGTTAGGAATCTTCCGTAACAGCCCATCCTTAGGAGCATATATAGTACTCACTGTACTACATACCTCCTTTCTTGGATTTCATCACGTCCTCGAGGTGCATCACGCCTAAGTGCTCGTCTCTTTCGGTGATTCTGCTAGTCCTCTAGGGGCGTTTCTTGCAGCAGTGAGTCTTGTTACCTTCACCGCAGGTGCTGTCGTCGCATACGCCTTCCTTCCGCGCGGGGTCCGTTCGGAACCTCCATGGCGAAGAATTGGCCCTGATCTCACGCGTATCCATTCGCGTCCGCTCACACCTTAGGTATAATCCTTCTGGTGACTGGCTTCATTTCAGCACCGTTTCTCCACTTCCTCGTGCGGGCGATTTTCATATCCTGGAGGAACGCCTGAACGCGGAACTATGAGTCGGTTCCGCATTATGCAGCGGCCTCCGTCTCCTGCATCCTCCGAGGCGTCATCCATACGAATTCCTCGACGGCGTTGCAATAGCCGCGCGATTCCAGAAGGACATATAAGTGGTGGCATTCCTCTGCAGGTATCTCCCTCGTCTTCTGGTGTCAACACACAAATCTCTTCTGCTCTGCCTGCTTTCTTCTTCTCCTTTGGAATGTCTCAAGCTTACAACGATCAATCTTCGACTCCCGTGGATCCTCAGGTGTACCACACCTCTACTGGTACGCCACTTCTGCCTGGGGAGCATCTCGATCATCGCGCCACTCGGGTGTTCGTGCCTTTCCAGGATCGGCGGGTCAGCCTACCGTGCTCCGTCGGTGAATACCTCCATCATTTCGTGCAGTACCTTCAGGCGGGGCACTTTCGCGCAGTTCCTGAAACTCCTTGGAGTGAGGGCAAACAGAACCGTGAAGATTCGTATCATGCCCATTGGCTCCATGTTCCGGTGCATGGCGATAATGCTCCGACAACGGTGGGGTAGTGAAATATCCCCTACCTTAGGTGTATCGAGGAACGCAAAATACATTCGCGTCTGCAACTTCTCCTTCAGAAGGAATCCATACACCATGCGGAGCACCGTCATGGCAGCATCTCAGATGGCCGCTCTCTTCTGGCTTTGCTTCCTTGTGACCCTCCCTACGAAGCCCTTTATTGGTTAAACCGCAGTAACTGGGGTACCAACTCCGCTGACGAAACCTTTATCAAGAACACCTTTGGACTCTTCTTCGGATGGCACAACACGGATTTCCATGATATGCCTTCAGGTCAGCGCTCCAAATACTACGTCCCCATCGTCAACTCCTGGAGGGACCATTAGGTGTCGCCTCAACTGAGCGTGGCGAGGCCCCTCGTCTTTGCATATCACACCTCTGAGGTACTGGATACCCACGGCTCCCTGAGGGGTTTCGTTCTGTTGATTGCCTTTACCGAGTTCGCTGTGGGGGCCCTTATGGCGAACCTTCAGGCGGCGGAAGAGGGTGTCCTCTCCTATACGCGGAGCCGCGGTGGTCGCCTCTACCGGAAATGGTCATACTAGCCTACACTGGGTCGTTTACTTCCTCTTTCGGTGACCATGATCCGGTACATCCGCTCCTTGAGTGTCCAAAACCTTGTCAGGGGTAGCACGTGGAGTGCGGAAGAAGCGGAGGCTCTTCTTGATTACAACATTCAGGTGGACTGGTCCGAAATCCCAGGTTTCCTGTGGTATGACTATGGAGAAGACAAGTTCTACCCCATCAGACGAAGTCCGAACTGTGACAATGATGGGCGCGCATATGCTGCTTTTCCCCGCCATATTGAAAGGAGGGCGCCTAAGTTGCCACGAGTGCAGGTCTCCGATTATAATCCTAGGGTGGAGAGTCTGTCGATCCGCACGCCAGTTCCTTCGCCGGTTGGAGGATTAGCCGTAGCGCTTGCAGTTAGTGGTGATACTTCTCCTACTCCTGCGGTTGATGCTGCAGCTTCTGTCACTGTCACTCCGGCATCGGTGCCTGCGGTGCCTGCATTCGGGATGGATGTTTCGCCTATGGAGGAGGATGCGATCGCTCCTGCCCCAGATGGTCCAACGTCTTCGGTTCTTTCGGCCCCTGTGGTTCAGCCCGCAATTAGGAGTGTGCTACCGCCGGCTTCTTCTTCACCTCCGCTGTCGGCGCCTGCGTTCGTTTCTCCGGCTCCTCCGTCGCCATCGCCTTCGGTGGCTGGACCTTCTTTTCCTATCCAGGCTAGTGCGTCTGCCCCAATGGTGGTATCCGCATCTTCTTCGGTGATTGCTACAGCCGCCGCGTCACCAGAGGGTGTGATGGCTGTCGCCTTTCAGGAGTTGGTGCAAGCCTGCCTGGTGATGAGCATCAGTGCAGCAGCTTCTCCCGTTGAGGCTATGCGCAAAGCTCACGGCTGGGTGCTGGAGCACCGGAAGGCGCGTACGTATAACGATTCCCTGAGGGCGATGCGTGACAGCCTGAAGGATTTCATCAATAACCATTCCACGGTGGCGAAGGCGCGCTTGGATCCGTAGTATGCGGCGCGCTTTGGCGGGAACCTTTAGGCCGTGATATAGCCTGCACGGAACCAGTTAGTAAATTCAATGTTATCGCTTAGGTGGTTCAGCAGTTCCATCTAATTTTAGTGTTAACGTGTGTTAATAAGTCCCTATTGGTGCGAAAGGAAACGAAAAGAAACCTGTAGGGTAGTAAAATTTGTGTCTCCTGTAGGTGAGGAAAGCGGGGATAGAACATTGTGGGTCCCCTTCGCTTTCTTAAACAAAAACGCCTACGAGAAGTTGCGGTTTCGCTCCAGTTTGGCGTGGTATCGCCTGAGAAGATTCTCCAGGATGTGTTCCGGAGGTTTTTCCGTATCATTTGCTGAGATGTACCAGTACCATCTGACGCGGTACTTGATTTCTGAACCGGTTTGACGGTGCGACACGATGTGATACACTGCATAAGGGGTCCCACCCTGGGGTGTCGAGAGTACGTCCGGGGTATCCAGAGGAGTCTTGCCTAAAGAAAAGGCATCCTCAGTCATGGACAGACTATGGGGGTCCGCCGATACTACCTTAGGTAAACGGGCATGGCCGGGGTTTTCGCCAGTGCCGTCTGCGGTGGGGGATGAGCGATGGGTGGCTGCTGAGGTCACTTCTGTGGGAGAGGATCTGGGACTTTTGTCACCTGGTCTCGTGAAACGATGTCACGGAGCCAGTCTATCTCGATGGCGATCGTATCCTTATAGTTAACGAGGACCTTGTAGGGCCCTAAGGTGTTTGGCGCCAATTTGCGGGTGACGTCTGGCGATTCTTCTGACGTCACTTGGGGTTTGTCGAGGAAGATTTCATCCCCGTCCTTCAGTTGTGAGCCTTGATTCACCTTCAGGTCAAAATTTTATCTTTATCCCCATTGAGAGGTGGTCAGCCTAGCCTTCGCAAGCGCGAGTGCGTTCTCATACCACCCGGCGGTTGCCCTTTTCGATTGGGCTGCCAATGGCCGCCTGAGGACCGTCCGAAACGTGCGCCGTGGCTCGCGTGGCTCTCACGGCGCTTGACAGGATCCGTGACAGCACTAGGTTGAAAGGTGAAGTCCCTGGAGCGGTGCAACTGAAGTTTATAGGCATACATGAGCGGGCCCACGTACGCCTCCCAATCCTTCTGGTGACCCGCAATATAGTTCCTTAACCGCGAGGCGATGGTCTTGTTGAACCTCTCCGCTTGCCCATTCTTCTGGGGGTGATAGGCGGTGGTAAACACCTGTTTCATCCCCAGCATTCCTGAGATGGCGCAGAAGAGTTTCGCTGCGAATTGAAAACCATTATCCGTGAGGGGGTACAGGGGTATCCCGTACGGGTAAACCTAGCTCTCCAGAAATGGGGTGGCAATAACCCCAGCCGTGGCGCTTCTCAGAGGAATGGCGCGGGTGAGCTTCGAAAACCGGTCCGTGACAACCAGGATATAACGGTATCCTCGCTCCGACTTCCGCAGAGGGCCCAATATATCCATGGCTACAAAATCCAAAGGACCTGAAGGACTAAACAAGGTTAGGGGGTGCTATGCTTCCTGATGGTACCCCTAGTGGCAGAGCATGAACGGCGGTCCGCCACTGTTTGGAAAGCATCGTTGGCCATGTGTGGTCAATAGAACTCTCTCCTCATGGTGATATACATACGGGAACCGCCGGGGTGCCCTGCGAGGCACGAATAATGCGAAAGATACAGAACCCTAGCCCGTAGGCTGGCCAGGACCACCTTTGGGAATGCGCGGTCAAGGTGTGCGCGGCACACCAACACACCATCCCTATTTATATCGAAGAGGGATGTGGTTTGTCCAACAGTGGCGAGGCTCGTCTTACAGAAAGGGTCCGTGCTCTGCTCTTTCAAGAATTCCTCCATGGTTATGGGGAGTACTTCCTTCTTCTCCTCAACTAGGTCCATCACCTCAGAAATGCCGGCATATTTTCCGCTGGGATTCTTACATTCCACGGAATCTCCTACAGATTCGCTGCCATTCTCCGTGCCACATAGGGTGAGGCACGGAACGGTGTCCTCCAAGGGGGATGTATCTTTTCCATCGGTGGATATACGGGACAGAGCTTCCACTGCCCGGTGTTTCACGCCTGGGCAGTGGACGATATCAAACTCGTACTTTAGCAGGCGCATCCTCCAACGTTCTAGGCGTTCGGACCCGTCCGTCAAGGCCAACCTTCATTTCAGTGGAGCATGATCAGTCCTCAAGGTGAAGCGCGTACCCTCCACGTAAGGGCGCAGTAGTAGTACTGCCCACAAGATAGCGAGACATTCTCGCTCGGAGGTGTAGTAGTTCCGCTCGGCCTGTGAGAGGCTACAACTGCAGTAACCTATTGGCTGCGGGCCATCTTCCGGTTGTTCCTGTAGGGGAGCCCATTACACCTGGTACTTCCAGGCGTCCGTATCCAAAACCATGCGTCCGTGCCTTTTCGGTAGAACCAATATCGGAGGTTCGATCAGCTTCCTCTTCAAGATATCGAAAGCTTCATACTCCTCGTCCCTCAACTTTCCAATTTGGGTCGGTTTATATTTCTTCAAAATGCGGTTCAATGTGGCCGCTATTCGGGAGAAATTAGGGACAAACCTGCGGAACACGTTGCTTCCGTCTGGTCCGTGGGCGGTTTGGCGTCCTTAATGTTGTCCTGGGTCTAGCTTGATACCTATAGGCGACCGGGGAGCACTACGTGTCCCAGGTAATCCACAGAGGACTTGAAGAAGAAACACTTCTCTAGTTTCAGAGTTAGGCCAGCATCCTTCAGGAGTTGGAGGACGTGTGTCACATGCGCAAAGTGCTCCTCCACAGTGCGCGAGTAGATAATGACGTCGTCAATGTATAACAGGGCGTAGTGCCACTTCACCTTTGACAGGATTATGTCCACTGCCTGCTGGAATGTGGCGGGGGCGTTCTTCAATCTGAAAGGCATCCTTAGGAATCTGAATATTCTACAGTGGGTGGTGAGCGTTGTATTGTCTCTATCGGCTTCGTTCATCTCGATTTGCCAATATCCACTATTGGCATCCAGAGTAGAGAATACCGACGCGTCGGCTGAGTCGCTATATTCATCCATGCGGAGAATCGGGTAGGAATCCCGCACAGGTACCTCATTCAGGTGCCTGTAATCGATACAAAACCTCAGAGATCCATCTTTCTTCTTGGCAAACACCACCGGGGGGCCCATTCAGAGATGGACGGCTCAATCATGCCCTTGTCCAACATGCGTTGGATCTCCTTACGCTCGAAATGGCGTGCATGGGGTCCGGCTCTCCTTGGGAGTTGATGTACCGGTTTCGCCTCAGATCTTAACTGGATCCGGTGCTCGGTCAAAATTACTCGGCCCAAACCGCCGGAACACATATCCTCAAAGGCGGATAACATTTCTATTATCTTTTGGCGATACTTTACGAATTCTTCGCCAATTTGGAGCTTCTCCTGCCATCGGGCAGGAAGCGTGTCCTCAGGAGGGGACGGTGAAGAATCAGTCTACATTGTGGTGACAGTGTCCTGTACGGCGAGGTATTTCTTTGGCAGGATCTAGGCCAGTCCTGTAGGAGCTGGCAAAGCTATCCCCACTACGGTGTCTTTGTGCAGCCTCAAAGGAGGCTTCTTAAGGATGGCAACGACAACTCTGAAGGGGATGAATGGCACTATTTCCATGACACCATTCGCCACCATGGAGTGTTGCCTTGTAGTAAGGTGAGGGATCCCCTGCAAGAAGGACAAACCTGAGGTGGATGATTGCACCCAGACTTCGTTCTGGCTCCTCGCGGGTATCTGAACAATTTTCACCACGCCGAGTTTGTTCGACTCCGTTTCTTTTGGAAGTGTAACCAGTCGCCGCGCATATGCGTTGGATCCCAGAGATGCAGACACAATACCTACAGGAGCTGTATTATGAAATGTCACCTTCTGCAGGCGTGGGTAGATGGCACGCACATACCGGTCCACAAAAGAAGTCCCCAGTATGCAACATGAGGCCTAGTTTGTCACTATCAGGAACCACATTCTCAATTTTAAGGATCCGAAAGGGAGATTTAAAGGCAGAGCCCCAAGAATGTTTAACGTTCTCCGCGAGGCGTCGCACACCGTTGGTAATTTTTCCATTCTTAAGTAGTTCAGGGCTGACCTGGGGATCTTGTCAACATGTAGCAGGTTTGGACCGGCTCCTGTGCCCAAGACGGCAGGTGTAGTGATTGATGCGAGAGGAGAGCATCCTAAGGAAACAAATACTTTATGCTTCTCGCGTCGGAGCAGATATACTGATTTCTCGAAGGTGGTGGATGGATCCGCTGAAAGTGGGGGGTTCACCAAATCCATTGCCACTTGGAATACGGGTTCTCCCCCTTTCCTAGAGGTAACTTTCGTTGTACTGAGGCTCGACGGGAAGGAGCCACATGGAGCCTCTACGCGTGGTCCTTATGGTTTCCCTGAGTGGAGGGTGTCGGAGTTCCTGGCGCTGCGTTCGGTTGCAGCGGTGCAACCGGGGTGACTGCGTTCCCTTGCAAGGTGATAGGAGCGGCAGCTGGGGCAGACAGTCACTGCATAGGTGGTGGCGGGACTGATCGAGCGGCTTTCCACATTGGGGTGAGGTATCCAGAATGACCTTGAAGGGAACGGAAACTGCCATAACCGGTATGGTAATTATCATTCCCCGAATAGGTGTCTTTCGCTGCCTGGAAATTTTTTTCCCTCCCCTGAAGGATGGTGGCCCTCATTGCCGTGGTGAGAGTGGTGCAGTGCACCCGTTCTCGGGACAAAAAAATCCTACAAGGTGGTGCGCAACTTCGAGGATTTGCGATACGGACGTTCCTAAAGCATCCCACTGAGGTGTATGATGTGGGCGACGACGGCGTCCGTGAACGGGACGGTTCTCCCTGGGGTGACGCAAAGCTGAGAGCAAGGGAGTCCTGCTCCTTTTTGACCGTTAGATCGTCCGCGTCTTTTGAGGTGCTGGTGTCCAGCTTTAAGGCCGTAGCCGAGCGATTCCTTAAGGCGGAGGGTTTGTCCGAAAGTGGAGCGTGGCTTCGCCGTGCATTGTAGTGTGTGTCGCCATAGGATTCCACGAATTGCACTAGCTCCGTATAGGTGGTCCGAGGATGGTTGGTCAAATGGATGCCCCACTTCGCGCGTATCGCAGGGAGGAGTCCCTCGACGGACAGCGAGTCTAACCGCCGTTCGGAGTACACGTATCCGCACCTTAAGGCCTTGCTTCAGAGTTTCTGGGAAAACTCTGTTTCGGTCATTCCCGTGCTCTGCCGGTAGGAGGAGACGTCAGCGTCGGCATCTGCAATCACCTCGTCTGTAAAGTACCGTTTGAAGAGGAACTTCACCACCTCGGTGTACGTAATCAGGACTTTCGTTCCAGGATCATCCACAATGGCGCTTTCTACTGTGAGGCGGGGTTGCTCGAGATAGTGCGCCTGCCCAGTGAGGTAGAATTGAAAGCACCACATGGCGGCACTTTCATGCACGCCGTTGGTGTTACACGCCGAACGGAAGCGTGTAAGGAAGTTCAGCACTGAGATGGGGTCTTCGCCTGAAAAGGTGTATTTCTTCATTTGAATATCAATTCGGCGCTGAATCTTCGTAAGTCGTGTAGCCACTGACATGTCGTAAACAGTGGAGGGATCATTCAAACTGTATGTTTCATAATCCACCACCTTGGCGAATAGATCGTTTAACGGGATGATCTTCCTGACCCTTCGTCCTTTCCCCTTCAGGGGTTCGTCGTCCTCTGAGTCTGAGCTGTTCTCGTAATCGGAGCCCATACTAGTCTCCGAATCGAGGTGTCTCCTATTTCTTCTTCTGTCCCTCCGCTTTCTGCTTCGTCTTTTCTGAGTGTCTGGGGGTCTGACGCGGTCCCCATTATCGCGATTCACCGACGGAATATCCTGTCCTCTTCTCCGAAGGTGAATTTTGTCGCGACCGGTATCCTGTCCTCCTCCATAGGGTGTCAGGTTCAAACGGTTCATAGCGATATTCCTAAGCCTTCCCCGTTTCCTTGCGGCGGTATCCTGTTCTTCTCCGGGGCGATGAATGGCCGTATCCTGTTCTCCTCTGCCCAGCGTTACCTTAGGTGTTGATAGAGGTACTCGCTCTTATACGGAAGATGCACTTTGAGACGCGGCTACCGGTTGTAGCTGCGTGGTTTGGGAGCAAAACTCCGCTCGGATAACGTCAGAAATCACCTCCAGGAAAGCATCGGAATCCACGAGGGCGTCTGCCACGCGGTGCGCACCTGCGATGGCAATCACCTCCACTAGGGCGTGATGGCGGGATCCAATATGCGCCTCCGTTCGGCGAGCTCTTGCCAGAGCCAATCGGTAAAGCGGAGGGCAATAAACTCGATAAGTTTATCGGGTATTATCGCGCCCTGGCCCTGGATCTCCTGAGGCGGCAGTGGCTGTGACGCTGTCTGGGGTTCTTCAACTTCCACAGCGGCATTATCCTGAGGCCTGGTGGGGCTATCTGCTATCCTCGGGTCATATAGTTTTCTTACGCGTTGTCGGAACCAGTCGACACTGGAGCTGTCATTCTGTAGGAGATGTTCATGACCATCCAGCATGGCAGTGGGTCCTTGAGGGTTGCTGCGCGTGCTGCGTCCAGCTTGGTACCCTGGTGCCTGAGGAGCCTGAGAGGGGGTTTCCGGGGTAGATTCTTGGAAGTCCATAAAGTAGTAGGTCGGGGAGATTTGCTTCCACTTCTGAATCAGCTTAAGGAAGGATTCCACTACGAGGGGGTTCCAGTCAGTGCGAGTGTAGCGCTTTTCTGCAGCGCTCCGTTAGATACCCCTTAAGAAACGAATCTTTCCCAGTGAACATTGAAACTGGCCTATGAATTGCCGATGATGTGCCCGTACTTAGTATTCAAATATTTTTGGAGAGGCATAGTATTGCCTAGCATTGGCCGCCATCAAGTATCATTTATTGGCATAATGAACCCAGAACACCTAGATCTGGCCAGTGGTAGTCCATGCTCTGCGATGTGCGCCAAATGTGGGCGTCAGCTGGCCAACCGTTGCAGGAGAAGACATTGTGGGGCTTCATTATTTAGCCTCTTTCATTCCCATTCTAGTTGAACAGGCGCAAGCCCGCCCACATTCCGTACACTTCAAACTAGGTGCTGCCGCCATGGAAAAGGCGGGCAAAGGCCTATCTCAGTGGCTGTAGCCCGCAAACCATGATGATATTCAGAAATTTGGATCCCAGTTACTCGCTGCAGACTGTGCCACCATAGTCGACGACTGTCAGTCCTGTGTGCAACAGCGCTTGCCCTGCTTTGCCGTCTCTTACCTACAGATCACGCCGTTTGTGGGCCGCTTTACGTTCTCGCAGCCACAGTGCGACCACCTGCCCGCCCACCTTGCAAACGCTCGGGGAAAATGGAGTCACCGTCTGAAGGATATGGCTGGTGCAGTGCCTGTGGCTGCGTGATGCGAGCCAGTGCTCTTGGGTGCACACAGGCATCCTTCCGTATATACTGTGGCCGGTGATCAGTCTGCGTGATAGGGGAGTCGACAGCGAGTGCACTTTGGCCAAGTACCGCTGCATGTGGCCGCTTGTCGAAGAGGTGTCAGTACTATGGTCGCTCGGCGTGCTGACGATCAGCGAGATGCGGGGAACGAATCCAGCCGAGAGGGTCGGGTGGTCAGTGTCATTCAATCACCGGGTGACATTGGAGCTGGAAGACAGCATGATGTTGTTGCTGTTGAATATTTATCACGGAGCTGCGGAGGGCTTGAAGAACAGTTGGCAGGAGGACTTGAATGAAATCGAGAATATGGCTCGGTGGAACGTTGACTGCTCGGCATATGTCGTTATCGTGGGGGTAAATTGGAGGACCGCAATTGCAGGGTACCACTAAGAATCTATAGACCGCATTGTTGACAATTTGCAGCTTTCGCGACAGGGAGAGAGGTCGTGAAAAAGTTCAAACGTGTTCTTCGACGGCAGTCGCAAGTCCGCAAGTGGCTCCTGGAGCAGATATGCGGAATGGCTCAGTGGCAACGAATCTGAGATGCCTTCGGATTCTGACTTGATTCGTTTGTTCGAAGACTCACGCGACATATAGAACGTGCTCACCGACGGGGAGAGTTTCAGCTACTGGGTTGGACCTACGAGACGAAAGCCCTCTGACTGCTGGTGGCTATGGATGGGCGGTCCTCTAACGTGCTTATGGGGAAAGTAGCCTGGACAAAAGGGGTCGGCAGACTAGCCAGTTTTCTATTGCCGGGGGAAGCCAATCTGTTCGTTGGCTTTGCGGAAGCGCACAGGTAATCGAATTATTTCTAAACCGGGATGCGCTACCCAATACTTCACACAATTACTTACGTGGATGAGACAATCCTTCTGAAAACAATATCGCCATGCTTGGTGTGAAGAGCATGTAGCCCCATTCGGTTGACTTCCTAGACACTTTCGACGACCCGGCAAGGGTAACAACATTACTGCTTCTGGGTCTCATTTGGGTCTGGAATGTGCACGACTTCCAAATTTGACGGAGGGACCTCGCTGAGAGGAGCTAGCATGTAGTGGTTTACGATCGAAGTATGCTTCTCGATGTAAATTTCGTACAGGAACTTTTCAGAACTACAAGGCCCAGATCTGTCCCTCTCAGACTCACTAAATTCATTTAGAATTTCAAAGCCTATGAAAATCTCTTCCTCACTAACCACCGAGAGACTCGGTCGACAGCCTGAGCTCGTCTTCGAAGTGCTTGAACCAGATAATTGATCAGGCTTGTATATGGAATGAGTAGACACACTCCCAGATGTAAAATCAGAAGAACGCTGTGAATTATTTTCCGTTGAGCTCAAAGAACGCGAAGAACATGATTGAAATGCTGTTGTCTTTGAACTTTTCTTCATTTTTCGTGTGGCATATCACTCGCAACGTTTCTGCCAGCGCTTGTTCCTTTCAGCAGCTGATTCTGTTTTTCTGTGACGCTGGTATCTCAACCTTTGATTTTCATTGTCTGTAAGGCCGTTTTTCTCATTTTGCCGCCAAAGACGCTTTCTTGCAAGTTCATTTGAAGAAGGGTGGGGGATATTACGGCTATCTTTCGCTAGTTCGTGAACGACCTCTCCTTTAGTGGTGCTACCAGAAGTTTGAGAGTAATGTCGAAACGCTATTATTTTAGAATGGCGGGGAGTGAATCCCTTTTCCAAAGGGCAGTTTGCGTGCTCAGGAACAGCCAACTACTGGTATGTTTCGGTTGTCATTGTTCTGGATTCTATTTTGCGAGCAGTGCCTCAGAATACTTTAGGCTCTCGTACGAACGTTTTGCAAGCTCTTGAACTCTCCCGCTCGTGTAATATGTCCTGGAGAGCGGGACATGGTTCAGCCCTTAATACTGGTGCACAAGCGTTCTTGCCATGGTGCACACTGTAATGCAGATATCGAAATGGGGCCAAAACCCGACAATCTTTTGTATCACTTGCAGTACTACTGAAGCCATAATGACTAATCAGGTCGATGGGCACATATAGCATCGATCTCCTTGGCTGATCGTTCGCAAGGTTAACACCGCCGCCCCCAAAATTTCCTGTCCTTCCTCCTGCTCTTTCCCTTTTTCCAGCTCTTTTCGCTCCTCCTGCCGAGCGCGCACCGAACGGGCATGTGACGCACTGACAACGACAAGTGGCTCTGCATTCACCGATTTTTTCTTCACCTGCGCCGCGTCCTGTGGCCCACACAACTCGCCACAATTTTACATATCAGCATCAAAACTTTCCGCACTTCTCGATTACAGCGCCCACCTCTAAACCAACACCAGTACTCGCTGCATGACTCGAGCAAAGACATTTTGCGGCAAATCCTGGAGCGTTGTGCGGACCATGCGCCGCTCTACTTGCTGTTGTGCCACGTTTCGATTCTGTCACTTTGTGACAAGCTGCTGGGCGCCAGCAACTTCTCGCTGTCGGCACGCACTCAAATCTCATAATGTCCGTACGACGTCTGCGCAGCAGGAGGCTCAAGCTCACGGATCTCATTTCCTGTCATTGAAACCACGTAGATGCTGGCGACGGCATTTATTCTGCCACCTCATCGGCATTTACTTTGCTGCTTTGTGTGTGTTTCTCCGCGGGTCAAACCGTTAACAAGAACGGCAGTCAACTCAACGTGAAGCCTCATACGCATCGTAACTCTCACCTTCTTCCTCATCATATTACTTCTTTCTGGCCATCAGGTCCACGCACGATCCCCTTTTACTGATTGGTGCCATGCTCAGCGCGCATAGCAGAACAGTCTCCGTCTCTGGTTAGCTTCAAGATCTCTGCCCTCAGGACCTCGATTTCACTGGGCCCCTCTTGCGCGTGCGTGCCCATACTGGATCCGCGCTAGTGACAACTATTTTTCAGAGGTTCCCTCTTCACCATCTTGGATCGTAACCTGTACTTACTGCCTTTCCCGTAGGGACCTCAGCTCCGAATTACTCGAGCGCATACCAGTCACAGTTACGCTGATTACATTGCCACTTTCCACACTATTCACTTCATGTTTCTGTGTCGTTGTGGCCGCACGGCCCGACGTTCTTAGCGCCTTTTATCTCCAACCATGCGTAGAACGTCGTCTACCAATTCGCGGCACACTTTTATGCTACAGCAGCGCACCAACTGCTTTCGGAATATCCGTATAATATGTCTATCGCTCCTGTAGCTATGTTGGAGAGGAGCCGGGGCTCCAGATCAACGTTACTGCAAAGGTCGGGAATAAAGTCTCGTCTAGGCCGTTATCGCTTGCCTCTATTTACTTTCGAAGATCATCTCTCTTGATTCTTTTGTCGGGTTGTGTTTGCAAGTACTAGCTCTCACTCTCAACATACTGTCTTGCTGGTGGGTGCTTGTTTTCTCATTGACTGATTGCTATTTATCTTCAGTCAGATACTTCAATTGCTCCTGGTAAGAAAAGATTCGTACGGCACTGCCTGGATTTTTTATCTCGTTTAATGATATACCTACGGTTTTATTTCTCTTGGTATCCCACCAATCGCCCAATACACTGCAGGATCGATGGTAACTTCTGTTCTATGTCGATCTTGTGTGTACAGGAGGTCTAAAACTGTGTTAAAAATGTAACCGTACTGCCATCGGATCTTCGTCAACGTGAGACTCACGTTCTCTGTCTTAATATCGAATTGTAGCTGAAGGTGTGCGTCAAACAAGTCCTCGATACATCCGTAGTAGAGGCCAATGATGTTCTGTGTCTCTTTTTCTTCGCCTGAAAAACACCCTGGACGATTTGGAGAATTGGACTCTGTTGGAGATCTCAGGCACTCAGCCATGACGCAGTATTTCTGACGGACTGTGGCGTTATGCGAATTTTGATATCGATTCGTATAGGAGTCTGAAGTCTCCACCGAAATTTTCTTCTTCGAGTCAAAACTGTTGACGACTTGTACCTCTTCAAGAACATTAATTTGTACTGAATGCTGTCATTGTTTGGAAACTGATGTGTTACGTAGTTCGAGATGGCCTTTTGATGTCTTTCTACCATATGACATTCTCTGCCTACTCCGCTGCACTCAACTCTAGTACCAGATTCCTCGTTTCTCTCCTTTGTATCGCTTTCGTTCATTGCATCGCCGTTTCAGATTGAAAGAACATGTTCCTCGCTGCTTCGTGGTGCCAGTACCCTATTCATGATTCGAAGACCAAGAAGTCTATAGTTTTTGTGAAACAAATGAGCGTCCACATTCTTTTTGGTAGTCATTCGTCTTCCAATATCACCAAGAAGCCTTTCAATGAGAAACTGTGAAGTCACTGGAGCGGGCCCACATTGTTTCAGAAGTTCTGGGAGGTGAATTATGGCGTGTATGCTTGAGGTAAAGCAGAAAGAGTGGAATGGTCTCTCGTAGAACCAGTCAACGAATTTTTCGCACAACTCTTCGACCACCGTCTCTGTCCCCTTTGACACAACTTCATCACAATAATATTCAAAGCAGTGTGATACGGGCCTGGAATTGAGCACGGATAAGCTCAATATCTCTTTCCTAACCCGATGACGATGGAAGAACGGAACGAGATACAACTCAAGGTGCTTTTTCAAGTCTTCCGCCTTGTATCTTTCCAGATCGTACAAAGGCAATGGAGTTTTACGGCACGATACTGGAATACCGCCACAAGAAAGCTCCAGTTCTCTTTTGATATGGTTACGCAGTGTCTTTGACACACAATATGATGGCAACTCTTCCAATGGCTCAAGTCATGGGTGGCTGCCAACTAAGAGCCGTAGCAGATGTTTCGACTATCCCTGAAGCACTAAATGCACAATTGCATATGGAAAGCAGTACTTGGCGTTCAAGGACGACTGACGAAAGCACGTGCCATTCTTTATTCCACTTCTTTTCACCAGAGCTTTACGTTCTGAGGATGCAACAGGCAGCCGTTTGAGAGATTTCCATGAAGAAATTATATCTGACTCTATGCGAGAAGAATTGCATTCGATTCTTGTAATTTCTCCAGGTTTATAGCTGAGATGGTCAACAACTGATGCTCTGCGAATAGCAGCTTTGATTACTTGCATGGGAGTGCCAAGAACCACGCAACTTATTTTGCATTCTGGGACATAGATCTTCTTCTTCAAACAAAACCTGCAGAACAATGTGCCTGTGTCTCCAACATATCCTAGCACTTTTGTAGCTGCAGGCCAGTCGGCAGTGAAGAACAACATTTGAGCACGCACCGTGCAAAACTTTGCGTCAGCGCAGAGAAATCTGATACCCTTTTCTAACTTTCTGAAATCTGAAACGATCTCATGCATGAATGTGTCGAAGAACTGAAAACCGTGAGAACCAGGCACTACGCCGAGGATCAAGGTATTGCTTGCCTGTGATCTCTCAAATAGATCGAAGTTTAGGACGGTGCAAACAAGAGGCCATGATGATATTGACTCGTTTCTGTTGTTTCGGGCACATTCAAAACCATCTGTAGAAAAGCTGAAGAATATTCAAGCCCTTCACAGGGTCATGGTCGGCAATGTTTTTCATGTATCGCTTCTTGAAAATCACCCCATCGTAGCAGTCGTGAGAGTTGGGTACACCTGTCGGCCTATCCAAAGAACTCAAACATTTCTTGAACCCCTCCACCAGCTGGCGAAAGGAATCAATGGCAGAAGAAAGTGCTTCGAACGCGATAGATGGTTTCAGGAACCAGAACTTGGAGGCTCCTTGTAATGGTTTGACAAATACTGGACATTGGAATACATTTCGAAGCCTCCCAGCTTTGGCTACATGCCATTATGGACACATTCGAAAGGTAGACGTGCTCAAAAACGACCGACGAAGTGCATAATTAATCACTGATCTGTACGAAATACGTGCTCCAATTGGGTAAAGTGGAAGAAGTCGTTCAATTTTGCGCTGAGAAATTCCAGACAGCTCTGCTTTATAGAGAAATTTGTTCATTCTCTGGAATTCCGTTGCAGCTAAGCTTAGCCCTTCGTCAACATCTGAAAGCTCTGCCAATAATCCAGCCGTATTAGAAAGGTACACTTCTGCAGAATGTTGACCGTAACTGCTTGCCTCCGAAAATCTCAGTGAGCTCCTCTGAGATTCTGAACTGGTGCTGTCACCTTTTGATAAACGATTGGGATGTACCGGGTTGCATATCTCATCAGCATCAAGGTCTTGTTAATTCTCGGAAACAAACACAGGGAATCTGTTCTCCTCCTCGGCTGCTATCTGAATGGAATCAATGGCAGGGCTCTCATGAGTTCTACGATTTCCATGCGAGTGATACAAGTTCTCATTTGCTGTTCCAATAACTCTCTGTCTTCTTGACGCAGGTTCATCTCCGAGCTCCCACCGAGATCTTGTCTTTCTAAACGGCGAATCCAGGTGTATCGGTTCCCCAGAAACATCCAGATTTTCTGTATCATTTTGAGGAAGTGAAGAAGTGCGTGTTTCTATATGGCTCTAGTCACGTCGCAATTCCCATCTGCATCTGCGACGATGTCCTATTCTGTAAGAGTTTTCCATGTACTCTCAAGCATGAACCATCCAAATCTTTTGCTGAACTGAGATATGGAAATGATTTACTGCAGAACTAAATTGAGAATGCGGACAAATGTTGTTCGAACAAATGAATGGAAGGTCTCATTTACATCAGACCAGCTCCGGAATGGATATTTCCATTCTCATCAGCCCACATAGTATTACTGAGTTTGAACAACGGCTGCATTTTCACTCTGTTCATATATCCTGAATGGATGTTTGTGCTTTTGAACATTAATGAAGCGTTTTCGGGATCCAATGTACCCATATCAGGAGTACAAGACGGGAAAAGAATCAGAAACTCAGGAACAGATCAACAATTCATAAAAACCATCCAATATTCTGGGAGAGGGAAAGATTCTGAACGGCTCATTGTTCTTCTTTCTCTTCGGTGACCCCGCCTGTTTCGACTCAGAGTGCTCGCTTGTCACCTCGCAGTTCCCAACAAATGGATTTCACGCGACTGAAGTCCTCAAAACCTGTACGTTATCATCGCAGACTTCCGCTACGTCAAGTTGATACCTGTCTTCCATTTCAATTTCTTCCACCCCTGTGCAGCATTTCACTCGGGCATTGCACTAACGCAGACGAACTCGATTAGGTAAGCCGACAGGTTCTGCAACAGTCAACCGTCCGCGTATATACATCTCACCACTGACCTGTACCCATTTCTTAAGAGGCTTATTCTTTTCCTCCCTAGCCAATCGTCACACAAGCACTGCAGCACAATCATGGATTCGAGAGTTCTTCCAGCAGTTTCAATCGACCATCATCAGTCTGTGGTCCCATCCAACCGCTTATCTATCACTCAGATTAAGGACCAGCAAAGCTCTGCCGTACTATTTGTCATGCCCACTGGGGCTGTTATGATCCCCACTGCTGCGCATAACCGTCATCTTAAGCCAAATGATCATCTTAAACGGCCAACTGGTACCGTTCTTTTCACTCGTGAGGTATTCAATCGCCTGTATCGCAACAAGATGACGGAAATGAACGGCTCCACGCAAACCAACGAGCACTATCCGCTGTACATCGAGCTTGCAAACAGTGTTAAGGACAACATCAGATGTTTACTTTACAGCGCGCTAAGACTGGATCATGGTAGTCATTCGTATAGTGCCATCAAACTGAAGTACGCTGACAAACCCCTCGATCTCAAGCCAATGCTAGCCGGAATGTACTAATTTCTGGCTGCTGCTCAAAGCTGTTGGGTTGTTAAATTCCTGGTCAAAGAGACGATGCAGCGAGACATGAAAGCATTTGTGGGAGCAGCTAGAAAGAAGGCTGCGAAGAACGCAGAAGAACGCAAAGCAGATGATGGAGCTGGTTCCGCAGTGGTGTCCAATCCTGAATCACGTCCATCTACTCACACTCGCGATGAAGAGCATCTTATAAGCTCTGTTCTGATTCCTCAACCATCTGACAAGATCTCCGTAACGCCATCTGCACTTGTGTTTGACCATGAAGACAACCAAGAACCAGACGACGATCAAGACTCCCAGAAAATGACGGATGCTCATTGGTCACCGGCAATGCATTTTCGTATGACGAATGGTCAGAGAGGTGAAAAGAAGGCTCCGAGACAGAGAGATAAGCGTTTTCCTAAGAAAACAGTCAAGCGCAGCCGAAAAGAGCCAGCTATACGCAGCCACAACGAATATGAATCGCAGTCGGCACCTGAGGACTCTCTTGAAGCGCCGCGAAGGTCACGAAAGCTAGCGAAAACGTGTCGAGCTGGGCGTCCGTGTAAGAGGCGTACGAAGAGTTGCGTTGGGAACCAGGCTAGACAGGCAAGGAAAAGCGCAGTCATTCCTGACTCCGAATTTGATGACAGCAGAATCTAAGTCATGAGAGACAGAAACATAGAAGCACGGGCTTTCATATCTGCAGTCGTCCTTGGTGTAGGGATCAGACTTTTGTGTTTCCTGAGCATAACCCTCTCCTTTGTGTTTTTTTTCAATACCGTCTATGTAAATATACTTAAGGTATGGTAGCTTTAGTGGCACAGCCCTGGCCTCACTGGCGTCTGTTAGAGGCCTGTGGGTGCTGCAAAGTTTCCTATGTCTAGATAATAAAAAGACTTTTATTGGACCTCTTATTGTGCTTCGAAAGAAATTTGCTCCCATGCTACGCCTGCATATAGCCTACCATATGTACTTTCCTCTGTCAGCTACCCGGGGCAAGGTTCAGTACAACTCTGGTCAAAACTAAGACATTTGTGGCTTCATGAAGTGAGAACTTCTTGTCACATTATTAGGATCACACCGAACGTCTTTTGGCCTACATTTAAATACTTAGTTGGAACAAACTTTGGACTCATTTGGCTCCTCAGTAGTGGGCAATTGTTCAAAACCCATTTAAAGGCACACATTTGGCCATTTCACGTCCAGTTTTTGGCACGTTTCTGAACAATTAATCAAGACCCATCATGGGTACTTTTCTGGGCCTTTTTCGTCAAAAAGCTGGCCACCAACAATGCGTACTGGGCTTCTAGGCCCGGAGACCAGTTATGGTAGAGCCAGTGGTGATCACAACGTCCGTAGAATAGAACTTTTAAATTCGTAGCACTTGCCCACCGTGCCGGTTTAAGATCTCCATGGCACGTCGATACATTTCTTGGTTTTGTTGCTGCTCATCGCCTGAATGTATTTCGCTACATAGCACCTCCCAGTTTTCGACGACCATTTTCTATGGGTCTACACCTTGTTGGTACAGTGCAATAACCAGACGTCGAAGTTCAGAGTTCGTGCTGTAGATCTGCTCTGCTTCTTTAAACGTATTATCAAACTCAGATCCGTTCGTGAGCAGTCCGCTGGGCATCGCCATTTCACGATATGTTTCATACTGCTATAATTTGAGCTTGCTTGCGTCTTCATAAAAGCGCGAGCCATGATTCATGAGTAGCAAGCGAAGAGGAAAAAGCTCAATGTCGAACGCTGACACACTTCTGATCCTTGCGACACACTTCCCGTCTTCCGTGCGCACTACGACGTACACGGGCGGTTCGCAGTCGTCTGTGGGCACCTGAGTCTTGTCTCTGTCGTATTGGTTAAGCACACATGCAGGAAGCGTGCGATACAAACCCACCTTTTCAAATTAAGAAAGGTAGTCGAGATTCACGTATGCTTTTGGCCTCGCAAAGTATCTCCCCAACGAAGGCGGCTGCGATGCGGAATGGATCTGATTTGGATCTCTGAGCAGAAACGATCACTCTCCTTCCAAATAAATGGCCAGTCGCTCTACTTTGGGTATGATGTGCACATGGAGAAACTCAAAAACTCTCCAACCTGCATTGACAGCGACCACCACAGGCGCTTGCATGAATGCACAAATGCCTTTTCCACCTGCGGCTCTTGTTGTTGCTCGTTCTGCGTGCCTGTCTCATTAGGATCACTCACATTGAGCACCATCTCCAGAGTTTTGGGTAGCTTAAACGCGTACTTCATCAGATAGGCCACTGCTCCCCTTCTTACGTGCGTTCTACGTTGACTTGGGAGCAGTATTTATTGATGACAGTTGGGTTGTACGAAACAATCCTGAGGTCTTCTTGCCTTCTTCTGCAGTAGATCACGCGATTCGAGCCTTCTTCAATGTACTTCTCTGACATGTTGCTGTCATATCCAAACTGACACCGCCCAGCACGATTCTAGCAGTACGGGGAGTGGCGGTGCTTATGGATAGAACTAATGATGGCATGCAACGCGTCGACTTCGGCAAGAATGGGTCCTTCTGCACGAATCAGCTGTTCGGTCACATCCATTTATTCAATCACGTCCCCTTCGAGCCACAAGAGCATGTGGTGATAAGGCACATTGCGCTCTTGAAACTGGAGCTTTGATGCAATCCCCAAGCACTTCACTCCAAAGATGTGCTCCAAGCTCTTCTCCAAGTCCTTCATGAACTAATTGGCGTACTGGGTATAGACCTTTGCAATCAGATCCCGTCGGTCAAACGGTCAGGAGCGGCTACTCTTTGCTGTAAATGCGCTTCGATTGCTGGTGTCCATCCCAAGGCGCTGGATGTCTTCTCGCCAGTTTTTCTTGGTGATAGTAGTGAATAGAGAAGGCGGCCCTCTCCATGACATGACAACCTGCACATCCATGCGTTTGTTCTTCCAGTATCCTGCTGAGCTAACCGATTCATTGAGCAGAAGGGTACGTCGCATTTGCGCGAACTTGGATGGTGACACATGGCTAGTTTGCTGCTGTGCTTGCTGAATCTCTTGCTCTTTTACAAACCGGGCCTGTTGTTCTCTCTCCAGGAAACGCACTCCCATGTCCTCAATCTTTGGTTAGGAAGCACCCACATATGCATCACGGTCCACTGATCAGGAAGATGTTCTCTAAGTACAGACGTCGCTTCGCGTTCTCAGCCCAAATGAGCTCTCAGAGCTTACATTCGTTGACGCTGAGACCTGAGCTTGATGTGTCGAGTTTTTTGCGTCCAGAAACAGGCCGATGTCAAACGGTTCGGGCTGATCGCCGTACGGGTAGAGGAGAGGGAAATTGCCTTTCTTTGCAAGTTTGGATGCGGGTTTTAGAAGTCAGTACCGCACTGCGAATTTTTTGTGGCATTCACAGTCACCACACCTCCAGCAGCAGCAGCACCAACAGCAGCAGCCGTCACTACGTCGTGCTCTTCTGCTACGGTCCCTTATATAAAGCGCGGTACTCAAGAGTCCCCTCGGTATAGGCCAGTCAGATCCACAACGAGCGTTCTCGTCATGGTTGACCCGCCACCAGGAGCCTATCCAGATTGAGGACCTTCAAATGAATGAAAAACACTGACTGTGGCACTTCGGGTTCCTTCGCATTCACGTACGAGAACCCCTCGTTCCGCTGCTTTCACGCTATTATTCACCGGGATCTTCGCATTTTGTTGTTGTTGGGTGATAAGAATGGATCGTTAACGTTCCGGAACCAGATCTAGCCTCGTTTGGATCACATTGTACAGCTTGGGAACGATGTCTCGTACGTTGATGTTTTGAATGAATGACGCACATTGGAACGTGCATAGTGAGATGGATCAAATGAAAGCGGAGCAGCACCCCACAGAAAGCTGTATGGCGTGTTGCTCTGATTTTGCGTAAGGAGAGCGAGCACTGCGTTGAACTAAAGTATGAGAAAGTAAGGACCACCTCCCGTCACATGCAAAATGTCCATGAGCGCTAACGTCATCGCAAGCAGTGTATTCAAGTTGAAGAACTGGGCAAGAAACGCTCTCAGACTATACAGACTGTGAATCAATCCTTTTCAGGCGTTCCGTTGAACGTCACGCCCTATCCGGAGATTCTTCTCATTCCACAGCAAATTCTGTTACCTCTCTGCCAAGCAAAACACAACCGCAATATTTGCAGGTATGAGTTCTAAATGTAGAGTGTAGTTATGGGCAGGAGAAGTGCTTGTGTGCGTGCTCGCTGCATCTTACGTATCGCCTTTGACCCGTATTGGAAAGCGTCTCAAACTCTAGAACACTTGCGCGTTTTGATGGATACTTCCAAACTTCAGCTGTAACGGGATCCAACCCGTTGTACACGAGATGCAGTCCTCGATCAGAATGCCCAGCAGACTGCATGATCGTCGTATGAAGCAGCTACTGTGGTTGCTACTGCGGCGGGTGTGAGGGAGCCGGTGTGATCTCATCCTCTTCCATTTCCATCGGAATGGGCATATGTTCTTCGTCCTGTTCAGCTTGTGGCAGAGCAGGTTGCTGCAGTGGCTGCGAAGGCATGGGAGACATCTCATCTTCTTCCACTTCCATTGGAATTGGCATCTGTTGTTCTTCCTCATCTTGTAGCATAGCAGGCTGCTGCGGCGGCTGTGAGGGAGCGGCAGTGATCTTGTCCTCTTTCACTTCCATTGGAACGGGCATGTGTTCCTCATCTGTAATTTGCGGCAGAGCACACGCATCTGCCTCGATGGTGCTGTGGCCCTGAACATTTAAAGCAAGCGTACGCATTGGTGGTAGAGTTGGAGGCATAAGAGAGCAAATTGGTCGTGATGTGGGACTGGAACCACTTGCCCCAGCGACGGACAAAGGTGCAGGACTAATTTCATCTTCTTCCATGGCTGGAACAATGAGTCCTTGCACGTGCGCTTTCCTTTCATTTACAGCCACATCATCTGGAGCCCAAGGAACTGGTAATCGTCCATGTTGTCCAAATCCCGGCCTTGCGCCCCCTGAGTTCACCCTGTCCCCACCCAAATTTGCTCTGGCAACTTCAGATTGCGCTCTGGCCACACCGTAGTTCGAACGTGTACCTCCTCGTGACATGGTAATTTAAAAAAACAAAAACAATAATTTTCGTTTTCTAAAGCCCTAAAAATGTTTGCAAGAGATTCAGAATAATTTCCAATATAAGAACATTGAAAGTGAAACATTGGTTGCAGTTTCTTTCTTTACACCCACCGGGCATAGTTTCATGAGCAATTAAGAAATTGCTGCAAGACTTAGATTTACACGATGCAGTCGTGCGCAGCACAAGAACTCTCCACACACTCTTGTTGGACTTTGACCGGCGCAGTGTTCCCAGCCGGTTTTCAAGTCGTTCGATGTTTAATGCATGTCCGGTTGAAGGGATTAGTCTGCCTTTACTAACACAAAGAAGTGTGCTTTCCGGCTCCAAAAGGTACGACAAGGCGGACGCCCCAGACCCTGCACAGGAAGCTGATATTACGTTCGGGAAACCATCAGACGTCCCAAATCGCCGCCAAAAGACAAGTATATCACAGAAAAGCACCTGAACTCTGCCAGATACGTGGTACTCAGTGGGTTACTCTTGTGGCGACCTGCACAAGATCTCAGCCTTGCGTAGGTCCCAGGCCAGCAACAGTGCCCATAGTAGCAAACGGTTACGACAATTCCAGCCAGAGAGCCAGCCGACCTTGCACCTTCTGCTTTTTGAAAGTGTGACTCAGTGGCTTGTGATCGATTACCAGCTGAAACGGCTGTGCCGAAAGCAAGTAAATTCGAAACTTTATCAACTCGAAAACCACCGCAAGAAATTCTTTTTCGCATACAGAGCATTTCTTAAGCTTAGCTCATTATCCAGCTCGCAAACTACGCAGGATGGAACATTCCGTCGTCTTTCTTCTCAGAAAAGACACCAACTACAGCAACCGAAGAAGCATCCGTCTCTACGCGAAATGGAGACTCAAAATCCGAAAATCCTTAAACGAGAGAGCTCGTCAACTTTTCCTTCAAGTTTCCTTCCTGAAACGACGTGCGCATGTCATCTGTAGATTTGAACTTCCTATTCTTTGATGGTGCATCTTGTAGCACCCCAGCAGTCATTGAAAAGTTGCAAATGCAACGCTTGTAGTACGCAGCAAATCCAAGAAACCTTTTGAGTTCGGTTGTTGTTTCCGGCTCTGGGACCTTTATGATAGACTCCATCTTCGTGTAGTCCGTGGAGACCACTTCTTTGCAGACCAAATGATCTAACAAAGTGATACTCAGCAGCACTTTGACATCTTGAGCTTCAGGCCTTCAACAGCGGTTATCTGAAACACACTCGTGATTTGACGCACGTGATCTTCCAGCGTCCGTGGAAACAAAACAACATAATCAATGTACACTTTGACGTACCAAATATCGGATAGAATCGAGTCCGTCATCTTTTGAAATACTGCTTGGCAGTTCATAAGTCTGAAAGGCATTACTCTGAACTGGAAAGATCACAGTCGACGAACGAACGTAGTCACTTCCGTGCACGGGAACGACATCTAAAACTGCCAATAGCCTGAAAAGAGATCCAAGGTAGATAAAAACGAGTTCCCTCTAAGGTCGTCGAAGATTTGCTCCATATATGGAAATGGCCATCTATCTGCCTTCATCTTTTTGTTCAGGGAACGTTAATCAACACAGGAGCGCTGTTTTCCATCTTTCTTCTTCAAAAACCACCGGGAACGACCACGATGAGCGAGCAGGCAAAATAATCCCGGCAGCTAGCATTTTTTCCACGTCCTTCATGACCATTTTGTCATGATTTGGTGGAATGCGACGCACAGGCGAAGATGTCGGGGTCCCTTCCGCTAATCAAAATTAGTGTATTAGTGGCTGGTGGGCGCAGGTCGTGGAAGGACCATGCAACAACATCTAAGCTCTGGAGATTCGCGGCAATCTCGTTCTGCAGGGCTTGTGGTACGTGAGCCAGTCTTTCCATGACACGAGGATCATACCTTTGTTGTGCATCAGCCTCTTCATTTACTTCGTCTGGGTCTTCCACCATAACCTCAGGGATTTGCTGTTCAGCCCTCTCAGCTTCAGGGTCTGTACAGACAAGCACTTCTTCCTCGTCATCGTCAGCAATGTCATCAAGGACTCTTGGGTCTTCGCCTGGAAGCGACAGAGTGTTCGGTCCTCTTTCTCGCCACCCTCTGGAGGGGACGTTTCTAGAGATATTTTTTGTGAACTCATCCTGTTCATTCCCACCAAAGCTTTGCACTGGTTTCGCTACACTATCAGTTGCAAGCAGAAATCTTCTTCCCATCGGAAGCTCGTTGGTGTCTGCTGGTAGAGGGTCACCGGCCTGAAGCACTGGAAAACGCCTGTGCACTATAATCGTTAAGGTCTCGCTAGGTTGCCCCTGACTGGCGTATTGCAGCAAGACCATGTCCGCTCTGATTGGAAAGCGCAGGGTCGGGTTTGGGGGAATCGAGTAAGCAGACTCTCTGGAAGAATCTTCATCTCCTTCTTCCGCATGGTCACAAATCTGATCACGCTCATCTCTGGAACTCTGAGGTTGTTCGAGACTGTCCATATGGTTCGTGAATTGGTCACGGAACACTACATTAACCTTTACCCTCTCAGACCTCAGAAATGGTAATGATTCACTTCCACCAGCGGGTGACGGCTGATGCTGCTGGCCGTGTCCATTGGGTACTATCCTTCTCTCTCTATGCACTTCCTTCGTCTTCTTCTTGTGTCTCTGGGTCCATATCGACTGTCAAAACATTATCCTACTCTTTGTAGCTTGCGTCCAAATATTCAGAGTCGAAGTACTCATTCTATTCGTATCCATCCGGAAATGGGGAGATGATTAGACCCCTTCCAAAGAAAGCAGCTATCAGACCCTTCTCGTTAATATCAGAGTCACAGATAGCTCCCTCGGGGTTCGAAGTAAAGTCCTTGCTATCCAAATCGGGCAACGGAATATACTCCTGAAGGACAACACGTTCGTAGTCTAATCCCAAAGTGATTGATTTACCATCAAACGTTAATGTCACCTCCTGTACGCTGAAATCTTGTTCATCTTGCATGCTCGCATGGTATCTAGGGCTGTAAGCAGATTGTAACTTCACATGGGATGCCTTAAACAACCAGGAAGTCTAGAAAGACTCGCGCAGATCCCAACTTCACAGGCACTTCTCACAGCGGACCTATCACATTTAGAGAAGCTCCATCGGCCGTAGTAATGTTCTTTGGAGTAGGAGTGGGCTTTGAACACAGCAGGTGACACAATGTGGACGCTATAAAGCTAAGGGCTGCCCCTGAGTCCAGGAAATTTTAAGAAACCTCACCACAGACCTTGATCGGTACCAATTATAGTCACTTGGCTATGGGCATTGTTTGCGCCACGTTGACTTTTCGACTGGTCTTCCCCGAAAACATGCTTTGTACGTTTTATTTGTCGTTTTCAGCATCTGTGCGACTCAGCTGTTCAAATTCCAGTCCAGTAGAGGCATTAGCAAGCTCCTCCATGACATTGTACTTTCCAGCATGCTCCTGCGGCTTGATGATGCTGGTATGTTTGCGTGTTGCCGGTTTGTTTGTCCTCAGAACGCTTCTTTGGCTCGTCTTGACTGACTTCCCCGCTATTCCTGGATGTAATGAATCCAGATCGAGCAATGCCGTCATGTCTATTGTTCCGTACGTGCGAGCTTGCTTCGCAACTGGAGCGCCGTCCACGGTACATTTCGTCGTTGCAACGAGTCCCTCAATGGCTTCTTCTGGGCCGACTGTAACCACTCCAATCTGGTTCAACTTCGGACGAGAGTTCCTGTCGAGCTGCATTGGTTTTACAGGGCCAGCTCCAAGTCAATGTTTGGCAGCGGATTCTGCTAGGCCATTCTTCACACATCTATCCCCTGACGGTTTCTTCCAAACGTTGGCCACCGAGTACCCGATCTTCACGCACCTTGCGCAACGATTGTCACGATGAGGATTAAGATCGCACCGATTTGCGTAGTTTCTAAGTCGGTAACAGTACGAGCAGAGATCTTCTTGCTTGGTACTCAAGCCCGAAGACTGATTCTTCTTTGCTAGCAACGAGAGATGAGCAATCGCATCGGTAATCTGATCTACTCGCTTTTCCAGGTCATCTTACGCATGCCCACCTGCTCAGTTCTCTATGCGGAGGATTTTCTTGGGCAGCAGAAGGACATATAACGCCCCATGGGATCCCAACGTCTTCCGGCTGGCAGCAAAAGAGCGGCCCAAGTTATTAAGGGCTTCATGATGATAGTAATCTCAGAAAATAGCAAATTGTGCCAAATCTTCGAACTTCTACATTTCATTCCAGAGCAATCCGAACTTAGCCTTCTAGTTGAATCCCGCTGTCTCAAAACAGGCATCCATACGATCTATTGATTCTAAGAGATTACCATATTCCAATCGAGATGAAACAGTTTGTCAAATGTGATCTTTAGATTCCTCCGAGGCATCTACACGCTCAAGGAACACTTCCTTCACCACATATTATTCACGAGCTTCTTTCCTGAGATCACCAACAATAGCAAAAGTATCTTAATAAAACGCAAAGGCATCAACCTTCAAGTATCCAAGAAAGTTAAGGGCGCGGTCTTCGTTTGATCGGCAACGATTGGCTAGGTTCTCGTAGTAAAACAAGAATTTCCGGATGTCGACAGAACATCTGTCGAATGAGAGGCTACTTCCTTCCGCAGAAGCAACCCCTCGGCGAGAGTACAGTGAAAACGCCATTCTGGTGGCGAGGAGCGAAGCCGCGGTGACAAGCCAAAATTTAGCAAAATTGTAACTTGATTCCTAGCCAAAAGACGAGCATTAGCCACCAAGACAACCAAAGCGGGCCTTCAAACCACCAAAGTACGCAGAAACAACAAAACGCCATCAGAAAATGAACGAGAATTCAACCTTCCTCAGTCTTGCGAACCCAAAAGAGAAACAACAAGTGATCCTAGGCGTTATCAGCAACGTTCTTGAGTGAGCACAGCGCAGAGATAATAAAAGCAAGAGAGAAAATCCAAGCCACACCTGAGGCCAGGAAGATCCACGAGGAAAGAAAAAGCTGCAACCGAGAAACAAGTGTGGTTTGCAAAGAAAACAAAAAATGAAGCGCAAGTGCAAAAAAGAACCAAAATCAAACGACAATATGGAACGAAATCAGAACCAGAGAACCATGGGGGCGGTGTTTGATATTATTGTAGTGCATGGACAACGGGCCGGCTAAGGTTGCAATGCTCAAAAGACCCTAGCTAAGAAAGAGCTACTCAACTGTACCGAGAAGGTTGCTGAAGTTGAAGTGGCCGGGGGGCTAGGTACAACTGTGGGATGTGGTCCTCGGAGTTGAATCGTAAGCTGACTTTCGTCGCATTTTCATGTAAAACAAAACTAGTGAGTACGCTCCTATGTCGCCTAGTGCCATTTACTGCAAGAGTGGCAGGACGGAACTTGTACGTAACTACTTACTGTGAGACGACAAAATGCGCAAACTGCTGTTACGTAACCACTAAAGAATTGGCATACACGACACACGTGTGGTTGCTCTATAAATGAATACATTCTATGGCCAACATTGCTCATTTGCTTGCCAATGCCTACCTGCCACTCGACACGTGGCGTATTACTCTCAGTACCGTGGCTTACACGTGCGCTTGGCTCTTTCACAGGTACTGTTGTGACAATGTTTAAAATAGCTTAAGCGATGCTAATAAGCAGATAATAGCGAATACGCGAACTAAGTAAAGAAAGGCAATTCAGCAATTGACATTCAGCAATAGCAAAGCAAACACAGCGAAAACACGTCCACAACCATCAGCACAACGCAACCATCAGCACACCGCGACCATCAGCACGCCACAACCACCAGCACGTCGCAACCACCAGTCGTTATCAGCAACAAGCTCCATGACGACCTAATGTGAGGCATAGCTACGCTGCGACATCCGCCTATCCACGATACCAAATCGGGATAGACGGAACCCCGAATCGAAAATGCAACACAATAGCTTGTTGAATCCATACCGGCAAAGGACGCGTAGTTAGATGCGATAGGTATAAATAGTTGAGGAGCTAGAGCAAAAAAAGAGGGCAGAGAAGGAGTGACCTCTGCGAGCACCTGTGCTCTTTATTTCGCCTGTAGAGTAGATTCCTGCCAACTGTATCCAGTCCTACCAAATGGCTCATTACGATCTCTTCACAGTTATGGGCCCAGGCAGGGCACCTACTCCAGGCTTCGACATGCTCCTACCGCCAAGGCTTACCACAACGACCGACAAATATAAGTGGCGCAAGCAAGTGTCGCTATGGGTTACAACCGTTAAAAGATTCGCTAAGGGCGGTGATAAGAAAGCAAAGGGCATTCTAAGTGCACTTGGACTCACTCTACTCAACTCACTCGACACAATTTTCTCTTCCCAAGTAGAACAAGCCATCACCGCCGGTATTATCAACTTGGACGAAGAAGAGGATACTAATGACAAACAACCTAACAAGCAGGTCGGCATCGTTAACGAGATCATAGATCTGGTTGCTAAAGACTCTCCCACCGACGGAATACGCCGGTTAGTGCAAATGATGCGGAATGTCTTCAACTGTACACGCAAGAACGGTGAGTCACCCGCTATCTTCGCGAGAAGGTATCAAGCTGCCGCACTTGACTACCTCAACCACTGTGATACGGGCACCATACAACAGGACAGCCAAAACTTTGCCATGATACTTCTGGAAAACGCAAAGATTCCGGCATCAGTCTACAGCTCGGTGATAACAAGGCTCGTCTCAACGATCACATCACGATCTGAGGCTACAAACAAGATTTTCGTCATAAGCAAGGACCGACTGACCGAGATCCGCGACAAAGCAAACGCCCTCCAATCCACTGACTCGTCGGGTGACCCCGAAGCTACCGCGAAGTCTATCATCGATGCCGTAACAGCTACTGTCGACGCGAATGAACTCCATGTCAGACAAGATAGGACCGTTTTTCGCATCTCTCTTGACGATGCTGTAGAAGTTCTCAAGGATCTTAAAGTAGAAGATGAGGACAAGCCTGATGGTGGATACGGACAAAGGGAGAAGCGCATCGGCAGCATGCTAGGCAAGCGCGACTTCAATCACGGCGAGCGGCATCCCAATCATCAGCGATACAATCAAGGAAGAAGGCAGAAGTCGTACATCCCATCAGGACAGGGTCCCAAAGCTGTTTCACGATGCCTCAACTGTAAAGAATTCAACCACTGGTACAAAGACCCTGAATGTATCTATAACGTGGTTAAAGGACTTATGGAAGGAAAAGATATCGCTCCCGACGTTGTGCAGAAGCTATCACCTCAAGTGAGAAACATGTTTAAAGACGAAAACGGAAACTTCAAGTCAAGAGTGCCTGTTAATCAGATAATAGGAGTAATGGGAGACAGCCGAAGTAATGGAGACAACAAAGACGTTAATACTCCCAGCGGAAGCGGCGCGCAGAGCAACTCGTATTTTCGATAAAGGGATTAGATTCGCTCCTACCTGATCCCAATCCAATCCTTGATGAAGGAGCCCCCACCTCCACTGGAGGTATCAACAACGCAATCACCATCTGCGACATACTTGGTATACCTTTTGACATCGAGCCTCCGCGCGAAAGGTACTACCATGGATGGGGAGACAAATGCCTCGGAGCGAAAATGACCGTTTGTTCGTGGTCCATCACTGTCCACGATAATGCCGGCAAACCAACCTCCTTCACCTTCGACCTAGTCCCCGGTGACTCACCTCTTATTCTAGGGCAAGAGGTCCGCGCATATTGCAACACGTTTAATCTTGCAGAGCAAAGATACATTGAAATGAGGCGCCCCTTCGACGACGCCTACCGCTATCTGTTCACATACATAGTACCACAAGACCGCAGACTGCGCCTTGACCTGGCACCACACCCACTTTCTACCAAGAAGACACTCCTCGGTAACATACACGCAAATGCGAAACGGCAGCCGCTAGCCTTTTGCAAAAGGGTACACCGCTACACACACGCGACACCCGAGGAGATGAAAACCCTTTGCAACGAAGCCGGGATGATAGACGATGAACTCGAAGCCGCAATCGAGCGCGTTTTTGCAGCATGCAAGGTATGCGTGAAGAATGGGAGACCAATACCGTCAAGAAAGGTCTCTCTCTCACATGTTAATCAGGCATTCAACGTTGAAATTCAAATTGATTTTTTCTTCCCAACTGTTCGGGGTAAGAAACACACAGTCATGAATATGACAGACACCGGTACAAATTTCACAGAGGTCGCGCTCTGTGAGTCTCGGTTGGCGCAGACCATGATACACGTCATTGAAACGGTTTGGATCTATCGCCATGGCGCACCCGCAGCCATCTCCGCTGATGACGAATACAATTGCACGACCGTTCGGCAATTTCTCCAAGTACACAACATCGAATTCAAGCCACGACCTACCCGCAGACACAACAAGACCGGAATTGTTGAGAGAAAGAACTCGACAGTTAAGGCCATCATCAGTAAGCTCGATGACGAGCCAAGCAACGCAACAGCAGAAACCATTCTTAAGAGAGCTGCCTTTCTCTCCAACTTGTTCTCAGGCAACAAAGTGCTCAGCTCATTCGAACTGGCAAGGGGCTACCGACCATCTGTTGTCGGACTACCGCAAACCGTTGTTACACAAGAGCTTCTGGATGCTCACAAGGAGCAGACGGCTATCCGGAAACTGCAGAGACTGTTGCACTCCAAATCACATCAAGGACACCAACCTTCACTTTTCAACCGCGGTGATCAAGTCTGGGTGTTCTATAACACCAGCAAGCAGAACGAAGCAGTTGAATGGGTAAAGCCTACCGTTATCGCCGCGCACCCGCACTACTTGGAAGTCAAACGCAGTTCCCGCGGTCGCCCTATGCGTGTTGCGTACGAGGACGTCCGATTCGCACCTACGGGTACTCTCACCACCGAACTCATGTCGTGTTCTCTCGAGGAAGAACTGGCCAAACCAATGGACAATACCGACCAGACAGAAGAGCACCCTTCCATTGCTACCAACCAGCAGGATTCCGCCGTAATTGCACAGAATGCTGGTACCGCAGTACCTATCATCGAAACACCGCCTTCGCCCCCGACCGCTACCGCTGTTATCGAAGCTCCGCCGCATGCCACTGCTGGTACCCCTGCTGCTATCCCAGATCCCACCACTACTACAACCGTAACCGCCCTACTCGCCAACCACGACATACGGCAGCAGCCTGCCAACAGGGACACGCAAGAACCGTCTGCCGAAGCGACCACCAACCGTCCCGATGGGGGGGCCAGGGATATTGGCGATTACGCCACTACTGATCGGCACGGTAGTCTTCAAGACACGACAGGACAATCACTGCAAAGAGACATATCTAGAGACTTGGAGAGAATCCATGAAGTAATCGGATCCAAACAGGTTACAGCTACGCAGCTGACATTTGCTCCACGCTTCATATTGGATGAGGCACTGAAGTCCGAACACGACTCTAACTGGACTGACGCCTATGAGGAAGTACTCGACCACGATGTGCCCAGGTCCGCAAACGTGATCACATCACACGTGGTGTACAAGCTCAAAACGGACGAAAGTGGCAACCGGAAATTGAAAGCGCGCATTGTTCCACACGGGAACCATGATAACGAAAAAGACAACATCCGGAAAGACTCGTCAAACGCCCCACTCTTCGTAGTTCGACTGCTTCTATCCCTCGTCACGTTCCTTGGATTCAGGATTGGCACAGCCGACATCAAAGGTGCCTTCCTGCAGAGCGGGCCAATTACGCGCCAGATATACGTCCGTCCTCCGCGAGAATGGCAAGGAAAGAGAGGTGTTTTATGGAAATTGAACAAGCTACCTTACGGAATTGCTGACGCCGGCAGGCAATGGCAAAAGACAATCGAGTCTTGGATGTTAGAACGTATTGGAATGGAACGAGTTATAGGGCTCTCACAGCTGTTCCTGAAGCGCGACACAAGTGGCAACGTCATCCTCCTAGTCGCGAAAGTTACAGATGACTTCCTGTTAGGCGGTACTAAGGAAGCGATGAAGCAATTCACAGACATGCTTAAGGAACGTTTTGAAGTTGGAAAAGTCATTATCGACGATATGCTGCACTTCGACGGTTGTGAGATCGAACAAGACGGACAGGGGAACATCGTAATGTCTATGGCTCGCTACATCGAACGTCTGAGACCCATCGAACTATCAAGAACCAGACGCAAACAGAGACTCGATGCTGCGACAGAGCACGAAACGACACAATATCGATCGCTTGCTGCAACGCTCATGTTCCTTGGAAACGCCGTCTTGCCACAAGCCTCATACGCAACCTCAGCCCTGCAGCAGATGATACCAAAGATCCGAGTGGAAGAACTGACTGTAGCAAATGACATGCTCAAGGAGCTACTGTCCCTTAAACCGCAAATCACGTTCAAAGTTCCACCGCCAGCCGATGAAATCCAAGAAGTCATCGTCTCTTCCTTTTCGGATGCATCGTTTAATCATTCGGACGCAACAGGGTATGGACAGACTGGACTAATCACCGGACTCAGGATCAAAAGGAAAAGCGGGCTCGATCTGTTTCACCCCCTTGACTGGACCAGCGCCAAACAGAAAAGGGTGAGCTACTCGCCGTATGGAGCGGAAGTACTAGCGTGCGCCGAGGCTGACGACCGTGGATACTACGTGAAAAACGGCCTCATGTCTATCTTCCGCAACACTAAGGTGAGAAGCGAGCTCAGCACAGGCTCTGGGTGCTTATACGACACCATAACTACCTTACATGAAGCGAGGGACTACAGGCTACGCCCGACCGTGCAGCGTCTCCGCAATAGCTTTGATTCGCACGAGCTAGACTACATGCGATGGATCGCCGGTGACACTAATCCATCTGACGCGTTGACGAAGCGTAACCAGAAAACGTGGACGCTACTCAACGAGATATTTGCGACAGGCATACTATGCATGAGTGTCGAGTCCGGATATGCAGTTAACAGCGAGACATGGCAATAAGCAGACTCGCACCACCTTCCGCTTGTGCGATCGGGGGGGATGTGACAATGTTTAAAATAGCTTAAGCGATGCTAATAAGCAGATAATAGCGAATACGCGAACTAAGTAAAGAAAGGCAATTCAGCAATTGACATTCAGCAATAGCAAAGCAAACACAGCGAAAACACGTCCACAACCATCAGCACAACGCAACCATCAGCACACCGCGACCATCAGCACGCCACAACCACCAGCACGTCGCAACCACCAGTCGTTATCAGCAACAAGCTCCATGACGACCTAATGTGAGGCATAGCTACGCTGCGACATCCGCCTATCCACGATACCAAATCGGGATAGACGGAACCCCGAATCGAAAATGCAACACAATAGCTTGTTGAATCCATACCGGCAAAGGACGCGTAGTTAGATGCGATAGGTATAAATAGTTGAGGAGCTAGAGCAAAAAAAGAGGGCAGAGAAGGAGTGACCTCTGCGAGCACCTGTGCTCTTTATTTCGCCTGTAGAGTAGATTCCTGCCAACTGTATCCAGTCCTACCAAATGGCTAATTACGATCTCTTCACAACTGTACCATCGCCAATTGTATGGCCCTTATGATGCATTTGACGAGCCCATCATTTTCTTTGGAAAGGTCTCTTTTCTCGTGCAAAACAGAGCTGAAAATAAATGCGGAGAAGAGAACCGCATATGAGTGTGAACATGTACACTCGTGCGCACGTCCTTTTTTGGTTCCGTTTTACCTAATTGTATAACATATTTAAGAATATTATTTCAGAAAAGCCCTTCTGAGAGTATCTCCACCGGACCCGTAACTTTTGGAGCAAACACATAGACACCTGTACAAATGTATCGTTCTCAGTGGCAGCTTCAAAAAAGATTTTTTGAACAACTGATGGAGATCTCCAACGCCGTACTCTGCGCACTTTGCTTCTCTCCAATCAAAGGGTCTTGGCGGCAGACGACGTCGATTTTAGCTTGCTCTCCGCCGCTTGTGGTGTCGCTGTGCTCTACTCGCTCATAGCCGCTGTGGCGCCGCTTTGCTCGGCTTGCTCAAAGTCGCTGTGAAGCCAATGGGCTCGACTTGTTCATAACCGCTGTGTCGCCGCTGGGCTGGGCCCGTTCAAAGCCGCTGTAGTGCTGCCTTCTTTGCCTCACTTGTTTCTGCTGTCGCTCTTTTGCAGTTAGCTTCGACGTGTGTCGGTGAGAACACCGGGCTTTGCCTTTTATTTGCTTAGACACCATTGTGCAAGAAAGACTAAGAGTTCAAAGAGTTTAATGCTGCAAAGTCAGTACCAACATAAGCTAAATCGAACTGTGCAGCATTATCTCCGGTACAAGCCTCTTGCAAACAGTCTCTGTACTAAGCTGCGCTCAAATTGGGAGAGGAGCCATCTCATCCAAGGAGCTGCGTGACAGTTTGATCTGCCCAAGACAGGGTTCCTTATTCTGTACAGGTTTGTACCGTAATTTGGGGCCTACGCTACACATCAATAGTTCTTCCCCACCGCTAAGTTATTTGATATATCTCAAGTCATTGCTTGAAGCACATAGGAATCATGCCAAACAACATTTTCTACGACGAACTTTGCAAATTTTCGGGAAAGGGAATGACTAAGGCTCTGCTCGAGAGCAGCAGTGATAAAGATGAAAATGTCGGTCCATGGGGAGGATCCACTCCCGGCAGTGCACCCAATCGAGAACGCCACAGAGAGGAAGGGGCGGAGCGGCTATATCAAGACTACTTCGCAGTGTCCTCTGCCTATAGCGACGAACAGTTCCGTCGCCGTTCTCGTGTAATCCGCACTATTTTTGAGAGGATATTGCAAGGGGTATGTGGGAAGGACTCGTTTTTTATTCAAAGGCAAGATTCTGCGAAGCGTGGGGGGTTGAAAAGTTTGCAGAAGGTGACATGTGTGTTTTGAATGTTGGCGTATGGCTCAGCCGCGAATTCTACAGATGAATATCTCCGTCTCGGAGAGTCGACGGCACACGAATGTTTGAAACGCTTTGCTTCGGCTGTTGTTTGTGCGTTTGGAACACAGTATCTACGTTACCCATCAACATCCGATTTGAAACGAATTTTTTCAGAATCAGAAAAGAGAAGGTTTCCGGGGCTATTAGGTAGTATTGATTGTTGCAAATGGAAGTGGAAAAACTCCCCAACTGTTTTGCAGGGTCAGTATCAAGTAGAATAGAAGGAACCGGCGATAAATTTAGAGGACATCGCAGACTACAATCTACGGATATGTCATGGGTTTTTTTTGGAATGCCTGGCAGTTTAAATAACATAAACGTGTTGGACGCTTCACCACTCGCGAGCGACATTGCCTCAGAGAGGAACCCTCTACCACTAGACTATAGTCTTGGTGGTCCAAGGCGAAATATACCCCACTGGTTTGCAGATAGTATTTACCCAGAGTGGCCAATGTTTGTGCACACGGTGTCAGAACCTTCGAATCATAAGGAAAAGCTTATGGCACGGTACCAAGAAGCTGGCAGGAGGGATGGTGAGAGGGCGTTTGGAGTATTACAGTCCAAGTGGCATTTGATTGCAAGGCCAAGCCGTTTCTGGTATAAGGAGACGATGCACGATATAATGCGTTGCTGCATTATATTGCATAACCTGACGGCGGAGAATAGGATTGGGGACGAGAAACAAGAAGATTACGACATCGTAAGCAGTTCTGTGACTGTCGACCAAAATATTTCGCCAATGTAAAGTGCAGTAGGTTCACACGATAACATGTGCCCTCCTTCCGGATCATTTGCCGCACTTTGCTCGGTTCAGAAACTAACGGAAAATAGAAATGAGTATTACAAAACGAGACAGCTATTCATGAAGCACACACATATGGGACTCATTTGGAAACAATTTACTCTCAGTACATTGAAATATTCAATGGTGTCCATGGAAACTAAACTCTAGACTTCTTCCACTACACGCTTCTCATTAGCAGAGGATAGAACGGGATTCGAGCTATGGAAGTCATCAGTTCCCTCAGAGCGCTGAGAATTACAGACTTCAGTCTGAGAGTCACTGTCAGAGCGCTGCTTCTTGCATGCCACTCGTAATTCTTCGAGGGCATGTGCTCTCATGATTTTGAAGTACTCAAGTAAGTCCGATATATCACATCCATCCGGTGCAGAAGTAAGGAGCATTATTTCGTAGTTCCTTTTAAGCAACCTGTTGCGTTCCACTACAGCTTCCATAGACTGTGCAGCAAAGCGTAGCTTAGTCTCATTATACTTCTCACGACTGCGTTCAACTTTAGCGTGCTTACGTCCTACAGGACGGCCTGTAGGTTTCTTGGGAGGACTGATATTCAGATCAGAGCCAGTGTCGGTGGTATTGAGGTTTGCATCCTCGCACATATTATCCGATCCAAGGTTGGAATGCGAACTAAATTTATGTATACCCATTTCTACAGATTTAATTCCACCTTCATCTCGTTGTTCCACAGTAACATTTCGGAACTTATCATTATTTTTGAGAACCTTTGATGCTGCAACAAATCGGAAAGGTTTCCCACAATCGTCCAGTGCGTCGCGACGTTCCCTTCCATTTAAAAACGCAGAGGCCAATTGTACCATGTTGGACGAAGAAGTCCCAGAAGTTTTGTTGCGTACGGCTCTTTCATAGCATGCAAAAAAGCGAGTACACTGCTTAATAATAAGTTTTGTAAGGCTTTGTACTGATTGGATTGACCTGAACTCTCTGTTTGCGGGTTTGAACATGTTGTTGTAAAGACGTGGCACCTTCTCGGTAAATTTGTCTCCTTTTTTTTCAGCACCGTATATAGCGTTTTTACTGGAAGAGATCCAAGCTTGTGCCATTGGTCGGTCCTCGGCGGGGGTTAAGCCGGCACCCCTTGGTGTCTGCTTTTTAGGTAGATGAATGTTGCCGTTTGATAAAGGTGAGGTGTTGGTCATGGTGTTTTGTAGGATTTGATTGCAGGTTCGGTAATAAAGTGATACTGCGATCTTGACTGAACTTTGGGTTGAAAATATTGTGTTTGGAGAGCGGCTATTATAGACACAGTGTTTCGGTATTTTGGCGGGAACAGAGTTGTGAAAGCCCAATTGGACAACACCACGTAGATGACACATTGCTCTCGAGGTCTATACTTCAGTTCCATATATTGAGAATATGAACCTGATATATGCTTCGATGCACCCTGGTTCGTTCGTTTGTTACACCGGTGGAGATGTAAGGTGTGCATTAATAAATCAAATCTCAACACCCCACTCTTAATGATTTACACATCTATGAGGGGGGTGTTCTTGATTGACGGGAGGCGGTGCGCCAATAAACCGCCCTGTATGCCCCTCTACGCGCTTGCAAAACTGCCATTTGGCGCAAAGCCTCCCTACCATTTAAAAAATTCAGCAGCAGCAGCAGCAGCAAAGCTTCCTACTTACTGGCTGGCACTCCCATAATGACTGCAGTGCCACCCAGTTACAAAAAGCAACGTGTCGCGCTTTTTCATCATTGGCTGGCACTGCAGTCAATTTTAGCACCTAAACACAAACCCCTACGGCTCCACATACTCTCGGCGCCGCGGCGCTCCGTGGTTCTACGAGCGCTATTGCGAGCGCAAGCGAGCAAAGTGCTCGGAGAGCCTCCGAACGCTACTAAATACACAAAGCTACAAAACCAACGCGGTGCGCAGCGCCGCCCACGGCCGGAGGCCGTTTCCACTTGTATGATAATTTAATGTTTTGATGGCATTGGTGGAGATGCTCTGAAAGACTGAAAACGAAAGCGCAGAAAGCGCTTTTTGTCCATAATCCACTTGCTTGACAAATTTTTCTCATAGTGGCCACTCAGAGTCATTCAGAGAATGGAAAAGTAGAAAGAAGGCTTCCCACAGATTGAGGAGCACAGATGAGACTTTGGGGGTCTTTAACCGTATAACCACTAAACGACGGGTCAAAATCAGGGGCATATTTCTGACTGAATTTAGTCACTATCTTTATTGTCATTTGTCATAGAGTTTTGGCAAAGTCAGTCGGATTTAGTCATTCTCGTAGTCATGGCCTTTATCACAAGATACTGAGGCAAGTTGCCCAAAGTGAACTACTCATTTGCAATTCTTTGGGTTACTCTAACTATTGCTCTACGAAGTGCATCTTCATGAGGATGCAAAAGTGTTGTGGCCTCTGCAAAGCTTCAATCTCAGACACTACACACGCTCTTATAACTTGAGTCATTTCCAACGTTTCGGACAAAAGCGATTGTGGTTGAGACCCTTCGTTACGACCAAGATCGCTTAATAAACGTTCAGCTCAAGCTGAAGATGCCTGTGCAGAAATTGCAGCCCTTGCAATGGGATTAAAACGGTTAGAACAGATCTACTCGATTCGTTCGTGGGCATCCTTTCAAAACTCCAACGCAACACTAGGCTTTCTCCTTCCATACGCCTGCAGAGTAGAGTACATCTCTCGATGAAGAATACTAAAACACAGCTTTTAACTCATCAGCGTGAAATCTCAGAGAACTGTCGTGCTCTACTGCCTCAAGCACGACTGCGTTTCATAGAAATTCTTTGAATTCTTCCATCTCGCTGTCTGTGCAATCCAAGAAGTTCAGACCAAATTCGTTCAAATCTAAAATAGCAGCAATATGAAACATAAGTACTCTTCTAGGCTCCCTTATGTCACGCGATAGAGTGTAGCTCTTGCCATTTGAAATAAAATCTGTCGTTTCTTCGGAAAAAGAAATCCCTGCAGCTGCATTGGAACCCACTCGCTGCCAAATATGACCCAGCCTCGCTTTCATTTGGTTGCTAAACGTGTCGCCAATGTTTTTGCATGATACTTAAGAAGGCTGCAGTTTCGTGCTTCGTCACGTTCATTATCAGCATGTGCAATACTTGGTCTAGAAGGGAGAGCTGTTGGTCTTCCATGGCCAAGCGCAATATCCAAACCACTTTCAAAGAGAGAGGCGTTATCATCAGCACCAGAGGGAACGTCCATATGTCTTACCATTATAAGAAGAGTGTCACAAAGCTCACGGAGTAGAATTAGAGCACGAGAGAGTGTCATTTTACGATCGGCTTCTAGTTGACGTGACATTCTGCCCACCTCAGCAAGAACAAGAATAAGTTCGGCCATTGTGTTTTTTTTGGTCCATATTAACCCTTTTGAACCGAAACAATTATCGCTACTACACTAGCGTTAAGGTGAAAGCCTTATTGGCTTGCGACGAAAACAACTGGTTCTCTGCTCGCCAGGTGTCTTCAAAGCTTAAAGCTAGTATACTAGCGTTAAAGATTACTTTGTCCTCATTGGCTTTCACATGATTTTATGATGATGAAAACCAATTACAACAGTCTATATAGGGAGATATGAGCCACAATCAGAGCCCTCTTTGCCACCCGCATTTCATTGCAAATTCATCCATAATGCAGAACAACGAGACACAACTTGAAGCCTCATAACGCAGTCAAAAGTGCCCCGAAATGGACAGATAACCGCCAAATATACTGACCCAATCTTACTTCTCCCATCCGCTGTTGGTATGCTCGCGGAAATGAACGGTTCTACAGCTAACGCCACTGCACAATTCAATGACGTAGAATGCAACTTTCACAAAGCTGGTGAAATTGACTGGCAGAAAACGGACGACGAAGAGTTTCTGGTCATTGCTTTGAAAGCAGCTGAAAAACAATCTGTATACGATACAGTGCCGTATTGCGCTTTGTGGCGCAACAGAATTGGGTTATATTTGGCAAAGTCAGAACTTATACAACGTACTTATGCTCACAGGGGTGAACTGGGATTGCTTTGGTTATTCTTGAATGGATCCTTCTTAGAATGTGTACGTGAGTGGACTAGTAAAGAACTTGTAAAGCTTGGGCAGAGAAGTAAGGCATTGAGAATGGACGAACTAATTGCGTATCTTGGGCTGGAACTAGCTACATCTATACATCGTCTCAATCATCTTCGAGATTACTGGTCCAATTCAGACCTTTTAGGGATACCATTTTTCAAACAGACTATAAGACGGGATAAGTTTTATGAACATCCGAGCTTTGCTCCGTCTGTATCCTTGTTATGATCCCGAAGCTGCCGTTCTTGAACCGTTGTGGCACAGCCGTCAGCTTCTTGAACATTTTGCAAGAAATGCAGCTACAATTGCGATTCCTGTTGGTGTGAGTTCTCTTTACAAAAACACAGTACGATGTAAAGGTCGTACTGGGGCTCAATCTTATATGAAATCAAAACCGGTCAAGTTTGAGATTCGCTTTTACGCTGTGGTGGGTTGGTCACACGCATATTTACATAGCGTGCAAGATGATGGTTCTGGAAATAAGTCAGGTCAATTGCCTGTACAGCGATACACATATACATTTAGAAATCTCCGAGGTGCTGTAGAACGAAAAGTGGACGGAACACTGGTTGCTAAATCTACTTCGTTGGCGTTATGGTGCCCCGAAATGGCGCATCAGACACAAATGCACCCTACACGTTCTTGTGGAAGTTTGATGGTAATGGAAAACTTCTACACACGCCACGTCCTTGCCCGTCAGTTACTTTGCCTTAGCGATGGGGAGTGCAGAGTTTTGGGTACTGTTCGTTTTACCAACATTGACGGAATGAACAGACCAGCGCTGAAAGAGGCCATCGAGACCCTCAAACATGCAAATCGTGGTGACTGGCGTTTAGTTCAAGTGTTACAGAGACACGGTAGCGCAAACATGCCGGTAACAGTCGCAGATAAACAGGTTTTGTCGTTTTCAAAGACAGAACAGTTGTGTCGTTTTACTCAAATGATCTCGCGGATACGCCAAGGTTACGCATTCACGCACCGGATCCACATGCTGTTACATGCGTGCACGGACTTGCGCCTTTACAACGTTGGGTTGGACATGAATCTGTACGGCAAACAACCTTACAAGTTCCTGCAATTATCGTTGCTTACAACCTTTTTATGAATGCTGTAGACAGGTTCGATCAATTTCGATCGACTTCGGCGACGTTGAGAAAGAAGAAGCGAGTTTCAATGAGCCTTCTTACCTTCATCCTGGATGCGAGTATTATCAACGCCCACGCGTTATTGAACGCAATCAGCAAGAAAGGAGACACTATTATTGACCTTCAAGTCATGAAACAGAGAATAATCAAACAGCTTGTATCGGACCACGTTACATACAAACAACAACGAGTGTCAATTTCGTCACCTACATGCCGTGAAGACGCTGCTTGTCTCCGTGTCAGGCAAGGTGGGGAAAGAAGAGACCATCATATTTTGCTCGAAACTGAGGGCAAGCGTAGCGTACGGTGTTTGCTGTGCAAAGCCCTGTCAAGATCTAACCCAGAGTACACTATCTACTCCTGTACGGAGTGCAAGTGTGGATTCCACGTCAATTGCTTCGAACTTTTCCATTAGAAAGAGGCGTTCCGAAATGTTCGTCCTGATATATACAACGCAGTGAAATCTGCCGAGGTTATACTGTCATCCTCATTACATCGCAATAGAAGAAACAAAGTTACTGCAACCCTGAAAACCGTCCGACTGCTGTACAACAAGTAAAACTATTGTTTTTTGAACCCCATATACGCACCACATTCATCTGGCCAAAGTCGTCTGATTCCTTCCAATGCGCATCGCGGTATTTGAACTCGTTTCCCCTTCCCTAGGAAGCCATGTCTTTCGTACGTGAACGCCTTATACGCAGATTTCCGTGCATGATTATTGTCCTCCTTTGTTTTACCAAGAGCAGGATAACAATGCGCTTCTTTCTCGACGACTGTCGGACCTAGCTGCATCTAGTAGCACGGATTTCCACCACAGATATGGCACGCAATGTCCTCATTGTGAGTGGTAATAGGCGGAATGAAACGCAGTACTGCGTTTACTTCAACGGTGCTCGAATCACTTGTGGGTTCAAGGGCCATATTGCCGGTTTTGGTTTCTTGTGAAGTCTCATACTGTCGTTTCGATGTGTGGCTCTCATTTGAGCGGCACGCGCAATGTGATGCTTTGATGGAGTTGCAGAGACAAAGTTGAAAGTGGCTCTTGTTTGGTGCCTGTTCGTTTTCTTGCAGAATATGGTTTCCAGCTTGCATGGCGAACAGCGGCAGCACAGCGACGGCGGCAAAGCGGCAAAGCAAAGCGGTAGCACAGCGGCAGCGCATAGCGGCAGCGCAGCGGCGGCGCACAGCCGTAGGTCAGCGGCGGCGCACAGCGGCTGCGGCAGCGCACGGCCACAGCGGTGGCGCCCGGCTACAGCGGCGTCGCCCGGTTACAGCGGCGGCGCCCAGCTACAGCGGTGGCGCCGGGTTACAGCGGCGGCGCACGGCCACAGCGGCAGCGCCCTGTTACAGCGGTGGCGCACGGTCAAAGTGGCGGCCCTCGGTTACAGCAGCAGTGCGCGGTCAAAGCGGCGGTGCACAGCTGCAGCGGCTGCAGCGACGGCGCACGGCGGCGGCCCCGGGGCGTGGCGGCAGCGGCGCGAGGTTGCGGTGGCGCGAGGCTGCGGAGGCGTGCAATGCTGTGCGTTTGGCGCGTGGGCGCGCGACTGCACGCGGCACGGCAGGTGCGTAAGAGTTTGCGGCTGCGTGTGGGGTGGCAGCGGTGTGAGCATGGACGGCGTGGCGGCGCAGCTGCTGGCCATCCAGTGGGGGTTTGGTAGGAGAGAACTCGAAGGTACAAGTGATGGTATCCGATTGCGGTGGTGTGTGAAGTTTTCAGAAGACTTCACACTCCACCGCGCTGCGCAGAAGTCATCATATTGTGTGTTATGGCTCTCGCAGAATGCATCGGACGGAAATTGATTGAATCCTGAGCTTACAAGCGCTCCATTCCAATTGGATAGTTCTTATTCCTACCATAGTAGCGTTTAGAGTTCTCCTGCTCAAAAGGGTTAAGATGCGGGAGTTCATCATGTCCAATTTGTAAGTTCTCACTCACAGCACGGATAGTATCTTCTATTGTAAAGTATGCCATCATTGCACTCAGCCTCGAGTGCCATCTTGTCAGTATGTCGTGCTTCAGCTCTTAGATGCTTTCATCGGTTACTCCTTCCTCCAATTGTTTCTGAATTAACATCTGTGAAATTTTTGGATGATGAATAAAGTAAGTGATAAATTTGTTTATGTGTGCCATAAACTGTTTCCAGGGTGTTCCATCTTCAAAGACATCGTTCCCAGCAATTGCAAGGGTATGAACAACGCAACGTACCGAGCTGACATTGTTAGTTAGTAAATACACAGCCAAAGCAGTAGCGGCTTCGTTATCACTTGTAGCTGCAAAGACACGAATATCTTCGCGGCAATACTGCAACAGAGCACTGTGTATGTCGGAAATAGGCGCTGACACAGCGACGGAAACGATCGCGTAATTATGAATGTGTCGGATGTGCGCCAACGGGCGCGAAGAGATAGGTTTGAGGGCGTATTTATGAGCCCACAGCAGAGCAGAGGAGACTCAGTAAAAGGGCCATCGACCCAGTTGCCATTGATTCACATCCCTCGTTGAAAATACTGCCTTGATTGAGAACCTCGTCGACGATGGCCCGTAGTTGTTCTTCGTTTTTTTATGTGTATCCAATATTCAAGGTTAAAAGTCGAACGCTCCTCAGAGTCCATGTCTTGTAGAAAAAGTGCCAAGAATTTTTTAGTATTGGGGCGCCAAGCACCGCACTCCAGCTATTGACAGTAAGACATCCTGTTCTGACTTCATTAACCTGACAAAGTACTGAACAGACAGCACAATACGTATTAAGCAGGTGTTTAGTAATGTAAGTTTTGCTCCCAAAGTGAAGCCAACTTCCACAGACATCTGTGAATCCTTGCAGTACTGATGATCCGATTCGAGAGAGTGAAGATTCCATTACACAAGCAAACATAACTGATCCAATAGCTTGCATTAGTTTGGCATCCAATGACCCCCTACACTCTGAAAGGGGTGGTTCACCAGCACGGGTCTGACAAAATGTGGAAATGGAGGTTGTCTTTCTCTTCCGGTGCATCTTTATTCTCTCCTTCTGAATGAAAAGTTCTATTTTGTGTGCAGATGCTTGAAGAATGTTAAGGTTTTGAATACTTTCATACAACAGCTGGTGATGGTTACTATAATGAGTTAATATAGTTGAAGTCGACCTCTTCTTGTCAAAAGAACCAACATAGTCACAAACGTTGCACTTCACTTGAACCTTTCGAATACTGTTCGTAATAAAAGCAGCTTGTGTGCTCCAAACGGATGTTTTGGCCTGAGGTGTTACGAATGAGATGAAGATCTTCGACGTAATTGAGACTTTTGTTGTTTTTGCAAAAGCTTCTGAGATTTCAATTGCATAGAAAACGCTTCTGTGACTATTCTGGCGTTCGCTGGTGCAGCATTGGACGCGTTCGAGCTTTTTCGCGGCTGTATAGAAGGTGAAATAGACGGCTTCTTCCAGTTTGGCATGTTTGGTAGTGGCGATATATACCAAAGTCGTAAACGTTATCGATCGTAGAAGTAGGTTTGTGTCCAATAATATCTAGACGTCGCCGTCGCGGAGAGAAAATACGTAATCATAACGAACTTTGGACAGTGATATGATTCTCTCTGCGTTTTTGAAGATCATCTCACGTCCCATTGTAGCTTTATTACTCCAAAGTCGACTTTAGTTTAGAAGTGAATAACCTGACTGACTTTTTTCTCAAAAGGAAAGTCAGTCAGTCAAATTCACGGGAATTCCTGGCGTAGTCAGTCAGTCAGGAATACGGGCCTGGTCAAAATACATTTGAGTTCGAGGAGGACTTCAGTTGCAAGGAAAACGACTTCCAGGGGTGGGATCATACCAGTTTATCTTTTAAATCGCTAAACTCATGTCAGCAATTGGAGCCACCAGGAGTATTTTGTTTCCAGATTTCAGGACATGAACGTAGAAAAAGTGATAATTTATCGAATGGATCCCGCATTAAAGAAATCCAGCCTGAACTCAGGATGGAACGCAAGTCGTTGACGGAGGTGAACTATGTCAAACGCAATGCAACGTGAGAGAAACAGTGTCATCACTGGCCATGAGATGCATTGATCTGATTCTGACTCTCTTGTCTCCGTCGAAAAAATGTTACCATGTCCATGTTCACATTACCTTGTCATAAACCAGAATGCTCAAAAGAGTAGCAAACCCAGCTTCTAAATATCAGACAAGGCTGACTTGTAACAGAACACCTTTGGACTCAAGAAAAGTATTGCAGTTCTGTTAGTTTCGTGATCTACATTCTTGCGGAATACTGCATATGATTTGACGAATGCAGATTAAGAGATAAGAAAGCTCCGTTTCTGGTTCTCAACGAGCACCGAAAAGATTTCTGACAGGGACTGGATGTAGATCGCAAAACGCAACGAACGCACAACAGCTACAAAAATAGACCACAAGCATTTCACTGAGTACAAATTTCACCCGACTTGCCTTAGAACTTGTTTATGAACAACGAGATAGAAGGAGAGTGCTGCACTCGCTGATACGGTTCGTAGTATTTAAAGAGGCCGGTTAATGGCGTCGCAACGAATTCTTCCATCCACCCGCACTGCTCACGCTTCACGGCTCTTCCTTTGGCGCATCTCTTCACTTTTACTTGTACATCCCTAGTGGTCAACCGATTTCTCTCTCCTCTTTCAGTTTTCAACATGCACATCCAGCGCCTGATTATTCATTGCAATGGCGTGACGACCTGCGTGGACCTCACTAGTCCTGAGCGTCGGAAGTACGTTCTGAGTGCGCCGGAGGACTGGGCGGAACTTCGCATGTCCATTGTGACTCAGGCATTGCAAGGGTTACGGCTTCGGCAGGCGAAACTTTTTCTTGCTCCGAGGAATTTTGCGCTGAAGGAGAAGGTTCGGCAGAAACGGGCTGAGCGTAAAGGGAAGGTGAGAAAGAAGCGCGCAGTTGCCACAAACTTTGGCTGTCGTGGGCAGGGCAAGAGAAATATGAAGTAGGCGTGTTTAGCGTCGGTGGATAATGTTAAAATATAATAGAGAGCTTATGCCTTCGCGGAATTCTGCGAGCCACTCACAGAATTCCGGCAAGTTTGTATGCCCACGTGTAAACTGAAATCGATACAGAATTCTGTTGTCGGGAGTTTACGCAAGCACACACAAGTTGACTCTCGAGTATTACGCAGGAAGGCCTCAGCATCTGTCATGCTCCGGGACTCTGGCAGCAGCCACCATGTCTGGTCATCGCCAAAAAGACCACAGCGTAGTTGCAATGGCAACTAGATCCCTCACGTCTACTTGCGCGTTACAGGCTGTCGTTTGCAAGCGTAATGTGCCCAAAGCCTCTGCTTTTTCTTCGGACCACGCGTTATTGCAGCTTGCGCAATACTACATGCGACATCGCGATAACTACACCAATCACCTCCCCCGTCGCAACCATGTATCTTTCAATGACTTTACATTTAACTTCAATTCGCTTAGCGACTTAAAGTGTCTAACCCTTTTTCGTTTTTGTAAAGACGATCTTACTAAGCTCGTTCCTGTTATGGCTTGGCCCTCTGTCAATACTTCAACTATCCGTAATCGCTACGCCTGCACACATGTTCTACCCACTTGTGTGGTTTTTCGTCTACTTGCTACTCCAGTGCGTTGGATAGACTTGGAAAAGCTCTTTGGCAAGCACGCGTCACAGCTCTCTGAGATCTGTAGGGAAACGATAGAGCTACTGCTCGATGCAAGAAAGCATTTGCTCACCTGCCCCATCAGCGCCGAATTTCTCAGTGGAAGACTTCTTTCTTACGCGGAAGCGATAAATAGAAGGTCCAATACGTTGCCGAACTACGTCGGTTTTATAGACGGGACTGTGCTTGGCATAGCACTGCCAATGGGTAAGCTTGCGCAAAGTGCCAACTAAAATGGAAAGAAGCGCAAGCATGCGCTAAAGTACCAAGGCGTGAATACTCCCTATGGGATTATGATGCACCTACATGGCCCACTGGAAGGGCGTAACACGACTGGACGTTATACATTCGCTACGGACTGGAAGACGAATTGCCACAAGTGCTGCAGCATCAAGACATATCGTGCTGTATGTAAGGAGACTCGGGTTATAACACAAGGTGGTTTATGATAGTGCCCTTTAAAAGTGCAACCCTATCACCAGCACAGAAGGCTTTCAACAACCCTATGTCAGGCATGCGTGTCAGCGTGGTGTGGGTCTCCAAAGAGCTCAAAATTCACTTTGCTACAGTGGATTTCAAGCGCATGATGAAGGTTTTCGAATAACCTATCGGTATGCTATACACAGCATCGATGCTGTTGTCGAACTTCCGCAACTGTTGCTATTCCAACCAGATATCGAAGTACTTCGGTGTGCCCCCTTCCTCTCTTGAGGAGTATATCTCGCATAAAGAATAGCTCGCGGAGAGTCCCGAGGATCAAGGAAAAAGTCCGTGTGCTGAGGGGACCAAGGGCGCGCGAAGAAAGTGGACGTCCACAGCCCCAAAGGGGACATCTCCACGAGGAGAAGCTTGAAGTGCAATGCCCTAAGAGAGGGATTCTTGGTACTTGGTTGATTTCCTGAATGTTTCGGTAATGTAGTCATTGCATGAACTACGACCACTAATAGTGGATTTGACAAGTGGGACACGGAAGAATCAATTGGCGGTTGGCCACAGTAGTGGGCATGAACCACCAAAGTGGAGTAATTTAGTTAATTCTATTTATTATTTTTACACCCATTTCTGGGATGTGTAGTACTTAGTGCGCCGGTGGGTTGCCGTCGCACCAGTAAACCTTCCCCAACAAAGGACCCCAACAAGGGACCCCAACCTGGGAAATTGGCTCTAGACCTCACCGCCCTCGCGTGTTCTCTACTCATCTTTGGAGGGAAGCACCGTCGCATACGGGAAGTCTAACCGCTTTGCCTATCTAAAGGACCCGAGTATTCGGTTTGTTATTCCAGCTGTCTTGGTGTTCGCCTTGTATAAGGTTTATTTACCAGCACTGCCATTAGTCTTCGTCATGACACTCGTGACTCAGCTCCCCCTTATTTTTCCCTTTACAGGGTGAGTTTCCCGCTACCCACGGCTCGTTTTCGCGCGTGCCACTAACGTGGAAACCTCACCTCTCTAGAGGACAACCACCCCCATACATTGCTCCTGCGGATACTCGATTCTTGCCTCAACCTCCCTGTACAAGTCGCGACGGGTGGCCTCGGCCTTACAACCCGACATAGTCGTGCCACTCCTGGGAGAGCTCTACCCAACTGGGCTCACCTCTAACGAGGAAAGATCCCGAACGTCTTTCGGTGCACTCCCGCTTCCGGGAATTGCACTACAAAGCTAGCGCAATTCTGTTGATAAACGATACCAGTCATTACTCCAAAAAGGCCGATGGAGATCGAAAAGGCTACTTTTGCTTTTGTTTAGACAGTAGCTCCAGTAGCGCGTTATGCTTCTCCAACTCGAGCTTACTATGCTCAACACGCTCCTTGCGTCGCTCTTCTCGCTCTAAGCGCTGCTCTTATCTACCCTCCTCGCGCTCCTTCTCGCGCTGAATACGGTCGGCAATCTCGCGTTTCTGCTCAAAGGCCAAGCGTTCGCGTTCGAGGTCTACGCGAGCAAGATCCGCCTCTTTGAGATAAGAGCCGAAGCAATCCATCTCAATTCCAACAACTGGCGGACCTGGGCTGCTCTTCTTTGCTCTCTTCTTGCTTCTACACCCCTTGTCTATCTCAAATTCCGAAGCCTCCCATTTAATGACGAACTGCTGCTTCCGGCATCACTTACATTCTTACGCTTTGTAACGGCTGACACGATAGAAGCACCCATGCGTTTCTTATCTTCGTCGTTCCTGCGCTGAGCCGTTTTCAGTGCCTTTTTTTGTGAGTCGTAATCGTCTTTTGCCTCTTGCATCGTCATGAGAAGATCTGAAAGCTCCACCTTCTTCCCTCCCCCTACTTCTGACAGCCGTTGATTACCATCTTCAAGCTTGCAGTATTGCTCCTGCATACGCTTGTAGTGGTATTGCAGTGGCTTTCACCCTATAAGTTCACCTGCAAAAGCAGATTTTGCGATAAACTTTGTGACTGTCTTTTCAAACCGCTTTCTCGCCTTGCCATACGGAGGCGTATGCGCCTTCGTAGCTGCGACTTTACGCGCAATGACAAGGTCTTGCGCCAATGTGTAACGCGACTTCTTTTGGAGGGTCAGGGGCACGGCTTTAACGTCACAAACTTCTCCCATCGTGGCTGCGTCGCGGTTGCTGGGCGTGGCTGCGTCGCGATTGCTGGGCCGTATGGTGCTCGGGGTGGTGCATGTAGGGTTAGCTCTTTACCGCGAAATTTGTGAAATTCATTACACGTGGTACTCCTAGCTGTACTCTGGCGACTTTCGCACCGATGGATTATTCAGCATTATCCGTCAAGTCTTAGCTAGAGAATTCTGCAAAGTAAATCTCAACACCCCCACTGTTAATGATTTGCTCATGTACAAGTGGAAACGGCCTTCGGCCGTGGGCGGCGCTGCGCGCCGCGTTGGTTTTGTAGCTTTGTGTATTTAGTAGCGTTCGGAGGCTCTCCGAGCACTTTGCTCGCTTGCGATCGCAATAGCGCTCGTAGAACCACGGGGCGCCGCGGCGCCTAGAGTAATGGTTTGTGTTTAGGTACGTAAATTGACTGCAGTGCCAGCCAATGATGAGGAAGCGCGACACGTTGCTTTGTGTAACTGGCTGGCACTGCAGTCATTATGGGAGTGCGAGCCAGTAAGCAGGAAGCTTTGCTGCTGCTGCTGCTGCTGAAGTTTTTAAATGGTAGGGAGGCGTTGCGCCAAATGGGCGTTTTGCATGGGCAAACGGGGGCGTGCAAGACGATTTTGTGGCGCAACGCCTCCATTCAATCAAGAACACCCCCCTCATAGAGGAACAAATACTTATAATGGAGAGATGAGGGGGTGTTGTTGACTGACGGGAGGCGTTGCGCCACAAATTCGCTTTGCACGCCACCTTTTGCGCATGCAAAACTCCCATTCAGCGCAACGCCTCCCTACCATTTAAATCATTCAGCAGCAGCAGCAGCAGCAAAGCGTCCAGTTAATTAGCTGCTGCTGCTGCATGTTGACTATGCAATAGCTGCTGAATGGCTTGCAATTCAATCAAATTGTAGTGCCAGCCACTCAGCAGCAAAACTCGGCTGTTCATTCGGACACGTGGAAAGTTGCACTGCGCCAGTGCAGTGTATACTGAAGTTTCATTGCAGAAATGCCTGCAACAGACGTATATACTGCACTGGCGCAGTGCCAAATGCATCTCGAATGCTAAACCTAACCACTGTTGTGTATCCTATTCAGGCTTGGCCAATAGCGCATTGTCGTAAAGTTTTGCTACTTTGGGCACTGTTGCTGGCCTGGGACTTAGGCAAGGCCGAGCCCGTGTGCAGGTTGAATGCTACAACAGGCATTGCAGCATCGTTGTAAGAAGGTGGCCGCATTTTCCATAGCCTGCTCGGACTGGGTGTAGCTGATAGAAACAGCACAAGCAGCACTACAGCCACTTTGTCAAATTACGGTCCCCGATCGCAACGTGCCGAACTGCTGCGGGAAATACAACTGCTCGTCTTGGATGAGGCATCCATGGTCTCATAAAAGCTCTTTCAACTCATTAATGCGTTGCTCAAAGATCTTAGCTGCACTGGAATGGAAAACCCGCCTCCGTTTGGAGGCTTGACCATCGTTCTATCCAGCGACTACTCCCAGCTGCTTCCAGTTGTGCCACAAGTATACACGGAGACTGCTCCGAGTGGAAATGTGAAACGAGTGTACACAAAAATTCTCAACGAATTGCCGTGGAAGAGTGATCTGTGGACATTGTGCTCGGTTCAAGTGCTGTACCTCACCAAACAAGTACGCCAAGCCGATGAAACGGCATTTGCATCGCTGTTACGTTCCATTGCACACAACAAAATATCCAGTAACGCTCCGATACCACTCAGATCTATCGGTAGCGTGCAAACCGCTTATCAATTCTTGTGGAAGTGGCTCACAAAATGACACAAGGAGAATGCAGAACTCAGAAAAATGCTCATTGTGTCCACAAATCAGTTGATCGATGAACACAGTTCGGCAGCACTGAATCTGTTTCCTGGTGAACGCTTCACTCTTCCGTCAGCCACGATGGTACAAACTGACGTTGGACAGCACTCAGAGCCCGACGTCACCAATACTTTTGTTCCCCAGTTTACATATCAGTATGCACCGACTAGATTACCACCTCATAACGAGGATTTCAAGATTGGTGTGCAAGTCATGGTCATTGAGAATGTGCTGCATCCCGCTGTGGTAAACGAAAAGCTGTTTTTAGTCGTGCCTGTCGATCAGTTCACGATACAGGTGGCTCGATTTGACGAGAACAGACAGCTGCTGTAATAACAGCCCCTGCATCTCATCGACCTCGATTTTTCTTCCGGATACATTCGAATGATTCGAAATCAGTTCCCTAATTGTCTTGCGTTTCCAGCTACCGTTCAAAAAGGACGGGAAAGACGTTGGAAGGCTTGGTTGAGGATTTGCAATGAAACGTCTTCTGCGTCAGTCAGTTGTATGTCACATTGTAACACGTTCGAAGGAACGACCATGTGCTGCTTATTCCGTTCTGCATCCCTCCACAACCATAATCATATTTCTTGCGTTCTTCATTCATTGAATTAAATTATTTGCTTTTCTGCTTTTGTTTTCTTTACCCTTTGTTTCTTCTCAACACTGTTTATCACTCTTCCACCGCGGCGTGCAGCGCCGCCTGCGGCCGAAGGCCGCTTCCTCTTGTTTCAGTGTAGTGATTTTGGCAGAATTCTGCTTTTTACTCTGCAGAATTCTGAATGCGTATGCTCACTAATTTCACAACCTCTCTTCATGCTTTGAATTGGTTCTGCTTGGCCTTGCTATTTTGTTTCCCATTCATAGTTCATAACGTTAGAAATGTTTTATGTCAAATGCAGTTCCCGCCTGTGACGACTGGGCTGCAAGAGTGTCCGGCCAGCCGCCAATGCCGGCGTGTCCAGCGATATTAGCAGTGAGCTTCCGCAACGCGTACCCTTTTCGTAAAGATTACTTATTACAAACAGCACCTTGACGTTGAGCATATGACAGTTCCCACTACCATAAACTGTTCGAATCATATCATTACTGGGATCAGATTTTCTTCTAACAGATTTTGTTGCCCAAATCTTCATGGTTCAGTTAAGTCACACATACGATAGATACGGTTTATTAGAAAAGAGCATCAAGGATACTTGCTATCAGCATACAGAATGAGAAAGAGAACTCCAGGACTTACGAAATGTTGGTAGGTGTGTGAATGCACTGACAATGGCAAGGATTCGAAGAGCAGAAAAGAGTTCGCGTGTGAAAAGCAATCATTGTAGTTTAGGAACCCTGGCCGTTTCCATGACGGACTGTGACTTCGGAAAAACACACACTGACTTTGACTGAGTTCAACTTATTGAAAGTAGTTGAGAAAAGTAGTCACCCCTTAAAAGTAACCGCTATACATGAATTCAAGAGCGCCAAGGCGCGGTGAGTTGATCTTGAGGTTCTTTTTGTTTTTGCCGACGAGTTCTGCTCCATATAGCAGCTTTGCTTGAAGTCAGTGAATGTGGTTTTGACTATCTGGACTGCAGGGCTAAAGAAAGAGAATCTTACAAAACTATGGCAATAAACACTGTTGTTCGCGAATCAATCGAGCTCGACAGATCGATGTTCGGCGACCAAGAGCAGATGGGAGCAGTGTCTAGCTTATTTCCGTAACATGTACGCAAACTTGCAAACGCATGGAAATGGGACCTTTATGAAGCTCTAGAGTTCTGAAGGGAAGCAAACGAACGCCAAAGATGTTTCAGCCCTTTGCCGTTCAATCCTCTCGCAAGAGCCACCTTGTCAGCACAAGTATCATATTTGTCAGCTGAGAGACTGTTAAGTGACGTCGGGAGAATAGAAGGAAACCAAAAGCAGTCATTGCTTTCCGGAACACTCGAGATGACCGCAGTAGTTCGTGTGTTTGTGGATGCCGAAGTGGGAAATCGTCGCAAACATCCCTGTAGCACCGTAAGGCTTTTGCCTTTTGCCAAACCGTTCATACGTAAGATATCCAAACACGGTTCTTCATACAAAGTAAATGAATTGTAGATCTTCAGTTCTTAAACGCAGCGACTATATCAGTGACTAAACTTGACTGACTACTTGCAAACACCTATGACGAACTGGCTTTTGAGCACCAAAGAAAAGCAGTCAGAAATACAAGAGAGCAAAAAGAAATTACCCTTGGTACCGTAACTGCTTTCTGTTCCGTCAGAATTCAAACGATTAAAAATACTCGGGCTACTATGTCGGTTTCCCGGATTGGCAAGATCGCATCTCGAATGGCATGTGGCAAAGTGCGGAACGCACTGTCTAGATTACGAACACGCTCACGAGTTCGTGTTGAATCCACGCCCTGGGCCAGCGTATACATCTCTTCGAAGTTACGTCGGTAGGCGTATGGATCCAACGAGGCAGATGATCATACACTGTTTCCGCTAAGGGCACATGCACTTCCGCCCGTCGAGATGTGCCGACCTTCCGAAAAGGTCACAAAAAGAATATGAAGCTACGCCGGATGAGGAAGCCAAATGGATATGCGATTGGGCCTATTAGGGAAATTTAGCCGTCGAATAGATGATTAGCCTTCTACTTGTTCTAGAAAGTTAATACCGCTCCCTCAGAATCAGAGGCACGTGCCCGTAAAGTCACACATACACACACAAACACTTTTTTGAGCGAGGCATGCGCAGAATTACATCGTATGCCGTGGAACAACTTTTCAAAAGTCCTGTGTTCCACCTTTATTGCTGGTCAAATGGACACACAAGAACAGAATACGAAACGCATTGGCGTACCACACTTGCACTATAGCTTGTTTGTAGTTGTCATGAGATTGGGTATTGATGTTAAGCTTCATAAAACATCCGCGGCTCTCAGACAGAGAGACCAGACGGGACAAGAACCAGCACCACGAGGTCTCGCATATACCCTCATTACATCACCACAGTCAGCTTCGCCGGTCACGTACGCTCACAAGCGCTGGAGCCATAGCTGTGGTGTCTCATGCATGTTCAAAAGGGATTCGAGTTCTCTAGGCATGGCGTTTTCCATGAGCCAATCAGGAAAACATGGGCACATGGGCTTCCCACAGAGCCCATGAGAAATCGAATGGTCCTAGAGCCCTTCGCACCCAACACGAAGCCTTTCTACTTAGAACCCTATCAGCCCGAGAACAAGGCCATGCTTGTGGCTCTACCGATAAAAGATGTGAGAAATGGACTGCGAGAGACTAGGCGTGAAATGCAGTGTCCCGTAGAGTGAGATGGAGGTACATGGCGGCGTAACTTTTGAGGTTAAGTGGAAACGTTGGATGAAGGCACGGTAAAGCACGCCGGTACCACAAGTATGGCTGCGTATGGTGTGTGAACACCGCGCACGGACTCTTCTTCTGGTACGAGTCAGCAAAGAAGCGACGGGATTTCACACAAGGAAATGAGTTCAGAACGTTTCAGTCAATGAAGCGAGACAGAAGGTGCGTAAGGATATCGCGACTGATCTTGACATTGGAGCATATCTGTACGTTAAGTGGTAGCGGGTATTGCGGGAAGTCACCGAATGGAAGCAGGAGCTGATTCCGCTAGCGAGCCACAAGGTGTGTGCACTCCTCCCGTTGTGATTTGCCGACCTTCCGTCAATGGAAAGCAAATGGATTAAGCGATCGAGTCTGCTTCCGGGAACATAGCCCTAGGATCAGAGAGGCTCCGACGGTGCGCAAAATAGGAGTCGGGATCCCTCACCTAGCTCTCAAAAAAAGAAGAAGAAGAAGAGCTAACTGAATGAAGTGTTTGCTCGTTGGTGTTGAAGGAGAGAAGTGATGACATTTCATGGGTAAGGCTGAATATGTAAGTGTCATGGTTGCAAGGCGCGAACATTGTTGTGTGCCGTTTGATGGGAACGGGGTTGCAAAATGACGCTTGTGGATTCATGTGTAGGATGTACGAACACAGATACTGCGGTTGAAGGCTTTCTTGTTCTGCGAAGATGGGTAAAAAAAGTCGAAGGGGTAGGGTAGTGGCGAGGTAAGGCGGAACGGAAATGCCGTTGATCTAAGCGGGGCATCGCTGAACTTGAGCGGCTAAAGGTGAAGTATATGCATGTATTTAAGGATGCATGTGAGTGTGTGCGTTTTGTGTGGGGAGGTAACCCTTCAGGTTGTGGTCGTGTACACACAATCCCTGCGGGTTGTCAGCGCATGCGTGGATATGTAGTTCTGAGGGCGGTTTCGGTGGGAGTCGGAAGGCGTGCGCTGCTGACTTAGGACGTGGGCGCGTGTTGTGCGACGGACTGAAGCATTGCCTGCGCATTGCACAGACGGGATGTCATATTCGCTGGGTGCGATGACGCGTCAGGGGGAGGTAGGGGAAGGCGGAGGACAAAGCCAGGGGCGACATGCCTGGATACGACCAAGTTGGACAATTGGTGGAATGTAGAGCATGGGGTGAAGGGAATTTGATTTTGGAGGAGATAGAGTAGGCGTTGCGACGATTGGTCGCGAGCACTGTTCCCAGGAGCAGATACGAGTGTCGTGGACTGGCAGACGAGCGGAGCGGCGTTGTGGACTAGCAGATATCACGATAGACGAGGAGCTGCTGCTGCTTTCCTGGGGGTACGGAAAGCGCTGGGCGCAAGCGCTGTTGTGGAGCGCAGGTGAAAACGGCGACTGTGAATTGCGAGGCCAGTCGTTTGTTGGACAAGGTAACTTTAGGTTCGAGCATCAGGCAAAGCTGATGTGCCAACCGCACGCCTAACGTGGAATTGTGGGCGGTGAGGCATTTGTTTTGCTGACAAGACACGTTTCGCATTGCTATGCCTCTTACTGTGTGTATGATACCTCTGAAAAGGAGCAACCCATTCGGGACACGAGGGGACAAGTCAAAAAGTTGGACAGGCAGCGCCGAATGCAATGCGCGCGCGACTGTCCAGAAGCAGCAGCAGGTGCGGGCAGTTGGCCGAAGGGGAGCGAGTGCTCTCAAGGCGGTACAGTAGATACAGCGAGATACAAAGCAGGCAGCAGTGCTCCAGGGCTTACAGTATAAGCGCGACGTTTGCATCTGTCAGCAGCGCCTATTGGAAGCAGCGCGTAAACTTTATTGGAAGCAGCGCGAGTGCGCGCGGTGCTGAACGAGCGGTCGCTCATTGGCGCGTTCGAAAATCAACACATGTGCAGAGCGTCCAATGACGTGAGCTGAAAAGTCATGACGTGCCGCTTCGGGGCGACACTCGCCTTCGGCTGCACCAAATGCAGCGCTGCATTTTCATTGGACGATGATGGCGGTGCAATCTTCCACTGGCGTGCACCGTTTTCGACTTGCTCTGCGCCATTTAAAACGCCACTCCGTGACCCGCCCCTCGCTCTCCGCTCTGCTCCCAGCCCTCGCCACCATTCTGATCGCACTGCACATCGCAACCGCCGCAAACTCACAACCCAACAACCCACCCCGTACAAAGTCGTTCCCCCGACTGCCAAATGTTCTCCAACGCTGTTTGCAACCGTCGCTGCCGCCCGTCATCGCGCTTGTCCTTGAACGGCTTGGCGACACTCATCCCGCCGCGAGCGCCAACACTTCCGCGAGCAGCAGCGGGAAACGCGCTTGCGCTCGCGCAAACGCTGCTCAAGACGTACCCGGAAACCATGTACTGCGTGGTGGCACCGTTTGTCATCGGGTGCATGCTCGTATTTCAAGGCTTCCACTCCTACTCGGAAGAGAAGAGACTCGCATCGTCAAAGCATGCGTAACACCCGTCTTTCGCTTTTGGGCGATTGTGTACAAATACCTTGTCCCTCTTCGTTTTGTGTGCTATATTCTGGTTGATGCGCCGTTGTGGACGCGACCTGTAGATTTGGTTTTTTACTTGTTTTCATACTAAACTTTTCATTCGTTCCTGTTGGAACCGGTGCGGCGCAAGCGGCCCTGCGCGTCGTAACTGCACGATCCTTACGCGTTCGTATTCTCCGTGTTGCTCAAGCGATGCCGCTCACACGGCCTCTCTATGCACAAGCCTTTACCTAACAACGACGCACTGCGTTCCCAACCGCTCAGCACGACAGTGCTAGCCGCCCGCGAAGAGAAAGCGCACCCAACAAACATCCACATAGCACAAACGCAGGTGCAAGCGCACCAGCCAAGAATAAACGCAACGTCACGGATAGGCTCTCTCTACTGCGACGACCGTTCGTGGAGTAGATTCGAAGCAAACAAGATACATCGTATCTTTCGTCGTACGAAATGTTTTTGATCACTCGTCGTGGCGCGCTTGCTCGCTGAATTTTTTCGGCTCCTTTTCTTTCTGCGATCGTGTGAGTTTTTCGATTCACTTACCCTTGGTATTTGTGGCGCCAGCTTTCTTTTTGACTCGTGCAGCGTGTCTTGAGCCCTTTTTCGTTCGCAATCTGCGCCCCAAATTTCGGTTCTTTTCTCTGATTCTTTTTCCCGAGTAATAACTCTGGGTATGCACCAACGGGAGAGCTACAGGTGTATTGTCTTTGTTGGCAACCGAATTTAATTCTTTTTGGTGCGCGTGCATCTGCTGATCTGATCCCATTGTTTGAAAATTTTCAACCATTTTCGCTTCCACAACTGTTGCTCAAAGCAACGCCCTTTCCAGTGCCGGCTTAGCTCAGTTGGTTAGAGCGCGCCCTTCGTAAGGGTGAGGTCGCGAGTTCGAATCTCGCATTCGGCTTTTCTTTTTCCCTCCGTCTGCGCTGCGTTTCGCCGTCTGCATTGCTGTTCAACGTGTGCTCGAAATCCGCTCCCGTCGCGCCCACGCGTCCATGCCACGCCGACAACACCGCCCATCCCCCAATCAACAAACCCGCTTCTCGCTCAAACCGCCGACGTCGCCCGCCCGTCCCACATCCCCACACCCGACGCCATCCCGCGCCCGCAATCCAGCGTCAACATGGCATCCCCCGCAGTAAGACATCTATCCTCCCGACCAGCCCCGTTCGTAAACGCCGCCACCCGCGTCCTCTTCCAGGGCTTCACCGGCAAGCAAGGCACCTTCCACGCCGAGCAGGCCATTGCGTACGGCACCAACGTAGTTGGCGGAACCAACCCCAAGAGGGCCGGGCAAACACATTTGCATCGCCCTGTTTTCGCATCTGTTGAAGAAGCTCGCACGCACACCGGCGCAGATGCCTCCGTCATCTTCGTCCCGCCTGCGGGCGCCGCCGGCGCCATTGAAGAGGCTATTCGAGCCGAGATGCCGCTCGTCGTCGCTATTACAGAGGGCATTCCACAACGCGATATGGTTCGCGTTAAATCTCTCCTCAATGATTCTACCGCTACGCGACTTATCGGCCCCAATTGTCCGGGCATTATTAAGCCGGAACAATGTAAGATTGGAATTATGCCCGGTCATATTCATAAGGCTGGCTCCGTCGGAGTCGTGTCCAGATCGGGAACGCTTACTTACGAAGCCGTTAATCAAACCACCCAAGTTGGTTTGGGGCAGAGTGTTTGCGTTGGAATCGGTGGTGATCCGTTCAATGGAACCGATTTTATCGACTGTCTTGACATGTTTCTCAACGATGCTGAAACAAAGGGCATCGTTATGATTGGCGAGATTGGCGGACAGGCCGAAGAGCAGGCTGCAGAGTTTCTCAAACAACACCCGGTCAAGAAGCCGGTTGTCGCCTTTATTGCGGGTGTGACGGCGCCTCCGGGGAGACGCATGGGTCATGCTGGAGCTATTATTTCGGGCGGCAAGGGAACTGCTACCGATAAGATCAGCGCTTTGGAAGCCGCAGATGCTAGGGTGGTCAGAAGTCCCGCTCATCTTGGTCTCGCCATGCTGGAAGAGATGCAGAACGCAGGATTAGTTTAGCGCCCTATAAGATATCATAACTTTCACAGCTCTTGTAACCTCCCATTGTTCTTCACAGGTCGCGCAACTTGCATCTCATCGATTTGCGCACTTCTTTACAGTGTGCCCTGTCGTGTTGATCAGCTGGAGTACCCTATCGCCGACCGCAAGCCATTTTTGGTATCGGCAACTCCTCCATCTTCTGTCTGGTGTCATTGATCTTCATCGTGACCGGGGCTCTACTCGGCATCGGCTTTCGGAGATGCGGAACACGGCGTTTTCGTTCGAACGCAGTTTACTTCTACAGCCTAGGTACCACTCCGCAGCAATCGGGATCGAAGAACGCACAAGCGCAAGCCAGGGAACCGTGGGCATGACCCAAGTTCTTTGAAGGCGGATGTCCTGCGAACCATCACATCCATCCAGAAGACATGATTCGGCCAGAAAGTCGTTACTGCCACCGACAAACAGCTCATACCTACCTCGACTGTGTTGTGTTATATTCTCCCTTCGAACGAAAAACAGGCAAAGTGGAATCTTAGAATCTTGAAGGCAATTTTAGTGGGGATTCCGTTTTGTAAACCTCTTCTAACATCAGTTTAGTGACGATTCAGTTATTTCTTCCTGTTTGCAAGTGATCGTAGTCGTTCCGCCAGTCCAGAATCTCCCTGATCCTCCTCAAGAGAAGCCCACACACGCAACAACGAAGCGTCATGCCGCTTTTGTCTCGACGTCCTCGAAAACAACTCGCGTGCACGATCAACACCACCATCATGTCCGAAATGCTTCCACTCTAGAATAGCCAGAGATCTCACCGACATCAAATCGCCCGATGAGAATCGCACACTCTTTTTGAGCAATTCGCGTGCCTCGTCATAATTCCCGTCCTCCTCTTCCAGCGACGAGAACGCGTGCAGTGTTCTGTAATCACGTGCATTGACACGCAAAGCTCGTTGGTACAATTCCCTCGCCTTTTCTGTATTACCTCCCTTCCGCTCAATACCCGCCCAGGTATGAATCAGGCGAACAACATCATCTCGCCGTTCACTGCGACCTGATACTCCCCGTTGAAAGAGTTGTCTAGCGGTGTCAATATCGCCCGCATCAGCTTCCAACCGCGCCCAGCTACTGAAGAGCAGTGCAGAATTTCTCTTGCCCAGTCTCTGAGCAGCTTCTGCAAACAGTCGTCTAGCCTCTGTGAGATTTCCGTTCTTGGATTCAAGTATGGCCCACGCCTGCCAGTTGAGTGAGTCTCGAGGATCGGCACGTGTACCGCGTTCGAAGAGACATCTGGCAGCGTGCATGTCACCCTGGCGTTCCTCGAGTAAGCCCCATGCCTGCCAACTGCTCGGGTAGGACGGGTCGGCTACAATGGCTCTGTCGAATAACTCGCGGGCGCGAGCAATGTGTCCCGTACGCTCTTCCAGGCATGCCCACGCATGCCATACAAGCTTGTCTTTCGGATCGACGCCAGCAGCGCGCATGTAGAGAAAGCGAGCACGTTGAGCGTTTCCACGGTTCGCCTCTAGTCCAGCATAGGCTGTGTACAAGGCGGCTGTACTGGCAGTCTGCACGCGTTTGACGCCCGTCTCAAAGATTTTGGCGGCCTGTGATGAGTTGTTTCGCCGCATCTCCATGTTTGCCCACTGCATGTACAGGTACGGGTCATGTGGGTCCACTGTGAGTGCTCTGGCAAACAGTTTTGCGGCGGTGTCAAAGTTGGTGACATTCGATTCTAAAGAGGCCAATGAGCCGAGCAGGACGGGGTTGTCCGGGCAATTCTGCAGGGCGGCTTTGAAGATCTTGCGGGCGGAGGATTTGCCGGATGCGGCAGTTTCACAACGGGCGTAGAAATGCCAGATGTAGGCGTCGTGAGGTACTTGGGTGACGGCTTGTTGCATGACTTGGGCGGCCTGTTTGGGGCCGTGGGCCGTGCGAACGGCTTTGCCGTAGGCGAGCCATGAACGGGCATCGTAGGGCTGTTGGGCGACGTGCTTGGAGAGTAGTCTCGCTGCGGCGGCAAAATCTCCAGCTCTGAGCTCGAGTTGGGCTAGGGTTGGAAGGGCGGGGATGTCCGAATTGTCGTGGGGAGTTGGTGTTATTGGGACACATGTCATGCGAAGAGGCTTCGCAGAAGGGCGACGAGGCGGGGCGTGGGTGGTAGTTGCAGGACAGAGCGGGTGGCGAAGCGGCTGACGCAGCGGGAGTCGCGGGAGGGAGTTGACGAAGGCTGGGTTCATTTTGAGGGGAGTTGAGGCTGGAAAGGGCGACCTTGGCGGGCAACGAAGACAGGGCGCGGGTCGAATTTGAGGCTTGTCGGCTAGGGCGACATGGATCGACGGGAGAAGGAGGGCGAAGAGGTGGGGCGGGCGGGGAGGGAGACGAAATTAGTGCACCGACGGCAGAGCAGTGTCGGTTGCTTGGCACCACGTGATGCGAGAACGCGGGTTCACAGCGAGTGACGGCGCGCGAGCTCACATTTCGGCGCCATGTGTACACGGGTCGAGTCGGTGTTGGTTGACGCCGCCGTCGACTGCGCCACTGAACGAGCGCTGTTCCGAGCGCCCTACTTGAGCAGTGCGAAACGCCTCCGCTGACGGTTGGTGCAAACATCTGCGCGACTGTGCACCAATTGGCTGCGCTGCTCCCGAATCGCGGCGTATCGCTGCTGCGCGGTGGAACGCCGCCCAGTGCATGGCTGTGGCTGCGAGCCTTCTTGCCATATGGCGCGCCCATTTCTTCCGCGCTTGCGGTAAAACTCGCGGTGCGCGCAATCGTGTCTGGGAATGGGCTGTTTTGTGGCTGTCGCGCTTTCTGCCTGTTCCGTGGTTGTGCGTGGCGGTCTGACAAATATCCTCGCGAATGTGCTCTTCCCATCCGCTTTGCTGCGCTTTTGAGCTTGTTGTGCGGTTGCACGCGCTCGTTAACTTGTTCCGCTCCCCCCCCTCGGCATGCGACGACGACTCGTCATTCATGTGCCACGGCAGTTCGCTTTTGTGCCCGCTCAGCTGCCGACAACGAAATCGCCAGCGAGGCGCTTCACATCGCCCTCTTTCTTCGCGTTCCAGCATTCCACAGTTGCGCGCGAGCACTAATGCTACAGTGTTCCATTGCGTTGCGTCGCTACATAATACTCGTTTTGAGAAGCCGCTCACTCATCAAGTCCAAAATTCGCCAAACATTTGACCACAGTTTGCAAATCGGAGCGTCGTCATCACTTACCATGGTGACCATGAACCTAGCCTTTCACACCTGCTTGTTCTTTTCTAGTTCTTAACCGCTGTCACTGTGTTCGTTGTCCCTTGCCGAGCACCAATGGTGACGTTTCAGCACGCAAAGCATGTTGCGCTTTGGCACTGAATCTTGTGCAAAAGGCACTGACCGGCTCTGCATCTTTCAGCCTTCACGATTCTGAACACTGGCCCATCGCGATGTGTGGAATCGTTCATTGTTCTCTAGCTGGCGCCGCTGCAATTTCCCCGCTGTCTTCCCATTGCCAGAGCAATAAGAAGGCAACGGGCTGATCTGCGCATCTCCAGAAAAGAACCGATACAGTTGGTAAAAAGGCTAGCCCTTTAACCCTTTACCCCTAAACTAATTGACGGCAATCTACGTATACTTGTTCTACCCAAGCACAAACTTCGGACTTGCACAACAATTCTCAAGGTTTGGATGTTTAATTGCTATTTCGATGACCACCATGAATTCTTCTTGTTTTCAGATGGAGGCTAGCCTTCCACTTCTCTACGAAAATCAAGACAGTTCTCCTGTACCCTTTCGCACCGATCCGAACTGATGCTCCCCTCCATCAGCTGCTAAAGTGAACCACGAGCACAACGCCTGGGATAATTACGTATGGGTTTGCAATTTGGGAGACCCAACCTACCGTACCTACACATATCTGATAGGCTTTCAATTCAGTCATCACTATGCAATTAGATAAAGATACACGCATACTATCTGGAATTGCCTCGCAACTGAAGATTTGAGGAATTTAGCGCGCTTACGAATCGTTGGTTTTAAAGCAGATATTGGCTCTATCCGCAGTTCATGCCTTCCCTCCTCCCACGGGCGTTGCGTAAGTGCTTTCGTGACCTTTGGCATGATCAGGGCGAGAAAGTTATGACCCCAGCCGCATGAAATCAAGCAGCCCAGCGCGATTCTCGCAGCTTTCCCAAAAGTCCACGCAACGTGGTAAAAACATAAGAGGTTGCATGAAATATATCGATTTTTAATTTATGTAACAATAGGATGCATAGAAATCTGTGACAAAGCACTACCGTTTTTTTGTAGAATAGTAGCTATGAATGAAACTGATTCTCTACAACTAATCCGGAAATAGTTATCTAAACCCCCCCAAAAAAAATTTCAGACCCCTCATGGGATACTACGGAATCCGCAACAATCCATAAGCGCTTCTTTACAACAGAGCAACTTTAACCAGAATTGATAGCATTCATTTCTCAACAACCGCATTTTGATCAGCAGATAAAGAACTCTTGTATCCGAACCTCTTCCGCTGCACCCTAATAACTACCTCAGAGTGCTGCGTACCTGAAAACAAAAAAGATCTTACTAATTCTTCATCCAATCTTACCTGACAAACCAATACATCTTCATTCCAACACACATGGCTGTCCATGTCGTACAAACTTGCCTTTTGGCCCTAAAATTCATGGCTATTCTAAAAAGCTTGGCGGGCTCGAAGGAAATTAGTTTCGACGCAAACTTCACGTTTAACTCTCAGAAAAAAGAACAAGTTACAAGCACCCAGACCCAGATGATCGCAACCCAACAAGAACAGATCGAAGCACCCCAACAGAATCAGATTGTCTCATCCCAACAAACTGAATCACTCACTACTGAACAGAAAAATATTGATATTAACTTCACAGTACTTATATAATTCGGTTAAGTCTTGAAAACACCCACAAGTCCAAAAAAGCACTTTCTGGACAAGACCTGGACTAGCTGGGTGCACGATGTTTCTGTTTCAGTTATAAGTCTATTGCCATACACCTCATATAAGTATTATTATTGTTACTATTGCAATGAGAAACAAGATATTTCGGCACGATGTAGCATGAATACCAAATAGCATGCACACTCTCTTCGAGATAACGCTTTACGACATCAATTTTTATCTCTTTCGTTTGTTCACATACATAGAAGGGAAACCATCACAATGTGAATGTAACACGCACGCTATCAACAGCGCTGAACACTATGTGCTTCGTTGTCCTAAGCGGACAGATTCTAGGAGACGCGAGCTTCCTGCCGCAGTAGAGAGAAAAGGTAGGACTCTGGCGGAGATAGTCCGCCAGTGGCCACAGAAGTTGTTAGCCTTTCTTAGGAGAGAGAGGTTTATCTCATAAAAAGAAAGAACCTCTATCAGTATGTCGTAATCAGACATATTGAACCCAAAATAGAGAAGAAGAATGCTCTCGAAACAGTAGCGGTTAGCAATCTAACCCTGTGCACATAGCACGCGAAGCTTTCATCACAGCTTGATTTGATGGAAGCTCAGTGCACCATTACGCAGCTCCAGTGAAGACAAAAGTCGATGAAGGATTTCCGCTCACAAGTGTAACACTGACGTACGTACTGGTTGTAGTGCTCACCATGCTGACAGAAGGAGCGTGACCCATTTCTCAGCAAGGCGTTGTTCGGCTCGCATTGCACACAGCTTGTGGCGACATAGTCTCAATAAGAATCGGGTGGGCACGGGATATATGGCTAGAAACCCGAATGTAGCTCGTAGAATCCCAAACTGAAGAGAATGTATGCGACTTGAAATATAGCATACTCCCGACCTTGGGGAGTGACAGAGCATGCCCAGCACGCGATGGAGTTGTTATCACAATTTGTTTGTGGAGATTCAACCGAATATGAGGTCAGACTCAAACAGCCAACGAGACTAAACTAGCTACCGGTTCACCCTCCCTCCCCACACACAATGTTCAAGAGATACATGGTCGGAATCGACAGGACCGATACACTGCTTGGGGGCGAGGTGGCACTTTGCCCGCCCGAATTCGTCTTCTTCTGTACGTCTGCTTCGCTGTCCAGTTTGCAAAGGGCCCCAATTCCTTCCAGTAGGTGTCATCGCCGTCGGAACGAGCTTCCATCCAGCCATCACGATCTCCCGTGTTGTAGGTAGCCAGTCAACCATTTCCGCCTCGGGTCGGTCAATAAGTGTGTTCCCCCAGGCACAGCCAATTCCTGGCCTGGCTTTGGGACCCATGGTGCTGAACCAACTCGACGAAATATACAGAGCTCGTGCTATCTCATCATCTGCAGTATTCTCTAGCACTTCCGGGACAACTTTTGCTCCTATTAGTGCTACTACTTCATCAAAGCACACTTCTCTGTCTGTGGGATCCGTCACAGTCTCTTCTTGGGCAAGTTCTAGCCCCAGCTCCATTGTTATACTGGTACCAAGGGTTCGCGTAAATGTCAGATAAGACGTTGTCACGACCATTCGTCCGTTTTTGCATCGGAGAACTTCACATTTGGTGTGAACCTTTCTCCAGCTAAACCAGAGATCTGATGTGGACAGTATGAGAGCAAATTCCTTCCTCCACGATGCAATAGTTTTGCGGCTTGGTGAAGAATTCTTACCACACATCTCGCCGGCAACTTTAGTTAAAGATCGGGGTCCCGCGACTTGTACCGGTCCGACATCGTGCACAGTCCCTCTGACAACTCCCTTTCCAACGAGCCATGGTCCATCTACATGCAGAAGGGCTATGTCAGAACCGGTCTTGGATTCAAAAGATGCTATCCGCCTCACATATCCTTTAAAATCTACGTAGGCATCGGCTCCCATGAATCTTACGCCCAAGCGAACAGGACACCCCTCCACATTGACGGATATGGCATAAGTCGGAAACCCTGGCTTCTCCTCACAGTCGAGCAAACAGTTTGTGATTTCTCTAGCGATGACACCATCTAGCACTTGGTGGAAATCAGCATATGCAATCGCTGCGCTGTCGTCAAGCTGTTCAAAGTCTTCCCATGTTGTTCTTGTCTTGAGCTGACTGAAAAGCGTTCGGATCTCACTCAGGTCTGCCTCCGCAAAGTCCTCCATTTCTGACATTCCTAGGGTCCGCAACAGTTTTTCTACTCTTCCACACACTTCTTCCTCCTGTTTGGTTAGATTTGAAGGAAAAGACCTTTTCGTTATCGCATAAGCCTTATCACAGTCGTCTAACTCTATTTCGGAACCTTTTGTCCAACCCGTTACTGCGAGGACAAGACGCAGTTTCCATCCAACGAAAAAGGGTGCGACGCTATCAGCAATGCATTTGATATGTTCTGTGACTCGCTTGTCTTGATTCGCGCGGAGTCTGGCATCTTGAAGCTCGAGCTTTCTGAGTTTCGCGTCATCTGACTGTGGTTCTTGCATTGCTGATATGGATTGCTGAATCAAGTGACGAATCTCGTAAAAAAATGGGGCTTCGCGTTTGTCTAGACGTTGGTCTTTCGCATGAGGATCAGGATTTGAGTTGAAGTGCATGTGTACACCTCCGAGTGCTACAGGGGTGCCACTGAAATCTTCCTTTGCAGTGTGATGAATGCCTTCGCCTCCTTTGAGTTTGCGCAGCACAGCAGTACGGAATGCATCATTATGTTCGACTGGTCTCAAATGACGGCCATGCCCAGTTCTGAAATCCATGTTGCGGTCATGGCGAGTGACCAGCGCAAACAAATCAGCTGCACGCTTTAAGTCCCGTTCCACGCCATCACCACCGACCTGCAGAAGAAGAGCAAGATTGACCATAGCGTCCCTGTGTTCACCTTCGGTAATTGCGCGTTCGTACAGGGCAACGGCGCGCGGTAAATCTTGTTTCACACTGCCCGTACCAAGTACCAACAGATTAGCAAGGCTAACCATGGCGGCGACGTCTTCATCTTCGCTTATGGCCAGTTCGTGCTGCGTCACAGTGCGCGGTATGTCTCGTTCCACGCCCTCAGCGCCGTCTGCAGGCAGAGAGCCGAGGTTTGCGATGGGTCCTACATGCCCTGCTTCCATGGCAGCGCGCTCAAACAGCTCCTTAGCGCGCTTTGTATCCTTCACTACCCCATCGGCGCCGTCGCGCAACAAAATACCAAGTTGAAACATGGCATCGGCATTGCCTTTCCCTGCAATCGCTTGTTCGTACAGGCAGACAGCGCGCGGTGCGTCTCTTTCCACGCCAGCAGCCCCGCGCGCCAAAAGACGGGCGAGGCGAAGCATAGCTTCAACGTGTTTTCCGTCCTCAATGACACGTTCGTACAGCGATTTAGCGCGCACTGCGTCTTGCCTCACATCCTTCGCGCCTTGTTCAAACAAAACACCAAGGTGAAACATGCGGTTGACATTTCCGTCTTCGACAATTACTCGTTCATACAGTTTCGTGGCACGCAGTACGTCTCGTTGCACGCCTTTCGCGCCTTGCCCAAGGAGAGCGCCAAGCCTAAGCATGGCGTCGACATTTCCGTGCTCTTTTATGGCACGTTCGTAACATTCCTTAGCGAGCACTGGGTTTTGCAGCAAGCCTTCCGCGCCTTGCTCAAGCAAAATGCCAAGCTTGCATATTGCGCTGCCACTTCCTGCTTCGCGGATGGCACGTTCGTACAACTCTTTAGAACGCGCTGCGTCTCGCTCTACGCCTTCCGCTCCTTGTTGAAACAGAAAGCCAAGGTTCAACATGGCTTTGACATCTTCGTGGTATTCAATGGCTTTCTCGTACAGTTTCGTAGCACGCCTTGCGTCTTGCGACACGCCTTCTGCTCCATTTTGAAGCAGAACACCGAGGTTGAACATGGCACCGACATGATTGCCTTCTTTTATAGCAAGTTCGTACAGCCCCTTAGCGCGAACTGCATCTGGCCCCACGCCGTCTGTGCCTCGCTCAAACAGGGCGCCGAGGCGAACCATGGCTTCGACATTTCTACCTTCCTCAATCGCACGGTGATACAGCGTCGCTGCGCGTTCTGCGTCGCTCGGCACACCTTCCGCGCCTTGCTCGAGCAGAGCGCCAAGGTTGCACATGGCCTTGACATTACCGCCGTCGTCGATGGCGCGCTCGTACAGCTCCTTAGCACGCACCGCGTCTTGCGGCTGCACAAGTAGAGCGCCAAGGCGAACCATGGCCTCGACATTTCCGTCTTCTCTTATGGCACGTTCGTAGAGGGCAATGGGATCTGGTGCGTCTCTGTCGACGCGATTGGCTTTGAATTTACGCCACCGTCGAAGGCTGAGCATTGCGTCAACGTTTTTGGCTTCTCCCCACCGATGAAGGAGGCTGACCAGGGCGTCCACGTATTTCTTGTCCACCCTCCAATGTAAGCAGGCAGCAAAGGTTGCATGTGACTCGTCGATGGGCACTGCTGGGTGTAGCGGAGGTTTCGTAGCAGAGGGTATTTCGTTGATGACAACAGGCTGGCGAGCTTAAGATGACCAGCTTGAGATGAGGGATGTGGGGTAAAAGGTGTCGCCGCGGCCGCTCTCGTAATCTCAGTCGATGCGACGCACTTGTGGGTCACGAGCCGTTGAAGAGCGTGAATTTAGAAAGTCAAAACATGGGCAGTTGCCATGACTTTCCAAGGCAGCATGCGCGCTTGTGTCCACATGGTTTTGCATCCACGCTGCTTAACCATTTTCGGGTCCCACGACCTGCCGCCTGGGAGACTAAACACTTGGCAATCTTGCGTCCCTGCAGCGACCTTGTCTTGCATCAAAATACCCTGGTAGCCTACAACACAAGGGCATATTTACGTAACTCATCACATCGGTACGCAGTCCATCACAGTTGGCTGGTCCGAGAAAATTTTGGAAATCGCACTTCTGGAGGTGCATTGCGCCGTGACTGTTGTGATTCCTCTAAACAGAGCAAGGTGCCTCTGGAGTCCGGAGGCCCTCAACAACTCTGTATAGAGCGGCCCACGCCGTGCAAGGTTGGTTTCACCATATAAAAGGGAAGAGTTACCGTTGGTAACCTTACCGTTGGTAAACTGTACCAACGATACATGGATGGGCCGTCCAGTGCCGTCCAGGCGTTGAGCCGCGCTCTGCTGCGCCACCAAGCCCGCCCGAGCGAAGGAGCGGAGCTGATAGGGGAAGCAGTCAGTAATCTGAAGAGGCCTAGTACTACCGACACTGCAGGGTGAGGACAGCGTAGCATGTAGGACACTCAGCACTATCAAAGAGCGATCGCCAAGGGCCGCGACGACGACGGACGACGACGGCGGCGGTAAGGTCGAGACTTGCCCGCTGTCTTCATAGGGAAGAAAGACGCACTGGCAATTGAAGGAACGACAATGTAGTTTGTGTTGGCAATTCCGTAAAGGGGACAACGACGAGGATATGGGAATGGCAGTTGTGCTGTGAATCTGTCCTCCGCATCTCCGTCGTCGCGCACCATCAGCATTGAAGTGGCCGTTCTTGCTTTTGCAACCCTCCCACCTCTCCACACGGCTCCACATCCACCAATCATGGGATTGTGCTTGCGAATACTCTTCACATTCCTCCAAAAGTCTTCGCAGGATCTGGTACGCACGCCAGCAATGCTCAACCAAAGTATTCAAACAAAGTATGAATGTTCTGGCCACCGAAACTGTGCAAAATAAAATGGTATTTACTGCCGTTTGAACTTTGGTTGCAATAATCCGTGCCTTCCACCGGTGCCGTACTCATGCCCTTTCTGTGGATCATACTGTGTACCATTGGGTATCCGTTGGTACCAAAGGTACGTGTACAGTATCAATCAGTATCCTGTATCAAGAAAAAGAGCTAGAAAAGGGCTGTCTTTCACGCTTATCTGCGTGGCGTAGCGCTCCACTCTCATCGACGTTTCTTCACGCCAAAACAGGTTGGCTTCTATCTACAACATCTCAAGGGCGTCACCACTCAAGTAGCTGCAAGCAACTCAGCGAAACACAAATGAGTGTACCCTGCAAACTGTCGCTTGTCAAAGCGAGAAAGATGTTTGTCAAAGAAAGCGCGATCCGTCACAATGGCTGGCGTGGAATGAAGTTCATCATACCGAGTTTGTCCAGTCATTGAGGAAGAAGCCAAAGGCGGAAACTCGTAATAGGTACGAAATGAAGAATTCAGACGTTCACCAAGCTCCAAATGCTGCTCCCAGCTCTGTGATGTTTTGTTCTTTCCAAAGTTGTCGCGTACAGTTCCCTGCCACAGTGACTTTCTTGAGCGTTCACACACCCATTTCAAGCTCATGTTATCTCCCTTGAGGTAATCATAGTTGTCCTCAACGATGAAACGCGTAAACGAATGCTTGTTCTCCGCAAAGATTCGTCGGAACGCACTTTGGTGATCATCCAGAAACACAATGGTATCCTGAGCGTTGACTCCCTTTGCGGCCCAGTCAATGCTCGCAAAGTCTGTGAAATTGTTCCCTGTCATGTACTCCACACCGCGCAATGTACGAGCTCTGTTTGCAGGATCAATTGAAATTATACGTGCAGCCGGAAGTGCCTCTCGGATAAGCCATGTGGTGAGACCTTTGAAAGCACCACTCTCGATCACTATCTTGGGCTGTTCCATTCGAAGCGTGTACCACAGTGCAAACGCGTGGTCAAACAGAACACCGCCAAAGTTGTTTTGAATTGGTCGTGAGTTGTAAAGCGATATGAACTCGGGAATTGCGTCCTTCATATTCTGTGTACATGCCCAGGAGGGTCGGCGAGGCTCTCCGATCGCCTCGCAATCGCCACCATGTTGCGGTGCGGTTCGACTGCTGCAGCTAAATGATAAGCGATTGAGTCTATGGGCGTTGAATGATAGTGTCAACAGCGTAAGGACAGGGACGAGAAGGAGTGTTGTGATGAGGATAAGGTGACGAGGAGGGTTATCCAGCTTGAGTGGTCTGCAAAACGCAGTCGGCATGACGCCCCCTTTCGATGCAAGTGCACAACTGGGAAAGCTTGTGTGACGCGTTTTGCTGAGAACTGGAAATGAAAGTGGGGAACATTCGACTCGCTATCGCCGGTTCTCGAAAGAGCTGGGGTGGGCGAGTAGAAGCTGGGCTTGATCTGTCGGGCGAAGGTGTACAACCGCTGTACTACAAAACGTTTGAAACGTTCGGCCAATCACACCACAGTCTGTGACCGTCACAGACTGTGGTATGGTTGGCCGAACGTTTCAAACGTTTTGGAGGCGTCTTTCGGGCCTTCTTGGAGTCAGAATCGCTTCTGAGGCTCGGAATCTGAGCATGTGAATTTGTACTTAAGAAGTTCGATCATCTGGTCTCAAATTACATCGCTAAATTGTGATGAAAACGTTCTGCCAAACATTTTTGACTCTTATGGGGCCAAACAAAACGACGGTAATAGCGGTCAGAATGGCTTTACTTAAGACAGGGCTTAAGTTGAGACGACTTTTTGCCAAAAAGGTGGCTGAAGATGAGAAAACCTTGTTTATTTTCATTGTAATTAGCCCAATTTTGGTTTTCTAAAAATATGACTTCTACCACAGATCCAAATTAAAGCAGAAAACAGAGTATGTCTATCAAGATGTCAATTGCAGGAGCTTTGCGTTTTGGGAGTGCCAAAATCGGCAAAAATGTACCCTTCGTAGCTTCAATAAAGTGGCTGCAACCATGGAATGTGAAGTACTCCAGGGTAAAAGCTTTTGCGTCTTCCTTTTAGAAGAAAGAATAGTACATAGGCTGTAAAGAGAAGCGTTTTAGTTCTGATTAACGTTTATTGTGTAGATGTTGGCTTTTTTTTCAATTCGTGCACCAAACGCGTTTGGCATTGCATTGCGTTCAAGAAAGCAAGAGCGTCCGTTATCCTAACACTGCCGCAACTACCAAGTTATTTTTGCCATATTTTGCACTACGGCGGTTTATACTAACAAGATTCAGCGCCACTATGCCAAAACAGAACACAAGATTCAAGAGACGATAAGAAGTCCAAGCTTTGTCTTTGTCTCAAGTTAAGCCCTTTGTCTACCATCGGTGCGGGTGATACCAAAAGCAGTGCAAAATTGTACATTTTTTAATGTCTTGAATGTGTTCCAAGTTAAGCCCTTCTGACCGCTAACCCTTACCTTCGGTACCTTCGAAGATAGGTTACCAGGGGTACAATTTGTGTCAGAAGAAAAATATCTCTTCAAAATTAAATATGCGCTCTATCATCAGGCACAGTTTGCTTGCTATTCGGCAGGGAAGGCACATCCTGACGGCAAACGGGTGTCAAGTGACGTCGGCACGGTGATTGCAAGCACTGCAAAGTGGTCGGCACGGTGATTGCAAGCACTGCAAAGTGCTCGGCACGGGCTCTTTTAATTGGCACATCACATTGGCATGAGCGACAGTGACTATGTCATAGGTGCCTATCACGTACCCCCTGCCACTGGTGAAATCACGGATCCCCAACCGGAAGCCTGGCAAAGGCGTGCAGTAACTGAGAAACTGTGGAAGAAAAGCAGTTCCGCGAGGAAAAAGGTGTCTGTCCGAGAACTTACAAACGATGTTGGTGTTCACTTGAACGCATTGGTAAACGAAACAGCAGCAGTCAGGTGCGCCGCGCCAGCCAAGTATTAGTAACAATATGTCTGAAAAGGATGCTGAGAAGGTAAATCGTGAGAGGCGAAAGGAATTAAAGAAGAGACTCAGCAACTTGATATACAAATGAGTGACCGCGGCGCGAGCATAGAAGTGAGCCGCATGCCGCTTTGAATGCGGCTGTAGAGAGAAGAATATGCTACAAACGCTGAAAAGCGATGCGTTATGGCACAGTATAATGATTAGCGGGCCGTGGCCTGTAGTGGTTACCACTCCCACCAGTCAGTGCTTGTCTTGATCGCGCAGTCGAACGCCGTAGCGGTAGAAGGTGTATCTTCTCGTAGTGAGTTGAGATTAAACGATGGATGACGCGCAGATGACGTCGTTGCCACTGCGCTTTGAGGGCTTCATTTTGGAACGTGACGCTCGGACGTGTCATGCATTCCACACCCGCACATGTACCCTTCGGCTTGACCTAGATATCCCATTTTGGTTATCTAGCTCTATAACAGCCTAGGGTCAGATGCACTGCCCCTTGTCAGTCAAACGTTTGCCGATTCGTCCTCCACATCATCAGCCGTACCTTCAATGCCTTTCGCAGTCCCTTTTGCACCGGAAGCACGAAAAATGAATCGCATCGCCAACCGCCGCTCCAGAGGCTGAGACACAAGTCTATACTCTACCCAGTCGATGTGCCCCCGCCAAAATGCGCCTGCCACAATTTGTGACAGCCGCTCAACATCACTTCGTCTTCCACTGTCAACAGTCACGCTCTCGGTCAGCCGTTCATACTCGTCCTCTTCGATCTCCTCTTTCGAGAACGCGTCTGCAATCAATCGCCGAAGTTGCTTCCGTACATCCTGCGTCATACCATCACGCCTTCTCCATAACTTTTTCCACCAGCGCCACCACTGTCGCTCTCCTTCTCCTTCGACTCTCTTGTCGCCCTCGCTGCCTTCCCATTCCGCTTCCGAAGCCTCTAGCACACCGCCATCTGTTTCCCATCCTCGATCCCATCCTGTGCCCACCAGCTCCTTTTCCTCCTCATCCACGTCATTTGACTGTATGGAATCACTCGCCGCACTATCATTGCAATTCTGGTGTATCAATTCGTAGCGCGCGGAAAGAATTCGTAGCGAGCCCCCTTGCTTTTCAAAGCGCATTCCATCAAACACGCGTACGAATAAGTCGCCCAAGCGAATCAGCGACTCCTCAGACGCACGCACCGCGTCGGGCAAATTCTCCACCTTGACGTTGCCCACTCCAGCGCCGTTGATGAGGCCCACAGTTTCCTTCAGCACGCGTCCGGCGCGAACACCGTTCGTCAGCGCTGTGTACAAATCGCGCGGCTGGACGCCGAGGCGCAACCACAGTTCGCGATCTGAGCTCACCGGAAGGAACCCATAGAACATAAGCTTCAGGCTGGCTTTGTTGCCAAAGTAGATGCGCAGGATGGCCGGAACCGTGATGGACGGCAGCGTCAACCACAGAATGGCCTTCGACATTACATCAGAATCTGCGTAGCTGCCGCGGAAAAGGCCGTCGAACACGTCGATGAACCCCGCAATCGCAGCCAGCAGCAGCAACACGCGCATGCGATACCATGCCACTAGCGAAAAGACGTATACTTGGTTTTGCGGAGACTTGAAAATCCGTTGCATGACGAATTGCGTAACGAAGCATATGTACAGTACGCGCGCGCGTACCTCGTTAACGGAAAGCATTCGGCGCCCACATTCACTATCTCTCACCCAAGCCCCGCGGAGTTCTGCCGGCGTGAGTGGCGTGCGGATAGTGAGCGAAGGGTAGTCGGCGTACGGCTTTGCGTTCAAGCACTTGTCAATGGGAAAGAGGTTGTTACATGTGTGGATTTGCTTCGTTTTGCCGACCCATACGCAAGAGCGACGGCGATTGGCAGCCATAGTGGTAGCGCATGACGCTATGAACAGCAGCAGGAGTACTGGAACCACAGCGCGGAAGAAAGGCGTTATTTGCTCGAATCCAGAGGTCTCGTATACAAGGGGGAGCGAGAGCAGCGCGAAAATCAAAGAGATGGTGAATTTGGCGCTGTAGAAGCCGGAGTGGTTACCTGCATCAATGTCTAATGCGAGGATTAATGGACCGAGAGCAGCCACAATGCGCCACAATGGGCGCAGGACGTGGAAAAATGATGGGAGAACAGCTAGCAGCAAAAGCACCAGCCACATGACATAAACGCGGGTGCCGAATGGGAGATGCTTCATCGCGCATGAAGGAGGCTGATGGCTGCCAGAAAGGGTGTCTTACATCAATGGTGCAGTTAGAATTGTTGTTCCTCGAACATATAGCAACAACTGGGGAGCAAGTGATAGTCAATGAATGAATGCTTGGATCACGATGCGGATACTCTGAATAGAGGTGCAGGGTTCCGAAAAGACAACGAAGTCTTACAAATTCACACGGTTTCTTATACTGACCAAAAAGTGCATAACACGTGGAACTTTTTATAGTCAACACCATACACGGCGACAAGCGTCTCAGATAGCACTGCCGGAGGCAGGGGGAGATGCTTGGCGCTCGTCGTTGTGGCGCTGAGTACAAGTAGAGGACTGGAACGGAGCGGTGAGGGAAGAAGGGGGTGCAATGCACCTAGTTTGGTATTGCACAATGGCTCTAACCAGTTAAAGTAGTCCGCTGTGCTATCGCACCGGGCCTAACTTCGTATCGGTCCAGCAAAGCTGTATCGATCATCGCGAGAATTGATACGAAGCTAGCAGTTAGTCCTTAACTGTACCGCTTTTGACTCTCTTCGGGCTGTAAACTGTACTGCTGCTCTCATGCTTCACTGCTGCAAGCACGGTTGAGCACAACAGGTGCTGAAGAAAACTGCCAACCGGCCATACGGCTGGTAGCACGTAAAAGCTGTTCCGTAAAGAATAGTTGGCGTCTTATACAGTTGGCGTGTTATACAGTTGGCGTCGTACATCTTTCAAAGATGATCTTTGGCGTCGCATACAGTTGGCGGGGTGAATTGCACAATGTATTTGCGAATGCTGATGCAGTATGCAATTACTAACGCTTCTAACTCCGCCCGGACAACACAAAATTTACGTAAGTCTGTCGTGAGCTTTGTTCGTAGTGTATCCACTGTAGGAGACACGTTAAAGATGAGAATTCGCAGCTGCAGGTCGAGTTACTGTACTTCAGACCACGTTCAAGCTCCATGAGTGCCAGTGCCTCCGACACCGACAGATCTGCAGTAACCCTCCTCACTCGATTCGATGACAAATATCCATTGGTGCAAGTCTTTACTGCAGGGCGACAACGTACTGTAACAGTCATCTCAGTGCATTTTGAGGGACGTCGGTTTAGCACTGCGCGTACCTGTGTACGAGCGATGCCTTTGAAGTTTTGGAAGAAGAAGCCCCCTGCACCACTGCTGCGGCGGCCGGAAAATGAGACTGACCGGAAACGGCTGAAGCGCGAGCTGGCTGCGGCCTTTGCGCGTGGCGAACTGTCCGATGACGAGTACGAAAACCTGAGGAAAAAGGCAAATACTCGTATGACAAACGACCAGGTCAAAGTGGCACTGCAGGTGGTGGGCAGTGGCGTTGGAATCACTGTGGCTATCACGTCAGCCATCGCAGGCAGTTTGGGCGGCTCAACGTCGCCCCCGGGGCCGGGCGACGGTGTACAGGAAGCCAATGAAGGCTCCGCTGCTTCTCAGGGCGGTACGCAGGACGCCAACGTCGATAATAGGGACGATGAACAACCAGGGGGTGATGAACTAGACGAGGACGAAAATGGGGAAGAGGATTATGATGAGGATGATGACATGGATGATTGCGACGATATGTAGGTGTTCCATCGCTGGGTTGTTCCCAGACACAGACACCGCTATCATTTAGGTTCAAGAACGCTAGCTTCGTTATGAAAGTCGGCTTTTCTTTCAAGATCACTGGGAGAGCCACTGTTACAATTTAGGTTGGGGCTCAGAACGAGATTGTTTGGTTTGTAGTTCGAGGCTACGGTATAGGAGTACATATTATAGGCTATTGGGCTTCTTGGCAAACCCCCGCGCTACGAGGAATTAATGTATGCAAGTTCGTATCGGTACGGTTGGTGTGAAACGACTGGGGTACAAAAGTGTCCGGCCAGACACTGCTGCGAGCTTGTCCAGCGAAACTTTTAGTGAGCTTCCACGAGCGTAGGCGGAACCGAGTTTGAATGAACGAATCAGCTTGTAGTGAGCTCCCACAGTTGGTACGGAGGGTAAGGGTTAGAGCCAGACTACCAATTTCAAGAATGTTGTAGCCAAATAAGGCATCAACTCACCTTGTACACTGGATAGCACTTTCTGCTAGGTAGCAAGCGCGTAGCTAACAACTGCGTCGCTAGCTAATGCGCGGCTGACAACGTGGGTAGCAAATGCGTGGCCGGCAATTGCGTTGGTTGCACTTTTCTCGTATGCTACGCTTGGTAGTGAAGCTATCGTTCTTGCCGAGGTCAGCTGACAATCGACTCGGCAGGGGGCGCTCATAAAAGGCCTTCTACGTTCTTGGAAGGCAACTCACAACGCAGGACACCGCCAGTAAGGTGCCCGTTTGACTGGCAGCACTTTTGTCTCTTTCTCTACTAGTAGCTCTATTCTCTCTACACTACATCCGTGTTTCGGTTCCACTGGACGCCCAGCCTTCGTCTTTCTGTCATCACGCAGACAGCGCTCGTAGATTGTCGTATCTGTAACTTTCGCGAACGACCAACACTGGACAACAAAGAAAAGCTCCAATTAAGCATTTCTACAAATTTGGCCATCTTTAGAGCAAGTCTACCAGTGCTCTATGTTATAGACACTTGTTTTGAAAATAAAAGTCAAGTTAGCATCCCAAAGAATGTGCAAGTCTACCAGTCGAGTGCGATATGCTTGACTACTAGTACGAGCCGTTTGCAATACACGAAACGCTAGCCAATCAATTCAGATCTCAACCAAGCGCCCTGTATGAGGTACAAAGAATCACAGCCAACATATTTGAACGACGCCATTCGATCGCCTCGCCTCTGCTCGATCGTTTCCGCCACTGAACTTACAAGCTGAAGACTTGGGAAGTATGACTGCACAACGTAAGAGAAACAGACATGTTTTTATGTGAAACCAAACCGTAGCAGTTGCTCAGTTTTATCATTGATTCAAAAATGCACGATGGACAAACAAAAAGGCAGAGAACCAGTTTCCAAAAACATTCAATGAAGTCAAAACATATGGAATGCCGACTATCTTTTTGATCATCCAACCTATTTCTTGCGTTCATTTCCGCGTCGTTTTCGAGTTCCCAAAGTAATGTTTAAGAAACTGTTGGACGACTTGAGTTCTTCTTTTGCACAGATATGGAAACAACAAAAAAATTCGGCGGAGAAGAAAACAGTTCCTGCTTAAATAAAGCTATTAGCATGCTTAAAAATACTGGCAACTCCTCGGTCATATAACGACCTGGATGATGGGTGTGAAATGGGTGTAGAGACTATTATAAGTTAATTTTACTGCTTTTGTTCTTGTATCATTCATTCATACGCAGAAAGGTACCTAAACAGACTGCTGACGAAAAGCGAAATACAGGACATATCAGAGAGAAACAGTGAAGATGGTTTCAAAGGATGCATTGGATGCGTTGATTGCTGCACGATACATTGAAAAACTGCCCTGGTTCACTGACAGTACACCCCATAACACGAAAGAAAGGGAGCTGGCTACAGTTGCTGTCGAAGCATGGGCAGATAGGGATCTATTTGTGTGGCATTCGTTCGCGGGTCGTTGTAGCACAAACAATGACAAAAGACTTTTAGAAGTATTCCATTTATTCAATTCTATCTTGAACGGTACGTATGATATAAATCTCCCTACTGACTACAGATTTCATCGTAATGCGCAGAACAAGCGTCTAATTTATTTCCTCGTGGATGGAATATATCCCCATTGGACTATGTTTGCGCGTCCGATTCATTCTCTGGCGAGCGTGGACGAAGGGCAGTACACAAAAGTACAGGAAGTGAAGTGCAACGCCCTCAGGGAGGGATTCTTGGTACTTGATCGTTTTCCCGATATTATCGGTTGTGTAGTGTGTATATGAACTACGCCCCACAATGGTGGGTATGGACATGTGGGACACGGTTTTGGGTCTATTGGCGGTTGGCCACAGTATTGGATGTTGCCACGAAATGTGGAGTATTTTAGTTAATATTATTTATTACTTTCACACCCATTTCTGGGAAGCTAGTACATAGTGCGACGGCGTGCTGTCCTCGCACCAGTAAACCTTCCCCAACAAGGGACCCCAACCTGGGGAATTGGCTCTAGTTGTTACCGCTTGCGCGCGTGCTCTACTCCTCCTTGGAGGGAAACGCCGTAAACCACGGAACATCTAACCCCCTTGCACATCTAAAGGGGCCCATCCTTGGGAGTATAATTGTTCCAATCACATTGGTGTTTCGCCCTGTATAGGGAGTCCTGTCCACCGGCATTGCCGTATTTGTTCGTCGCTCTCGCGACTCACGATCGCCGACTCTTCCTCCTTTCCCTTCACTCTCCTCCTTTCCCCCTTTCAGGGTAGTACATCCCGCTACCCGCGGCTTTCCTGTGTGCACCCGCTCACACTTCCCCACTCACGTGGAAACATACCTCTACTGAGGATCACACCCCGCTCACGCGGATACCGATTCTTTGCCTTCACCTCCCTGCGCGAGTCGCGACAGGTGTCCCTGGTCTTACAAACCGGCCTCGCCGTGACAACTCTGGGAGGGCTCTACCCAACTGGGTTCACCTCGTGAGAGGAAGATCCCGGACGTCTTTCGGTGTTTTTCCCCTTTGGGGCATTTCACCACAGAAAGCATTAAGAAAGGACATCGAAAGAGCTTTTGGTGTTCTAGTGGCTCGGTTTCAGGTACTGCGAAGAGAATCTTTCTTATGGTATAAGAAAAACGAGGTCATGATAAGTAAGGTCTGTTATACTACACAACATGTTGGTTTGCATGAATCAAGAGGGCTTTTTATTGAGGATTCGCAAGCTAAGAGACAAGGCTTTAACCTAATTACGGAACTGCAAGATGAAGAGACTGTCCGTCTACAGGAAAGAAGGACAGAAGAACCTCAACAAGAACAGGAAGCCAAAGAGGCAATCATGGTGGACGGCGGATTGTATTGAGAGGCACTGTGCATAAAGGAGAGCGTTATTACGTCACTAATTGGCTTCAGCGCTCTACGCAAGGACCTTATTAGATGCATGGAAGAAAGAATACGCAAAGAAGAGAACTTAGCTTAGGTTTATATTCTGTTTTATTTGTAGTTGGTAGGAGTAGAGGGAACCTCTCAGAGTAGATTAGCTGAGAGGGATCCCGCTGTTTTCGCTTTGTGTTCATGCGGGTGGCGGGGCGAACCGATATAGCTTCTGCATCTGGGCTACTGGCGTCGACTTCACGCACCCGGTTTGGATGCGGACTGCTTCGTTTCTGGCCTGCTCTAGGGCTGCCAATGCTGTTTTTCTTTGCATTTGGCACTACTATGGCCACGGCGTACCCCGCGATGAGCTCTGCGAATCCGACGCGGAGCATCTAAATGGTCTTCCAATGAGCCCTCTACGTCTTGGTTGCCATTCTTCGCAAGATCCTGCATCGTGAATAGTAGCGTTCTGTGACCTGTTGCAGGTGCTGTCGAAAGCAAAGTCTAGAATCTAAATGTACGACAAGGAGCGGGAAAGGGGGAAACTTGCGCCTTCATTAAAGGCGAAATGAAACGGATTGTGGATGAGTCGTACACGCGCGTGAAGCTGCTGCTGAAAACGCGCGAGCAGAAGCTGCATCGATTGGCGGACGCGATGCTCAAGTACGAAAGTCCGACGGGCGAGCAGGTGCGACTGGCTGTCAAGGTGTTAGGAACAGAGGTGCAGTGGTTGAATTGGTTGGAAGTCGATGGTGATGATCCGAGTTAGAAGTTCGGAAGATCCATCGGGGTTTATATAGAGTTTCTAGTCTAGTTCTATGAGTGCCACTAGTCGATGAGAATTCGTCCGAGTTAGACGGTATGATGCTTGGTGGTCGTGCTGGCCTCCATACGCGACTGGTGTACCGGGTTCAGTGCCAGATCTGGTCGTTTGATGACTTGGCAAATTCCATCAATGCTGATGACTTGTCATCAGACAAGGTCTTGATGATCTGGCATGAACCCAGGGTGCCAGTGATGATTTGGCTCGACTCTCTCGGGAATCTTCCATGACCGTTCGATCCCTGCTGTACCGTGTGAAGTGTCTGCCAACGTTGTGAGTAGTAGGCAACATGTAATTTAGAGCCAATATGTCCACGTGGTCAACCAAGACTTCTTTGACATGAACATGTTGTCATGTCATATTGACAGGGTGTCACGAAGCTGTCAACTTGGCTTTGAGGCCAGTTTGGCATGGCAAATGGGTAACCGATTTCTTCAGCAGATCGAGTAGAATAAAAATAGCTGGTTTGTGCACGTTAGACCTGATGCTAGAGCCAACTATACTCAAAGAAAGGTAAATAATAACTAATTCTAACACAGGGGAGAGCTGCGCGAGCTGTGGATGAGCGCTGCGCCTGACAAGCGGAGCGAACCGCAACACGCAACCGGTGCTGATGCCGTGCTCGAGTCGCCGCGCGCCATTGGCAACGACAGTGGTCTGTGACTTTTTGCTTTGTTTTTATGTTATTTTCGTGCGCTTCTCGTTGGTCGCTGGTGATGCTTTTTGGTTGGTGTCTGGCTGCGGCTTTCTGAGCTCGCGCTTCGCGCGTGCGAATTTCGCTTCGTGTGGTGTGCGCTTTCGCCTCGCCATTGATTGCGCTTTCGGTTTCACTTTCGCTTTCGCTTTGCGACGGAGCGCACTTTCGCTTCACGGCCGGCTGTGCCTCCCGCTCCACGGCCGTGCTTCCGCTTTGCTGACTGATTTTCCGCGCTGTGTGTCCCGTCACGCGCACTCTGCAACTTTCGTGCGACGCGCCGGGGCCACAGCACGCGCCGCTGCAGCCCTGACTGCATCGGCAGTCGTGCACATGGCGTTCGCCACCGCCGTCCCGCCGCGCCGACGCCCTGCGAAAGGCCAGCGAGAGCCTCCAGGGCGGCGCGCAATTGCACGCCGAGCCGGCCACGTGGGGAACGGACCCGCGAGCGCGTCTGCTACTCTCCTTCCACGACCTGGAAAGGTCTCTGGAAAAGCGCGGCTGGAACTGCGCGCGCGTTCTCATCGGCGGCGCGCTGCTGCTGTTGGGCAGCGTGGTGGTTTGTTGGCTGCGCATCAAGAGGTGAGATGCTGTTGAAGGTGCGGAGGTTGCGGCGGCTTCCTTGCAGGAGCAGCAATTGCAGATGCAGGCGCCTGTTATAGTGAGGGGTTTGCTGCAAGATAAGGCTACTGTCGAACAAGTTGAGCCGCTTTAGAAGCAGGCTGTGCTTGGCTTGTTGCAGGATGATCACGTTTATGAACTCGCGATGGAGTGCAGTGCGCGCGTGTTGAACGACGCTTTGCAGTGGGATAGTGTTAGACAACAGGAATCTGACTATGTTTCGGCCTTGTTTGAGAAGGAACAGAGTAAGGAAAGTGCTTGATTTTATCTTACTGAGGCGGTTCAAGTCGCCGTGGACAAGACTGATATGCAGGATAGCGTGGCTACGGCTTTTTGGTCAGGAGTTAAGGCTAGTATTGTTGATCGGAGAAGAAGCATGTGCAGAACAATGAGAGTGAGCGGTGTGGTAAGGTTAGTGCCGATTTCAGCGCTTATGAACGCGATAAGAGCCGCAAGGATCCTCTTTTCGTTCGTATAGATGCAGTGAACCGATATCAAGACGCAGCTTGCTGTTCACTGGAGCGACCTGATAAACGCCATTCGGGCATTACATAGACACACGTGTAGTTCAATGCCAGGAAGCGGGAGTGCACCGAAAGACGTTCGGGATCTTTCCTCGTTATAGGTGAGCCCAGTTGGGTAGAGCCCTCCCAGGAATGGCACGACTATGTCGGGTTGTAGGGCCCAGGCCACCCGTTGCGACTTGCGCAGGGAGGTTGAGGCAAGAATCGGGTATCCGCAGGAGTGGTGTATGGGGGTGGTCTTCCCCTACAGAGGTGAGGTTTCCACGTTAGTGGCACGCGCGAACATGAGCCGTGGGTAGCGGGAAAGCCACCCTGTAAAGGGAAAAATAAGGGGGGAGCTGAGTCACGAGTGTCGTGACGAAGACTAACGGCAGTGCCGGTAAACAGACCTTATACGAGGTGAACACCAAGACAGCTGGAATAACAATCCGAATACTCGGGTCGTTTAGATAGGCAAGGGAGATAGACTTCCCGTATGCGACGGTGCTTCCCTCCAAAGAGGAGTAGAGAACACGCGAAGGCGGTGAGGTCTAGAGCCCATTCTCCAGGTTGGGGTCTCTTGTTTGGGAAGGTTTACTGGTGCGACGGCAACCCGCCGGCGCACTAAGTACTAACCATCCCAGAAATGGGTGTAAAAATAATAAAAAGAATTAACTAAATTACTCCACTTTGGTGGTTCATGCCCACTACTGTGGCCAACCGCCAATTGACTCTTCCGTGTCCCACGTGTCAAATCCACTATTAGTGGTCGTATTTCATGCAATGACTACATTACCGAAACCTTCGGGAAATCAACCAAGTACCAAGAATCCCTCTCTGAGGGCATTGCACTTCATATCCCCCTCCTTAGTCCGGAAAGCAACCGCGAACGCGGGCGAATCCCAGCGGACAATGGGTGATAAAAGTCCAAACCTCTCCGGGTCACCAGGTCAAGCCTCTGCCTCAGAGAAACAACCTCCTGCAAAAGCAGCAAACCAGCCTTCCACAAGTGCACGCTCGTCCTCTTCCTGCTCAACTCAGTCAGATCACGCCCTTTCGAAGAAGAATATGAACAACAACAACAACCAGCCTCCAAGACCGACTCCAGTTGGAAACTTCACAACCGGTTTCCAGTCCGTACCCTTGCCACAAGGGAGGCGAACTCCTGTACAGCCGGCCAACATTGGCGCAGCGTCCCAGCATGGGTTCCAACTTCCACCAGCGGTGGCTCCTTCCAGACTGATCCCGGCGGCGACTTTGCCTTCTTATAACGCCGTTGTAGGGTTAGATCCAATGAATTGGAGTCATGCCTCTCGGCTCCGGCTTGCGCCGTGGTTCCATCCCATCGCTGTCCTTAACGGGGATTTGGTTACGGCCTACGCGGATGGTTCCGGTGCTTTGGCCGAGGATCTACCCAGCCTCGTCACCTCTTCGTAATCGCCATCCTGGTGCACCATATCCGAAGAAATTCGGGATTATCCGCGATTGCGGCTCATGCGGCGCTGGTGCGGATTGCATATCAACGGCAGAGCCGGGCGCCTTTCGAATTCCCTGTGCCTACCGGCTTTGGCTTCGACGTCAGCCCATTCCGCACGCGCGGTGAAATCGGTTACGGCGAACGCCTGGCCAGCCTCGAAACCCTCGCGTGGAGGGACCTTACTGCTGCGCGGCAAGGAGCCCTGTGTTGGGAACGACCGATACTTTGGGCTGAGTTCCGGTACCTTTCCCGGCAGTTCTGCTCCAACTTCCTCCAAAACTTCATCCGTTATGAACGGCGATGGCGATCCAGATTCGGGTACTTTGTCCCGTATCAAAACGTGGAGATTGAGCGGATTGCCCCGCCTCATCGACACGGTCGGTACGTCGCACACCAAGTGGTGGGGGTTCCATGAAGCCTGCCGGGGTTGCTACGTTGAGCTCCAGCCGGCACTCACGTACCTCGATTCTTTTTTGATTCAGGATCCCCGGTCGGGGCTTTTGTCGGTAATTGTAACGGAGTGGGCTGCCCGCACTGCAGCGTATATCCTCGCTGAGTTTTATGACCAGTATCGACTGTGGTTCATCCTACCGCGTGTGCGGGCTGCTATTCGCAATCTGGACCTCAGCGTCCCCCTTGGGGGTATTGCCAATAATGACGAAGTACTCCAATTACTTCGTTTGATGGACAGTATTGACTGGAGCGAGGTCCCGCTGGAACAGAGCGGTCGGCTTGACGGCGGCGGTGGCGGTACTGGTGGTCTGGGTCTTGGTAGAAACACCGCCCTTGCGGGGGACTTCATCTACTTCGATCCCTGGGAGTTCCGAGAGATTTCCTCCGAGGAGGCGAGGGAACTCCGCGACGCACCGCGGCACGTGCCGGGCGACCACCCGATTGGGTACGTCGATTCCAACGATTACTACCGCGCGTATAGCGGGGATGACCCGATGGTCGATAACGAACCCAAAGAGCCGGGGGACATGGAACTAGACGTTGCCGACATGGTCGTAGACGAATCCTCCGAGGGGGTGCCTCCGGTTCCCAGTCTTCCAACGGCGAGCGCCGGGCCTTCACTCCCCAGCGGGGGTACAGTCAATGAAAGCAATATCATTGCCCGCTTCCTCTGCGGGGCGGGTTTAGGTGCTGCCGAGGTTTCGGGTGACTTCACCGCGATGGCGGATGCCTTGGCTTACCGCCTTGCGGGTGGTCACGCCCCGGAAGATGGGGAGGAGTCAAACCTCTAATCTAGTATCCTGGTCTCTTTCCCTGGCTTAGCCAGTACTGTAGCTTAGCATCACACAGGAGCGCGAGGCTCCTGAGTAAACTTTCTCGTTTAGAACGGGGTTTTCTCTTTCATTCCCATCATTGACGGAGTCCATACAAAAGGGGGTGTACTCCTTCTTTCCTAAGTTCCCCGGCTTCGTGGCGTTTTTATCCCACTTGGGCGTTGCACAGCGTAGCTGGATTTGCAGTACCCGCGCTGCGGTGATATTGGACCACCTTCGAACGAGGGAGGTGTTCGATGGGTTCCATGGTGTCCCAGCTTGGGTCATATCCGTACCAACGTACGCGGTATCTTACAATGCCTTCTTGATTCCAGGTGTGCCCGACGATTAGGTCAATCACAAACTCTTGTTTGTATACCTGCCGGCCTTGCCGTGTTATGGTGACCTCGCTTGTCAGGGGTTGCCCGATGGACGGGATATTTCCCTTCAGGGGTGCGTCAGGATGCAACGTGCCGACTTTGCTCGGAGGATGCGGCGCAGAGTGCGGAATAATATCCCTCAAGAGGGTGTCTTCGTGGAACGGTTGCTGCGTACCGCGATAGTTGGGTCGTACCGCTAGTTTGCGGTGGTTCTCTGTCCCACGTTGACGGTAGTCCGGTCGAACCACGAGCTTGCGGGCATCTTGCTGCTTTGGCGGAGTTGTGGAGGTCACTCCCTGTTGGGGCTTTCCGCATCACGCGGTGATTGGTGCGGGGCGCACAATCTCCGTGCGTTCACGTGCCTCCCACGGCATGTGGCTCTGAACCGCCTCCTTGCGTTCCGCCTCCCTTGGCTTGGGCCTTACACTGACCGGCTGAGCCGGACACTGCTGTGTTGGCATCCAGTATCCGGTGGTTACTTCCGGTGCTCCGGTGTGTTGCCTCAAACTCCCTAATGGTGCGTGGACAGCTGGCGCCGTGGACACCCTGTTCGTGGACTTTGCCTCTAATTGAGGTGTTATGTCTTCCTCAAGAGGTGCATCATCCGGGATGACCAGTTTAACCCTGGCGAGGACGCCATATTTTTCCGAGACGCTCGGTATACTACTGCGATTTCGCGGAGACTTCTGCACCTCTGTCTCCGAAGTTCGGACAACATTCCTGTTATGAACGATTTCCAAGTCCGGTGCTGTATAGCCAGGGACTTGAGGTGCAAGATGTGCATTCCTGCCTTCCTCCCTCAAGAGGGTCTTTTCAATTTCCAGCGTTGCTGGTTTTCCAAGGCGTGCGTTGCCTGCTACCAGCGGTGTGGATGGTGCTGAGGAATCCGTTTTGGCGGGAAATTCCGTCGACGACGGGTCTGCGACTACACCCTGGTGAGGGGTCTGCGAAACGATATCGTATCCTGATTCAGGGAATTGCCCTGGTTCAGGGGTACGGACTGCGATGTTGGTCTACTCTCCCGTATCATACGGTGTAACTGCGTCATTCCAGAACCCTGTGTGGGGGATTGCGAGGCTTCATCGACCTTCCGTGTTTCCCTGCTCAAATCCCGTTGCGACGGTAATAGATTTCCAGCGTGACAATAGGTCCCCTCCCCTTCCTTAGACGGAGCAAGGGTAGTAATAGTAGGATATCCCGCATGGAGGGTGTAAATGCGCGCCGAGGGGGCGGTAGTGTTAGGAGTAGAGAAAGGTCCGTTTGGACCTGAACGATCCGGCCGAGCCGGGGTTTCCGACAAAGTCGGTAAATCTGAGAGGCCCCGAGTAGGGTGTGGTAGAGTAGTCGGTCTATTTAGTCCCGGGGTTTTCGGCGTTGCTGAGTCCGTAGAGGCGGGTTTCCCTGTTTCCAGGACGACCTCAGACGAGGGAGGAGGGGCAGGTACAACATGATCGCGGGAAATCCACTCGTGTGCCTTCCCCATTTCCACTACGACAGTATCGGAGTTAACTGTTACCACTTTAAACGGTCCATCCGCCACAGGCGAAAGCTTGTGACGCTTCTCCCGTTCCGGGTTATAATATTCCTTACGTATAAAGACGTAGGTACTAGCCCGTATGCAGGGAGCATTATCTCGTAAAGGAGCGTGGATATCCCCCTTGTACGCGGCTTGCGCGCATTCCATAGACTTTTGCGCGGCGGGGACCAGTTTAGTTAGCCATTGCTTCCATTCCTGGCGGTAGCGACCCACAGATGGGAAATTGTCCAAGGTGGCTTGGGATTATAACGCCACAGGCGGGCGTGAATGAGATAGAACCAATTCGAACGGTCACACTCCGGTAGTCCGGTGAGCTTGTGTATTGTATGCAAATTTTAAAGCAACTGCATACAAGTCCCAAGTTTTGGGGTGATTAGCAACGTATGAACGGAGAGAGGCCAACAAAGTCCGGTTGAACCGTTCGACTTGCCCATTACACTGGGGATGGTAGGTAGTCGTGAACAAGTTCTTCACTTCCAGGATGCGACAAACATCCTGGAAGAACTTGGACGCGAGCTGCCGTCCGTTATCGGAGAGCACCTCCACAGGAGAACCGCAGACAAAAATCCAGTGCGTTACCAGAGCCTGGGCCATCGTGAAATCGGTTATCCTCTGAAGAGGGACAGTCCGAACAAGCTTTGAAAAGCGATCAGTGATCACAAGTAAGAACTTGTTGCCTCTCTTTGTAGTTAGGAGAGGTCCGAGAATATCGATTTCGATAAACTCGAGTGGCGCCCTAGCAGGGAATAACTTCATTTTTATCGCGTTACTGCGGAGCTTCACCCGGTTCTTCGAGCATTCGGTACAAAACCGCACAGTTGCGTAGCAATCAACCGCCATGGCGGGCCAGTAAAAAGCCCTTCGCAGGGTGAGGTAGAGCTTCCTGCCACCTACGTGACCACCGAGCTTCGCATAGTGCGAGAGATGTAACACCCGCGACTGCAGGGAATGAGGTACCACCATCTGTGGGCGAGCTTCGACCAACCGAACGAGGTAGCCTTTATCGTTCACTTCAAACGGGAGGTCTTTGCCACCGTGTAAACGGGCACGAATCCTCATACAGAAGGGGTCACCGAATTGTTCTCGGATCAATTCCTCCGGTGAAACCGGTACAAAACTCCCGGTAAGGGGTTCTCAGGGGTCTCGTGGGATGCGAGTAAGTTGTCAAAGTGAGCATCTTTATCCCAGTCTTCTGGCCATTCCTCGAACTTCCTCTCCGGGCCATCCGGTTCTTCAGCCATGAAGCATGGAATGTCGTCATCATCCGTTGGGAGTGCTTCCCCATTTGTGGGTAAATGCGACAAAGCGTCGGCCTGGGTGTTGAGCGCCCCCTTTTTATATATGACCTGGAAGTCATATTCAGCAAGGCGGAGTCTCCAGCGCATAAGGCGGCCCGAGGGATCGGATATGTTCAATAACCACCTCAACGAGGAATGATCCGTGTATACAGTAAACTGAACTCCCATAAGATAGGGGCGTTGGATGGAAAGCGCCCACATGACGGCGAGACACTCTTTCTCCGACACAGCGTAATTCCGCTCGTGGACATTGAGCGAGCGTGACCAATAACCAATTGGCCTTCGGTCCCCCTCTGGGGTGGTTTGGAAAAGAGCACAACCAACTTGGTAGTCGCTCGAGTCCGTGTCCACGGAGTACGGGAGTCCCAGTTTGGGTAACTATAAGATAGGTGCTGACGTGACAGCCTCCTTTAAGGAGTTAAACGCTTCCGATTGCTCGGGCGTGAACTGTCCCAATTTTGGGAGATTTCCTTTGCGTAACAACGCGTTCAACGGTGCCGCGGTATCCGAAAAGTTCGGGACAAACCGTCGGTAGACGTTGACCAGCCCTAAAAAGGAGCGGAGTTCCGTTTGAGTGCGGGGTTCCTTAGCCCCAACGAGGGATTTCACTCGAGCCTTCTCGATCATTAACCGTCCCGGACGGATGATATGTCCCAGATACTTGACAGGATCTGTGAAGAACTCGCACTTCCTCAACTTGAGGGTAAATCGCCCATCCCGGAGCACGGTCAGAACGTCCCTGACATGGATGAGATGGTCGTCCGAATTATTCGAGAAGATGATAATATCATCCAGGTAGACCAGGCAGCTCCGCCACTTGAAGCGGTTCAATAGAATATCTATTGCACGGTGAAAGGTAGCGGGAGCGTTGGTCAAACCAAACGCCCTCCGCTTGAAGCGGTACGATCCTGCATGGCAGGTGGGCATGGTCTTATCGCGATCCTCCTGTCTAAGAGGGACCTGCCAATAACCCCAATTAGCGTCCAAAGCTGTGAACACGGTAGCGTCTCCAAGGGAGTCAATGCACTTGCCCATACGAGGGATGGGATATGTGTCCCTAACAGTCACGGCATTGAGCCGGCGATAGTCGACACAGAACCTCCAGGTTCCGTCGGCCTTCAAAACCAGTACAACTGGGGATGCCCAGGGTGATTGAGCGGGCTCTATCACACCTGCGCGGAGCATTTTGTCCACTTGGGACTGCTCCTCTTCCCGAGCGTTCGGTCCTGCCCTGTAAGGGGGTTGTACCATCGGAACTGCACCCGGTAACAAATCTATCTTGTGTTCCGTAGCATTAATCTCGCCGAGCGAACCATCCCATATCGTGGTAAATTCCTGTAGCATTGCACGGAGTTTGTCGCGCTGTGACTCCGGCACATGGCCGAGGTCTATATCTTCGAATGCCTTTATGGGTTCCACTTGGTCAGAACGCGCTGTAACATTGTCCTGTGATACAGGTGTGGCCGTCGGTTCCGAGTTATTTCGGGTGTTAGAGGCTAAAACAACGGTTTCCTCTCCCTTCTTTAACGATAGTTCGTCAGTGGTGGGGATGGCTTCCTCAGAAGAGGCGGAAATTCCGAGAACGTCGGCGGTCGTCATCTTCGCCGGGAGCATCCCAAGGGGGTGTGGAGTGACGCTTGCAATTACTTGGTTCTTTACCTGATACTTAGGGCGTTGGCCAAGATTGGCAACTAGTATTCGGAATGGGGCATCCGGGGTAACGTGAACAATTCCGTTCGCCAGTGCGAGCTGGTATTTCTCGTACAACGAGGACAGATGTTGAATAATCGGAAGACCGTTTTGACGGCAATTGACTTGCACCCAGACTTGGGACCCAGGCGGTATAGAACCCGAGGCTGCTACTCGACGTTTGATGGACTCGCGAGACGCGTGCAGTGGTTCCTGCGCAGCAGCTAGTGGGACGTGCTTCTGCGAAGCACGCTTCAGCGGGCGACGGACGATCGGGATTGACGATCCGTCGTCGAGTTCCACACGCCTAATGCGGGGCCTAATTGCGTCGACCAAATCGGTCGCAGTAATCAACTCCTAGTATGACTGGAGTGGCCAATGACCGACAAACAATAAAGTCGAGCTTCACCACGGAGGTGCCCAACTGCACGACTAAGTCGACGATACCCACCGTTTTTAACGGATTGTTGTTCGCATCTGCGACGTCGGGAACCGTTTCGGAACGTATACGAGACCGCACCTGCGGGGGTAGCAATGATTCCACGATGAAGTTGGGGCCCGCACCTGTGTCCAGGACTGTTAGAAATCTCACCATAAAATGGGTGTCAAGGCCAAGGTCGGCATAAACCTAGTAGTTGCGCTTGGACATGACCAAGACTCTATCCGGAATCCGTGGGTTTTTACTCCGTATCCATGGGCGACGCAGCACAGAAGGGTGTGCAGAGTCCGCGTCTGCGGTGTCCTTTCTTGAAAGGATTCTCACCAGGGAGCGAGGCGGCGACGCCTCTGGCGTCAACAGCCTCATCTCTGAGGACGCCTCTCCCAAAGGAGAGACTCCCTCAGTTAGTTTTCTTGGGAGGTTCCCGCCGTAGGCGGTAGTCCAGGATCCTCGACCACGAGAGCTTCCTTCCGGGGGCCCGGGTTTTCATCTGCATAAGCGGTGGTTGCGTCGGACGTTTGCACACATTTATGATTCGGGTTGATTTAGGCTAGCCGCGCACGCGGGATATGTGGCAAGGCATGCGAGAAGTCCGTTTTATCACGGAGATAGGAAGCCTTCGGACCGGAACGTTTCTCCTCTGGAGTGATTGCCTCGTAATTTGCCACCACCTTGGCCATATCCTTCAGTGAGCAAAGACACTGAGGGGATATATGGCCATGGGTGTAGCAAAGGTGGCAAATTAGAGCCAACACGGCGACGCGCCGGTTAGTATCCCGAGCATCAGAGAAGCGTACCGCCGGGCGGGTGTCACCCCATCCAGGCCGTTGATAACGGGATTGGCCGTTCATAAACGGGACCCGGGGCGGCTGAACGCGATTGTTCCCCACGTACAATACGGGGTTGTGTTGCGCCGTTTCGAACGTGTCCTACGTCGTTGACGGTAATTCCGTGGTTGGTATAGACACACCATCTCCCTGTGCAAATGCACGGTGTCGTATCCCTGTTCGGGGGTTCTATCCGCAAAAAGGGAGGGCGATGAGGAGTCAATCTCCAGCACCAACGCCTCGGTAGGCCTAGACAGAGGATTCGGAGTTCTCGCACGAAGTGCTTCCCCTTCAGCTTGAGCGTTTTGAACAAGCTCGAGCTAGGTGACCATCCGCTTGTCCTCGCAGTAACGAGTGACAAGACTCCGGATTGCCGGGTCGAGGCCATCGATGAACATGGTACAACGTTCCCCTGCGGGGTATACACTCCCACAACGGTGGAGGGCCTTGTTAAGGCGCACCAAGTAATTCGTTTCAATCTCGCCTGAGCGCTGACGAGTATCTTGCAAAGCGAGGATTGCCCCCTGAATGGCGGTATTGGTGGCATAGAAGCGCAATAACGATTGCAACGCCTCCGGTCAGCAGGTTACTTCTCCCTCTGAGGCACGACATGATCCTCTGACAGAGGTGTACCGGTCCTCTGCCACTCCCCGTAAGAAATAAGGTAATGCCAAATAGGCTTGTCCCTCATTCATTCCGAGGATATCGGCTTCCGCTACAAAGCGGGAAAGAAAGTCCAACACCATAATTGGGTCTTCTCCAGTAAAATACTGGTTAAGCAGTGAGAGTTGCAAACGTTTTATGCACTCTTTCACCTTCCCCGTGCCATGTAGTGTACGTCCTAGAGAGGAATCTTCGAGCCGGTAGTACCGGTAGGACAATAGATTCCGATACAACGGCTTCGTCGGTTTTAATTCCATGAGGCCAGGGTGTCTTCTCCTCTTGCTGCGGGTCCAAATCCCACCTTGGGTGGCGGATGATCGCTTAGAGTGGGAAGAACGGCCTCGTTTCTCGTCCTCTGAATCCGAGTCCGAGGAACTAGGCCCATATGACCCGTTTCGAGATGAATCCGATAATGTCGTAGAATCAGAATCCGAGTGATCTCGTTTGTGTTTCCACTTATAGCGGCGCTTCTTTCTTCCAGCATGCTGGTCGTGGTGTGACGCAGCTGGTGCCCGATCATCCGGGGACGGTTTATCCATGAGGATAAACTGCTCTAACGTCTCCAGACGGGCACGAACTCGATCAAATCGAGAGTCAACTCCTTCTATTAAGGTGGCGGGTTGCCCCAAACTCTCTAACATAGAGTTGACATCGGACTGTAAGATATGGAGATCCTCTGCGACCAACTATGTAGGGCTGTCCATCACCAACTCACGGAGGGTTTGCAATTCCCCGACAGGGGTGTCGTGGGCCGTCCACAAAGCGTGAACCTGAGATTCCAGGGAATTCCCCTGAGGGGTGTTATCGCCCGTCAGACGGGGTTCAGGTGCGGCGGCGGCCACGACCGGAGCCGGATAAGCACCATCCACGGCATTCGATGATGGGGTCAATGTGGAGTTTCGGGGTTCCCGGGGTAGGTTTCGAGTCCTAGACGAGGCACCCCCAGCATGGCTGGATTTAGCCCTAGTCGGGATCCGAGAAACGAATCGAACCTCGGGGTTATCTCCACCATTGTGGTAGCCACTGCGCGTAGTCGCAGGTTCTGCAGAGGAGGGCTTCCTCGACATGAGGGCCAACCGTTACGACTGGAAAACAACGGAACTTCCGGAAAACAAACAGAAGAAACAAAACCTCGAAAGAGGGAACCAAACACCAAAACTGATTCTAGGTCGGGAGACCACTTTGTAATGCAATGCCCGGAAGCGGGAGTGCACTGAAAGAAGTTCGGGGTCTTTCCTCGCTAGAAGTAAGCCCAGTCGGGTAGAGCCCTTCCAGGAGTGGCACGACTATGTCGGGTTGTAGGGCTGAGGCCACCCGTTGCGACTTGCGCAGGGAGGTTGAGGCAAGAATCGGGTATCCGCAGGAGCGGTGTATGGGGGTGGTCGTCATCTACAGAGGTGAGGTTTCCACGTTAGTGGCATGCGCGAAGACGAGCCGTGGGTAGCGGGAAAGCCACCCTGTAAAGGGAAAAACAAGGGGGGAACTGAGTCACGAGTGTCGTGACGAAGACTAACGGCAGTGCCGGTAAACAGACTTTATACAAGGCGAAGACCAAGACAGCTAGAATAACAATCCAAATACTCGGGTCGTTTAGATAGGCAAGGGGGGTAGACTTCCCGTATGCGACGGTGCTTCCCTCCAAAGAGCAGTAGAGAACACGCGAAGGCGGTGAGGTCTAGAGCCCATTCCCCAGGTTGGGGTCTCTTGTTTGGGAAGGTTTACTGGTGCGACGGCAACCCGCCAGCGCACTAAGTACTAACCATCCCAGAAATGGGTGTAAAAATAATAAAAAGAATTAACTAAATTACTCCACTTTGGTGGTTCATGCCCACTACTGTGGCCAACCGCCAATTGACTCCTCCGTGTCCCACGTGTCAAATCCACTATTAGTGGTCGTAGTTCATGCAATGACTACATTACCGAAACATTCGGGAAATCAACCAAGTACCAAGAATCCCTCTCTGAGGGCATTGCGCTTCAACACGGGCACCACACTCGCCAGAAGCGAGAATGACAGATGAAGGATATCCTTTGGCTGAATCTACTCCAAAATAATTCCTTTTTACTGAGACTCTACTCTATCTTGCCCCCGTTACCGTCACTACAATCATTTTTGATGCGCAGCACCGTGTTCGTTTGACTTCCGTTCGTGTACCTCTTTACCCTCCGTCGCCCGCGGCTCTTTACATCCGCCATGATCTCCTTAAACTCAGAAGATTCCGGGTCCAAGACTTTGAGCAGCTCCACATCCTCTACTTCCTGCCTTTTCAACTCCGACCGCTCCGTTTCTTGCCTCAGGATCCTATTTCCCTCGACTAGACTTGTTTGAACTCCCCGTAGAGTGTCCGCTACCCTCGATTCTTCATTAGCGTTTTCCTCTTCTAGTTTTCGTTTCTTTTTTCCTTTCGGGCGTATTTCTTCATCACTGGCAAGCAACCCTTCCTCGATTTCCCTCTTGTTCGCCACATAGACATTCTTATCTATGCCAGATTTAGCCTTTGAACGCTTATCAGCGCTTTTTTTTACCAATTGCTTCCATTCTAGTTGTTTTACTCTCTTTCGCTGAGTTTCACCTCATCTTTTTCTTGCCGCCTTCATCCAAATACTTAGCTTGCTCAGAGAGATAATGTTCAGTAGAAACCCATTTGTACGGGGCTGCATAAACAACCATTCCATCTTTAGTCTTTCTGCGTGCTCTCTTTCGATACTGTTCTTGCATAATGTCGTCAATAACTCGTCTTTTGCCCCTGATGTATTCATTGACTTCATCATACTCCGTGCAGCCAGAAAGTGCTGCGTTTCTCTGTCTAACCTATGACAGGTGCTTTTTAGAGACGAAGAGCTGCGATCCATTTTGTACTTCCTTCTACATATGTCTTCTCTTCCAGCCCACATTGTCTTGTCGCGCTGATTACCACCCTTTGCTGAGTTTTCAATCCAAGCCTTTGTAAGAAGCAATGTCTCATCTTGTGTAAAACCTTTTCCTCTACCACTGCGTCTGTCTGGTTTGGTGTGCATTCGTTCATATCGGTGCTACCCTCTTTATCGCTTGATTCGCGATCAACATTACTGAATGAAGTATAATCGTACTGTTTTGATTTGCTGACTGACAATTGTGGTTGGTTGTCCTTCTCGTCACAGGAATATTTTGGAGCGGTTATGTAGTCCGTTGTGTGCTCTGCTTGTGGGTTATCGCAATTGGACGCCTCGTACGTTGAAAATGTGGTTGGAGCCATAGTTGTGCAGGTTAAGCTGAAGAAAGGTTAAGAAACGGTGGAGAGATTCATGGAGTCATTTTGACGCAAGATGTCAGGTTGTGAACCGATAGAAGTTGTAGCAGAAAATGCTTTTCGTTGGCGCGAAGATTTGTTTCCCGTGCAGTTCACGCGCCAAACATCTGTTTGATATAGAACAAGTACTCTGATAGGTCAATGGTTTCCACAAAACCCATCAAAACTTCAAATCACGGTATCTACTTTCATTTCTATATTTTCCTCGTATTGAAATGAAAAACGAAATCACAAAGCGGATATGAAAACGAAAAATGGTAATCAGAACGCTGGAAGGGATGCCAACATCGTCTAGGGCGCGATATTTTAAGAATTTATGGGGATATAGCTCTCTACTAGACATGCTCTTACCAGTGCGCGATATCTCTTTTCTGGCTCTAAATTATAGCGTAACTGTTCGGCATAAAACTCGTCGGTTTAACTGTAGTTCGAAATTTCATATCAACACCGTATTCGACGTTTTGCAGAAAAGGAACCTTTGAAGTGCTAGTCTCTCAACGATTAGAAGCCCACTTCTCCAAGCATCCGTTACCATTCCCCTCCAAACTTGGTTAACAAGACCCTTTATAAGCTTCGTACAAGCTCACGGTCTTTTGGCGTAATCAAATGAAGGAAACTAACTTCAACAACACAAAAACAATACGTTTCCCGCAATAAAGCCCGACAAAGACACCAAAGCTCCAAAACAGTCAACACAAGCGCTATTTGACATATATTGGGTGTTTGGTACCCGTAGTACACGTTTAAGCACGGTTGTGGCTGTTTGGGGGATATGACTGTCACTTGGTGGCAGTGATGTAGAATTTTGATTGCTTTTGAAGCTGTTGGAAGGCCTCCAACACGCACGACGAATTTCATTATATTAGAAAATGGCCTCGTCTGACGATGTCCATTGTTTCTTTTCTCCCTCTTCAAATACTACGCCGTCCGCTACAAATCTTTCATAACTTGTAGTCTGCTCAAAGAGCAACTTTAAAACGCTTTCAAACCGGTTGTTGGACAAATACAAGCGGAGTAATAAATTTTGAGATTCGTGCGTGTAACGAAATGTAGTTTACCCGACGAATTTCATATTCAAAAGTTGCAGCTTATAATTATATATATATACCGAGCTCGATTTCGCGACAAGTTAGTTCTGCACAAAGCACACTACCCGCGCACAGCTTATCAAAAATCAATATTCCCATGGCCAATCAAATCACAGGCTCCGTATTTTCAAGACATGTCTTCCTACCAAAGCCAATTTGCATGATGCGGAAAGACTCTTTGGCTCCTCGCCCAGTACAGCTGCATCAGTCAAAACGTGCTATACGGTGCTCCAGCTTAAACCTTGAACAATATACTATTTTGTACTTAAATTTGTGCTTTTATCAGTGATAAATTATCACCATAATCATTATTTGAAACTTAATTCATACAACTACCAAATTTGTCAAAGAATATGCTGCAAAGCAAATTAACACTTTCCTTTTCTCCGTTGCTATAATAATGAATTAAAAGCCAGAACTAATCCTCCTCTTTAGTTCAAATATGTCAGGAAAACGCAGATCATGGTTTCAGTTCCTATTTGGATCTGTGACCTCTTTACAATACTGTGGCTTTCCAAAACAACAATTACTACTTCGGAGACACCGAGACGTCTTTGCAAATTTTCGCTACTTCGGCCTGTTAGAGAAGATCAGTACGCTAATATCCCTAGCGTAAAAATAACCATGCTTTTATCAAAGTCGTATAGCCATTTGTAGGATTTGAAACTGATGGTGTTTCGTCTAAGACTTTTCTCTCCGTCATCATGCTTTAATGTTCTTTTCTTTTCAGACTCTGAGACAACTAATTATTTACCGTTATAGCATTCAAAGATTACAAAAGATAATAGACAAAGTGGATGAAATCTGCAAGACCAGAAAACATTTTTGAGAAAGAAGCCTTGACTATAGCCCCGATGATGTTCAGTATCTGTTACACTTAGTGACAGACGTAGCATTTCTGGGTAGGAACCATTATGCAGTTGTAGTCAAGACGTTCGAACAGTGGTTGGAAACCAAAGAAAGTCTTCCAATAACATTGCACAATCTGAAAGATAAGGTTGATAAACTTGAATATACCAAAAGGGAAACAGGAGACCCAACCATTAAGCCAAATTTGCGTCCTACAAAGCAAATATATCACGATATTCAGGTACAAGGACAGGCAATGGCTCTTTGTAATAACAAAAAAAATCGTTGCACATTCAGAGTAACAGAGGCAGCGAGCCGTAAATATGACAAGACAGTTGGGCCAAAGAAGGAAGAAAAGAATGTCGAATGACTCTCGCCCTCCATAAGCCAATCGTATTCTAGTTGAGATTGCAAATTATATAGAACTCCTGACTACCGCAATGATAAAGGTTGCCAATTTTGTGAAGCACGTGGTTCATAATGAGCCTAGTGTCGTATCACTGCCAAATGATCAAGACAATTATACAGAATGAAACATCATGGGCGCTGCGCAGCGCAATCAGAGACTTGCTACTATCAGCACATTGTGCTGGACTTATTCCATGCACAAAACCATATCCAAGCATCGGAGAGATGCCCAAAACCTCCAATGAGGAGAGCAAATCCATCGTTGGATCTGGCAGTGAGATATAGATCGCTCAGCAACCCCCTTGTACCGAGAAGAAGGAGATGAATTTCCTGTTACTGAGCATATATTTTGTTTACGTATAATTTGTGTCACCTCTTAATGTCTGCTGCCTCTTTATCTCTCGTATTACGACTTTCGAAGTCGTCTCATAAATACCCGTCTCGACGCCGCCATATCCAAGTTTCGCCGAGAGCTCAGACACACCAACATCTAACCCATTCGTTTCAACACTTTTCGAGCCCGTTTCTTCAACGCTATCAGCTTGATAACATTACTTTCCTTCATCATTGCAGAACGGTATCACCTTGGTTTGGTCGTGCTCACCGTCATAGTTTTCTCTGTCAATTTCAGTTCACAGTCAATGTCGTACTTCTCCAGTTCCGATTTCACCACCTTTCACACCTGGTTAAAGTACGCCTCGCAGTATTATTGGAATAGCGTTGCGAGCGGTGATTGCTCTAGGAACGGGCCAGACGAGTCTTGTGGGCTGAATTTGTCAACATTTGAGTGGTAAATTCCGTCGCGGTCCCATGGTTTATCCTTTCTGTGTTTCTGCTTCTTGGACTTTTTTTGCTTGCTATTATTGCACTTTCTCAACTTTTTTTTCTTTGTTTGCGTCCAACATCGTCACTATTCGCTTCCGCGCAGCTAAACTGCGCTGCTTCTTTCTCTGTCACTACCCCACCGAGAAGGGGGGCTAACTATGGTCGACCTCACACATATAGCTTCGGCAGTTGTGACTATGCACGTGTCCTGGGATTGTAGGCCCTCACTGAACAAGCCCAAGAATTGGCCCGACAGTGCTCATGACACAGCTTTCAAAGCGCAGGCGGGCGACGGACACATCTTGCGGAAACCTAAACATCATCTATCCATGTACCCTACTTCATATGATTCTGAGGACCTCTGACGATCCTCAATGTTTTCCCAGCCGTGTATGAACATGCCAAGTGATGGACCTCAACTCAAACCGTCAGAGCGGGCTCGTACTTGTTGTTGTTGTTGTTGTTCTTCTTTATGGGCGCACATTGTCTAATTGCGACGCTGTGGTAGAACTTATCATAATTCCTTCTCAATCTCTCAACTACGATTAACCGCTAGCTACTCCTCGTGAATGACAAGTTCTCTCTACCCCGTTACACCATTTTTAACTTCCGACTCAAAATATTGTTGATAGCTGTTGCGTGCTCCCACCCTGCAGCAGCCGTGTTACGCTCACCAACTGGTATTCCAAGACGTAGTAGAATGGTGCAAAACTTCTGCGGGGAGACCCGAATGTATAATCCATTTTGTTCTGGCGCGTTTCGCCTCTTCCAGACTTTGCTCTGCTAATCCTTCCTCAACTCGAGAGAACGCCAAATAAGGGGTACACCACGACAAGGCGGATTCCATGTACCACGTTCGCGCCACCCAGAAAATCTGGTGACATCTTACCCTCCCTTTTCTCTTTATCCTTGGCGATAAAGGGCGGTAAGATCGGGTTGGGGCCCGTTTGTGCTGTAGATCTCAGCGTAAGTCCAGAAAAACCCTGTAAAACCATTCAGATCCTTGTACAGGCGGTGTTGCCGCTTCCTAAAATCCCTTGTCTCCATTGGAGACGCACTGCGGTCCCGCCAGAGTTTCCATGGGAACCTCCATGATCCTTCTGGGAAAAGTTAGGGAAAGGTTGGTAAGATCCGCAGGGTTGCACGTGCTTCGTCCCTTCTGTTTTGCACAGATAAGAGGGGGTCTTTTTCCAACGCTACCGCCCAGGTCTTCAGGCTGTCGGTGCGCCGACTGCCGGGGCGATTTTACGGACATCCCTGGTCCGTTGAGGCGATCAGTCCGCCAATCGCCTGGACGAGTTTAACGACCTCCCGGATCAGCTCGTACTTGCAGTGCAATGCCCACGAACAGATCTGCGGCGTTCTATGCAGCTCTAACAACAACGCAGCTGCTAGGAACAAAACGCTACCTGTTGCTAAAGCTGCCGCCGCCGCCAGACCAGTTGCTCTCATCAAAAACGCCCCTGCCACCGAAGCAGCATTTGCCGCCAGAGGTCGTCCAGCCACCGTTTCTCAAATCTTCGCTGTACAACACGTCATCAAGCTCCCACCGATAGTTTAAAAGTTTGCCGCCAATCTCACATTCTTCGTATGTTTGAACTACATGGAAGAAGCTCATCAACTGCAATGCAGTCACATCTTCTGTCCCAAATGCATCTCCAAAATTCTGGCAAATTCCGAACACCAGTTGCGTCGTCTGCAAACGGAAACCCCCAATAGCATGATAAGTCCCATCATATTGCTCTCAACCGCAGTCCGTTCTCTCCGCGCGCTTCAGAGCAGCTTCGAACAATGTAACGTATTGGAATCTGCTTCTCAACCTGCATCAGCTTTGCATGATGGGTTTGAAGCCGCAGTTACCTTGGCACTTGCTAAAATGCAAGAGACGCAACGACGGCTCAGTTAAAAAGCTGACAAATTTAATGACACTGATGATAGACAACGTCCAGTACCACGCTGTGTCCAAAGGGGGTGGGCGTTTCTTTTCTCGGAGATCAAGTGCAATAAGGACTCTTCAAACCGCGTCCTTCGCCGTTTATAAGGAACACTTTGTATGCTCACGATTATTGCGCCATGTACAGTTACACCACTTGTGACGTGAATTGTATGGTTCACGGCATTCATGACGCGCTATCACTAAAAGACAACGTGGTGTGTGCACGCTCTGCGTGTGGCTCAAGAATGTACCAAACAGTTTCACTACCCGTGCGCAGTGCTTGAGCAATGCTTCTTGATCGAGGATGTATAAAAGGCTTATGGGTTTCAACATGCCGATCGAGCTCCCAAAATGGATGACACTGCGTTTAAAAAGAGCTTGTCTGACCTTGCTGGAAAGGAAAGCATCGAGTATGATGACATTTTTTACTTGTGTAATCAAGGCGGTTGCTTATTAAGTTGTGATAGTTGTGATCAGTGTGTGCATCCGGCATGCACGGGATTGCAGGCTATTCCGCAGTGCGACTGAAGCTGTGCGGTGTGCTTGGGGCGGGTGGTCCAGGCGGTGGTTCGATTCAGGGAAGCGCAACGATGAAAAAGCGAGAATTCATAGATGGCTTTGAAGACAATGAATGGGCCGAAGACTTTGAGGACGTCCAACGGGTGGCAGCGCTAACCGAGCGCGCACATAAGCCAAGGAAGCCCGAAAAAGGATGGGTCGCAAACGGTTTGCACTGTCGTACACCGGTTTGACAGAGGCGCAGAGAGAGGTGTTACGCACGATTGCGAAATCTAGGGGATTCAGCGTAAGAAGCGATGTAGATGAGAAGATAACGCATCTGATGATCAGTCGCTACAATGCTACGGACAGAGGTGTTCGTAAAATGAAGGTATGCAAGGAATGCTCTTAAAAAGAAATATGTAAAGTATTGACAGGTGAAATGAAGTCATTAACTCCGTTCATGATGAAAGAAAAGCTACGGAAGAAGTGGTCCTTTGCGTCATGAGTAATGAACTTTGAGCCCCACACATTCCGGTAACTTCTTCAGTATTGGAAGATGATAATGAGCCATGGTGTAGCCGCCCTGAATCTTCGCACCCCCACAGTGTTTGTAAGCAGTCCCATGTTGATTCTGAGCCACACAAAACGGTTCAGATTTTACGATAACTTCAACACACCCGTGGATACAAGAGCAGCTTCCACTGCGTTCGAAAGCAATGGCAACATATCCATGGGTTACTGGTGAGCGATGGTGGAGAATAGCCGATCTTGATGGAACTCGTTCACATGACGAAGAACTCCACAAACTCACTGTAATTCGTACCTCAAAACTACCATCAATGACTGCAGAGACAAGCGGTAAGGCTGTACCAGGTCCCAATATATTGGTGTGCGTTCAGCAAAAGGAGGAGAGACCCGTATTGCCTCAGCAGAAGTCAACCACTTCAGATTACTTGGAAAGTTCCTCAGGAGAACAAAAAGGAACCTTACATCTGCAGCAGAATATTGTGTGCTTTGATTGTGACGTTTAGCACCTTGGCGCCGAAGCTCTTGAAAATAACTTGTACGAGCCCCATAACGTTCAGAAATCTGCGGCTGGACTGTCTAGCATACTTTTTAGGCGAATGATGGTCTTACGTTTGGCCCAAGACTAGCAGCAAATCGCCTAGCGTATGGCAACGAGTGAACTGCCATTGTTGTTCCCGGGACTGGCCAATGTCTCCTGAACGACAGCTAAGCTTCACGAAACCATCCTCCACCAGATCCAGCCTCCATGCACGTTCTCACTAGTTCCAAATGGTGCAACGCTCAAGGTGGAAACTTGTTATAGAACAGCAACCCATCTCGCAATCCATACGCATTTTTAGTCTGCATACGAAAACTTATACACACCACAGAGTTTTTCGTGAACCTTTGAAGACGAATCGAATAGCAAAATCGACTTCTGTTCCCAAAGAACATGCCTTCAGCAAAACACGGACCTAGTTTGGTTGTGGCCAATGGTGGGCGTTCGATAATTCATCAAATAGGAACACAAGGCAATGATTCTATACCGTTTGCAGTTATCCGCAGGAAACACTGTCATAAGTCTTCTAAATGCATTTACTCCCTATTCTTTAGACTGTCTTTAGGCAGGATAGAGACGTTGAAGCACACAATTCACTTCTGCCATTTCCAAGGGTTTGAGAGCGTGTCCAGCATGTTTAGTCGTACTACAACGCAGTATTTTTGCGTTAGTCACGTTCGGTTGGGTGGTAAACGACCTATGACTAGAGATTGCGTAGCCTGGTGGGGTCTCTTCGTCCGAAAACCGCAGCCAGTAAAGCCCTGAAATTCCAGCCAGCTTACTATCATGCCAAAAGAAATAATCAACTGCAGCACGAAAAAGTTCAACGAAGAAATTCCATACAAAAAGGTTGGTGACCTTAGTACTCTGCGTGTACCTGAAGTGCAATGACCGTCGCTTGGTCTGAGGAAGACTTGGTTGTTTTTCCGGTTCACCGGTTTCGCCCATCTTATGAATTAGTACGGATATCGGTCAATGGCTACTTAGCCGAGGCACTGGCCGCGCCGGCGCGTGCTGCCGAGCGGGAATTTCCACGTGTGTGTGGATGGGTGCATGGTTGTATTTTTCCAATAATTGGTATATTTATTTATTTAGAATTATTAGTATTATTTCCTCTACTGTGGGCGAAAGTACCAAAGTCGCCGCTGTCGCCCGCGTAGAGCCCCAATAAGGGTGACCTTCTTGATCGGAGGCTCCCTTCGTTCCCACCTTCGCAGGCAATTAACTCTGTAAGGAGCATTACTACGTTGGGCACGGTCTTTCAGCCCCCCTTAAGGCTTAAAACATTACGTTGATTTCCCATCCAATATCTTGGCTAATTCCCGCTCTGCGGTTTCGTTTACTTTGCTATTTTCGGCAGTGCCAATCTTTTCCGAGCCATTCGGGTGATTCGCTTTCGTAGCACCTCCGCACCCATTTTACTTCGCTCATTTCTCGCCCCTTTTTAGGTACAACCCATGAAAATCGGTGCGGCCCGTCTAATGATGAAGCTGCCACTCACTTTGTTGTACTGGCTCTTTGCAGGAAACTGATCATTGTTCAATTAACCTTCCTGCACAGGTCACAAAAGGTCAGTCCCGATTTACACCCGGCCTTGTTGCAATAATTGCCAGAAGGGCTCTACCTCCGTGCGTACCTCGTGAGAGAAAGATTCGGACGTCTTTATCAGTTTTCCCCCACGGAGTCATATCAGTACAAAGTGATCTACCGAAGTAAAACAACTGTCTGTATCATTTCTACTTTGAGGACGTTTGCTCATTTTTTTGTTTTTGTTGTCCTTGGATATTCCGTTGGAACGGTTCTGATCGATGGTATGCAAGTCATCGGGTGCCAAGCCAGCTGCTACTCGTAGTCGTTCCCACCTGGGCGGTGGAATCCAGGAGTTGGACGATGCTTGCCCCTCGGGAATGGACCTGTAACAGGAAGAACCAACCACGGCAATGCCGGAGAACTTGAACCCAGGACCCGGGCCTGCAGCGGCCATTACTATTGTTTCCCGCCTCCACAGTTAGTCGAACAGGCCCAAATTGTCCGCCTAGGGGAGCAGTTCCGCGCTCCTCGAGCGGCACACAACGCCTTCATAGGGGAACTCATCTCTTTACGAGGAACTGTGGAAGTGCACCATGCGTAGGGCTTGGCCGATGAAATCCGTTTATTACAGTTGGACGTGAACTCTATGCCCGATTGATTTGGCCTTCTGGCTTCCTTTGTCGAAGGTATGAAGAACAGATTCGATCGGGTGAGAATCCGGTTGGAATGGGTCGAGAAGGCTGTGGACACTCCTGTCGCTGCGGCCAAATCAGTGATGTCTGAACGTGCCGATTGTCCGGACGTTCAGGACAACCGCAAGTCGTGGAAGCACAGGACGAAGCACCATCACGACTCGGACTCCTCGAATTCGCCGGATGTTGACTCGAGTGAGCTGGAAGATTCCGTTTCCTTGGAAGACTCTTGGCATGCTCATTGCCATGGGCAGAGTTCCCGCTCAAAGCGGTCGATGGTTACGAAGGGCGCCATATGCGCCCGTGCGAAGAGTGGAAGGCCCCCGGGGCTTAAGCCTCTGAAGCCGGCTAAACCGCTTTACATGGAGTTTTTATCTTACCGATACTACTGGCTGGAAGAGTTCTCTTTGGAAATGACGCTCCGTGACACGAGTAAGGTAAAAGACTGCGTCAAGCGTATGCAGCTTTCTATGCGTAACCAGTGCTTCACTGGGGATGATCCAATTCTGGTTCTCAACTTTCTCGCACGTTTCGTGGCAGAAGCCGATGTTCTCGGTATGAGTGATGCTCAAGCTTACTTAGTGTTACCGTATATCTTACGGGGTGTTGCTGAGGATGATTTCATTTCCATTTGAGGTTCCTTGCAGGCTTCCGAGGGAGGTGTAACGTGTTGTTCAGAGGCAGTGCAATACCTACTACGCTCCTACGCCACCAACACCGCTATCGAAGTGGCCATCCTTGCGCTACGCCATACAAACCAGAAGCCTGGAGAATCGGAGCCCGACTACTTGGTACGCCTCAATAAGGCCTTCCACGGTTTTGGTAATGTTTACCTCTAGGAGGAGCGCTGTACCATGTTTATAGATGGACTGGACCCAGCCATCCAAACATTGGTAGCCCACAATCGGGAACAACACCCGAAGGTGACGTAACTGGAATTGATCCAGTTCGCACGCGCAGAGGGTGACGCTCTGCGTGTGCGTAATCCGGTTACCCGACAGAAGGCAACCTGAGCACTCATGCTTGAAACAGGATCTTCTTCGCTCTCCATTGGACCCAGTGACAATTTTAATCCGGGTTATGACAACGTTCAAGTCATCCATCAAGATGGTATTTCGATCCTGACTACGGACGTCCGGTTGACAACGGAGGGTACATTTGACAACGCATTAGCTGAAACGAAGATTGATCCAACGATGCACGCAAACGGTAACCGAATGCCGGCCTAGAAGATACCGTTTTCAAACGGATTGACCCGTTTTCAGTGCCCTGGACGGGTGGAGAACCGGAATCCCGGGACTTTCTTGAACAATCAGTTGTCACAGCCGCGAAACGCGGGATTTGGTTTGATATGCCACTTGTGCTACAAGCACGGGCACACATCCCCACAGTGCCTCCTAACTCTTCGGGAGATGCTACGAGTGGTGGATAATTACGAAGCTCTTACTCAGAGGAAAAGAGCTTCGTGCCCGTGGCATCGCACCTCCGTGCCAAGAAGGATTTTCTCAGTACACTGGCTTATTCACCGCTGCAGCAGTTAAAGCCGGTGCAAACGGTTAGTTCTTCGCCGACCCTGGCACAGGGAAACACTCCTTCCATCATCGCTCACGCGAGTTCTAACCTCAAAAGAGACAATGCCCTCGTCGTTGAGAAACACGGGCCCAAGCCCGATACAACCCCTTCACAGGGAAACGAATTGAGGGAGTCTCTCTCATGGGAGAGGCGTCCTCAGAGTTGATGCTGAAGACCGAGGTGCCGCTGCCTCGTTCCCTGGCTTAAATCGTGAAGCAGAGAGACGCCACAGACGCGGACTCGAAAAAACTTGGTTTTTTGCGTCGTCCGCAGATACGGATTAAGAATAACCGGATCCCGGATCGATTCATGGTGATGGCCAAGCGAGACTACAAGGATTACGCTGATCTTGACCCTTCATAAGGAGCTTACGTTGAGATAGTTGACAGTGCTGGACACTGGCACCAGCCCAAACATTATTGTGGAATTGGTCATACATCCGCGACTGCGGTCTCTAATCCGCTATGAGACGGTGCAAGATGTCGCTGATGCGAATAATAATCCGTTGAGGACAGTTCTAACTATTCATCTGGTTGTATGCCTCGCAACTTCTGTTGTGAAGATCTGCTTCATTATATGTCATTCACTGGCAGCTGGAGTTGTACTGGGATGTGACTATTGCGACAGGTTCGTCGAAGCAATTCGGCCACGTCTTAAGCAAGTGGAACTCGAGGACGGGTCGTCCGTTCCCATTCTTAGTCAACTGCTAAAGCGGGCGTCGAAGAAGTACGTTCCTCTGCCTGCAGCGCAGGAACCACTGCCAGAACTCCGGGAATTTAACAAGTTCAGAGCTGCCGCATCGGTTTCAATACCACCTGCCTTTCAGGTAATGGTGGAGGTCAGTTCCCATCAACACGGCATTCGAGTTGTTCAACCCTCGGCGTCCCCCTATGAAAGGTCACAGTTGCCTGTAGCCAACGGTATTGTGAGCATCACGCCCGATATCCCTTTCAGGGTACCTGTCGCCAACCATGGCAATAAGCCCCAGTACCTGGTGAAAAAGCAAGTAATTGGCTCAGTAACTCCACATCCGTTGGCAATGCTCCCTACGAGGCTGACTGCTGCCGTAGTTTTCGGAATTGCTGAAGAAAGGGACGAGAAATCCCTATCAGGGAACAGCAGTATGCCTGGGGATGGGAATTTGGCCGAGCAATCGGATGGACACCGAGAAGACATACGGAAACCGAAGGAACATGGCCTATCGCCAGCCGAAAGCCACAAACCCACATTTTATGACAAGATTGATCCTGTCAAGGCCCTTGAAGACCTTCATCTCAACCACGTGCCTGTTTTCCATCGAGATCCTCTCCGCAAAATGTTGCGGGAATTTACCACCATGTAGGATGGCTCACTGGGTGAGATTAATACGACCGAACATCGGATAGATCTTCTACCGGATACGCGGCCGGTCGCGCAACGCCCTCACAGGGCTGGACCGAAAGCTCGGGAAGAGGAACAATTCAAAATGGAATGCATGCTCCGTGGTGGAGTAATTGAACCGACGCAATCGCCGTCGGCATCTTCAGTAGTACTGGCTTTGAAAGCAGACGGCACGTGGCAATTTTGCGTTGAATACCTTCTGCTGAACGTCGTGGCCATGCGGGATACATATCCCATTCCACTAATGGATGGTTGCATTGACTCTCTTGGGCAGGCTACCGTGTTCACGGCTTTGGACGCCAATTGGGGGTATTGACAGGTTCCTGTCAGGTATAAGGATCGTGATAATACGGCTTTCGTATGCCATTCTGATTTCTACCATTTCTAACGGATGCCGTTTTGTCTGACGAATGCTCTTGCTACCTTTCAAAGCGCTATCAATATCCTCATGAGTGGTTTCAAGTGGCGCAATTGTTTGGTCTAACTTGATGTTATTATAATCTTCTCCAGGAATCTCGACGAGCATCTGGACCAAGGCCGTGACGTGATGACCGTACTGCGCAACGCAGGCATAACCCTCAAATTGAACAAATTTAAGTTCTTCACCGATACAGTGAAGTATCTTTGTCACATCATCCGTTTGGGACGGTTAATGATCGAACAGGTTCGAGTGAAGTCCCTCGCTGAGGTCCAAGATCCCCAAACTCAGACGGAACTCTGCTCTTTTTTAGGACTCGTCAGGGTCTATCGACAGTATATACCAAACTTTTCGGATATGTCCACACCGCTGAATGCGCTCCTTTGCAAAGATCAGCCACCGAGGCTCGACCCATTCACCACCGACCAGTAGGAAGCATTCACGTTCTTGATTAAGGCAGTGACATCCACTCCTGTTTTGTCTCTTCCCAATTGTTGGCTTCCACTCTCTGTGGACACGGACTCCAGTGGACACAGATTCCAGCGACGAACACGAAGTCTGTGCTTTGTGTGAAAAACCCCCGAAAGGGAGCGCAAACCGATTGGCTACTGGTCTCAGACCCTCAACGTCCACGAGCAGAACTATTCCATATGGGAGAAGTAATGCCTCACTGTGGTCCGGGTGTCCTCTACCCTACGTCCTTATCTCATGGGTGGGCACTTTACCTTGTACACGGACCACTCCTCGTTGAGGTGGCTGATGAACATCTTTGAGCCATCAGGCCGCTTGATGCGGTGGCGACTCCGCCTCGCGGAATTTGGCTTTGACGTCGTTTACAAAAAGGGTGCCTTGAACACCCAATCTGACGCACTCTCTCGCCTATCCACCACGGGAGAAACCCAGGCAAGCCTGGATGAGGAGGAGATCCCCTGTTTTACCGTTGACGGCCAAGTACCAGAAGACCCGGAGTGACCAGAAAAATGGGAATTTCAGGACCCAATGGATGCACTGCTGGTCTTAACTGATACTGAGAAACCTCTACCAGGGAACTTTGTACCTATCACTACCGAGTAAATGATCCCGCAGCAATACAGCGACCCCTTCTGTACCATGTTGCCAGCCCGCCTTAACGGTGGTGAGAAACTCCCCTCTGGGATGGATGATACCGGGTATCTTATCCGGAAGGTCGAAAGACATCCACAATTTATGGTTCCTCACTCCCTGCAGACGCGGGGTTTGCATCCTTCGCATTACCCAAAACTCGGTGGACACCCAGGTGGACGGAAACTTTATTTAACTCTTCGTCGGGACTCTTACTGGCCCACCATAGCGGTTGAATGCTATGCCAATGTGCGGTTCTGCACCGAGTGCGCGAAAAACCGAGTTACACTCCGGAAGCATTCAAAGAAGATGAATTTGTTCCCCGCCACGGCACCGTTGTAATTCGTCGCAATTGACATTCTCGGACCGCCAATTAAAACGCGCAGAGGCAATCAGTTCTTACTCGTCATTACGGTTCGCTTTTCGAAGCTTGTGCGAACCTTACCATTACGGAGTACATCCGCTTGTGCGGTCGCACACGCGCTCTTAACGCATCGGATCTTCGTTTACGGCCTTCCTGTTAAGGTTTTCTCCGATAACCAGAAACGACTCGCATTGCGATTCTTTCAAGATGTTTGTCGTATCTTGGACGTTAAGAACATATTTATAACTACCTATCATCCTCAAACAAATAGGCAGGTAGAGCGATTCAATGGCACATTGAGTACCGCTTTGTGTTGCTATGTGTCCGATCACCTGACTACATGGGACCTCTACACTGATGCAGTGACCTTTGCGTACCATACGCAAGTACACCAGGCAACCGGACTCACTCCGTTTAAACTGGTACTTTCACGGACACCCCCTCTGGTGTCGCTGGAATCCCGCAGTATCGTTGATTCATTCCCATCCGTGGGTGTATACCGCTTGCGCTGGAAAACCTGGCTTGCCAAGTTAGTATCGGTCGCCTGGACGTCCATGGCCGGCCCTCAGGCCGCCTGCAAGCACTATTTCGATACCCACTTGCGCGGTAGCACTGCAGCGCAGATCAAACCCGGGGACTTCGTATTTGGCCGCAAGGAGTTCTTTAAAACGGAACAGGAGAACTACTTTAAGCTCTCACCTGTGGCGGATGGCCCCTTTAAAGTTATTTCATCGAGCTGCGACACTATTATCGTGGAGATGGGCGACAAACACGAGCGTCTCTCGTGAGACCGCGTCTTCGTGGCCTCTCCTCCCGCTTCAGCAGCTGCATAAGCAACGGGATCCGTTAAAACTGTTTCGGACACCACAGGTGCAGCGATGAGTCGACGACCTCTCGTCGTGCCGCACTCTTACCGCAGACTCTCGGATCGTCCAATTTTATAGGACCGTCAGACTTCCTCAGATAACCCTGGCCTTTTTGGCCCACCTTCTTTCCCACCAGCAGCAGTAACCCCTTCGGCCTTATATACCCGCAGTGGCGTCGTTAACTCCTCCTTCGCTCCGTATGAAGAGGGGCACGGGAGTCGATCTGTCGCTGAAGTTTGCCGTCATCACGAACGAAGGCAAGCCATGGAACACGGGAATCAATCCGCAACACGGGCACGTCGAGCTCGCCGGAGAGTCTTCAACCCAGGGAGAGCCCGACGTCGCAGTAGCCACCGACACCGCGACACGTAGACGCAACCGAAACGTTTGCTGAGGTTCAACTGGAAGCCGGAACAGAACCCCGACAAGGGAACGCGGACTCTGGAAAAGCTGTGGGAAACGGGAAGTCATGAGCCCATTCAAGGGTGCCGCTGTGGATTGTGGGGATGTCATGTCAATTGCGTGGAACGGCATGTAATCTGGAGACACTGTAGAAAGCACAATTGCCCGGGGTCCACCCTTCTCTTCCCCTGGCCCTCTGCTCTTGTTTACTTTACGCATTCTCGCTCCTCTTATAACACTCTCACGCGCCCCTTCTCACAGCGGTTAGACCTTTCAGATTTGTCAGCTATCCCGGTGCGCTGCAATCAAATCGGTCGCGTGCCTATGTTCAATTACAAAGTTCTAAATCAATTTGACACGTACACGTCTTGCCACAGCCGCCCATTGTGTCTTCTCGACACCGCAACAGCGCACCGAGCATCTCCGTTGACCCCGGCGTCACTGCCAGAGAGTCTCCGAATGTTCCGGTTAAACCAGCTCCCTTGGAAAGGTCGGCTACCACGCAAGTGGAAGTGCCGAACGCAACTCCCTTGGAAGGGTCAACGGCCACACCTGCAGAAGGTTGAGATGCCATTTCCCGGGAAGTTTAGCACGTCACTTCGTCGGAAGAGTCCTGCGCCACTCCAACGGAAGAGTCAAACACCACTACTGTGAAGGAAAGCGCTACGGCGCATGGTGCGCAATCGCGCACGTGCATGGCACGCAGCCAATCATATACCGAGCTCAAAGAGATTACCGGTTCACTGGAGGTCACCGTGCGGCACGGGGAGGGCAGGCAACAAGGCACAGTGCGTACGCGAAATGTCATACCCATCCGGAGGCGGCTTGCGATAGTGACTAGCCAATTATGGCTGGCCATTTACCGCCAAGCTGAAACGCCTCTAAGCCCATGGCGCCACAACCCCGCACACCGTTGATGCGCAACTCTCCCCAAGCCGCCGAAGTGGGACGACCCGCGCCGACTCGCATTGCGACTGGACTACCGCGCCGCGGCACATGGAGCCTCACAAGACGGCAATGCCGAGGAACCGCAACAGCAGTACGTACCAGACACCCTGCTCAGAGACATATAGCCCCGCGAGGGGATTGCCACGGAGTCCGGTGTGACAACAACCCTGCAAGGGAGACAGGTGTTTGAAATGTAGTATGTGTTAGACCGACTTGTCAGGCACGCGTATGAAAAACACGGAACTCTCGTATGTCACGCCCGTTGGTACGGCTATGACCCGGAAGGGTATACGATGGATCCCATTGAGCATCTTCCACGTTCAAGTGTGGTTGGGTATCACTGCCGCCTGGGCATTCCATTCCCAGCAACACTGGCCAGCGCCCAGGTTGGTTCACTCGCTGCGCGGATGGGTCGAAGGGGAATGACCTCCTGGAAACTATGCACCATGCGGTCGGCGTCCGCCGTGGTCGTCCGCCCACTTTTCCCCCGTGTTATTTTTCGATTTCCCGATGGATATCCCATGTCGTTGGTTTTTTTTTTTTCATCCAGCGTGCTGGTTCGCAACTCGTTTCGTGTTCCGCTGTCACGGTTTTTGTTTCCATCGATGATGGCGCACGTTGTCGCGCGCGCCAATAACGTGGAGAATCCCATCGAAATGATTTTGTTTCCCAGGACAACGTTTGTCCCGCGCTTCGCGGATTGAACAAAAAGCAAAGGACAAGAAGTTTTCGCAGGCCCGGAAATGGTATAGCTTTTATTGGAAGTACGCATGTGAACAGCTAGGCTACGCAGGTGGAAATTTACTAGTTGTTTCCTTCAGTCGGTGGACGTCCCCTATCGAGGCGGTGGGCCAAAGCATCCTTCATGGCGTTGATGTCGCCGGTCACCTTGCTAGAGGCAAGGCGAACCTCGCCGAGGAATTTTGCGATCAAATCGACCCCATCATTCGGAGGTGGGAAGGAAGAAGCACTGCTCGCGGCATTGGGACGGAGCTTGGAGCAGCCGACCGAGCGGGACTTTGCACCGCAAGAGTAGGAGGCCCCGTTAGAGCAGGCTAGATGTGGTCATCACTGGTCCCCCGCCGCAGGCTTCACTTCCGTTTCCATCTGCTCTGGATCGTCCGGATCATTGTCTTCCAGTGGATCACCTGCAGCGTACGTGCGGTGATAAACATCCGCATCCACATACCCACGAGGGGGATTCTCCGGTATCTCGCGCAGAGCATTCCAGTACTTGTCCGCTTTCTCACGGGTAATGTCCTGGCTGGTATTCCCAAGAGTCAAAGAAGATGTAATCCCCCGCCAGCGCGGTGTTTTTGCCCAAGCCGAGTCCTGTAGAGGTGCGACTGGGTGCGCTGTGAATTGTTTAAGGAGCCTTCATCCCACTGGACTCGATCGATGAATTCCAGCAGGCCCAGCATCTCGTCGACGTTCGCCTCGCCCCCGAGGGGGATTCTCATCTCCAGGTAGTGGATAACAGCCCGCAAACATGACTGTATATACCAGAGAGGATACTGGTCGTATGCCCCCGTAAGGATGTATGCCGCAGTGCGGACCGCGCACTCGGTAATGAGAACCCAGCACCACCCCAACGTGAGAGATCGTCAATGATGTACGAACCAAAGTAGGTGAAGACTGGAGGGAGTTCGATGAAGCAGCCCCAGCAGGCCTCGAGGGAAGCCCCCTAATCGGGAATTGGAACATACCGATTTTTTCTTTGAGCAGGCACAATGCGCTCGATCTCCGTGTTTTGGTACGGTACGAAGTACCCGGTACGGGTTCGCCAGCGCCACTCTTCGCGGATGACGTTCTGCATTACGTAGGACCGGACTGACCTGGGAAGGTAACGAAACTCCGCCCGAATGATCGAACTCTGCCTGTAAATGGCTTCTTCCCGATATATCGGAAATTTTCGCCATGCGAACGTCTGCAAGGCGGCAAGCCTGGCGCAGTAGGACATTTCCCCGTGGGTGCGGTGAAGAGCAACAACGACGTCGATGCTCTCCCGTACTGGTAACTCGGAGGGTGCCCGATGCTGTCGGAGATATGCAATCCGCATCAGCCTGGCATGAGCCTCCTCGACTGACTCCTTGCAACGGCGGATGACGTGAGGAACCAAAACCGCGATGCAGCGGCACCAGTCAAACGATATCGTGATGACGTCCTGCATGTCGCCGGGACGGTTCTCCACCTCGTGGGCATACGAGATCACGAGCGACTCGTGTCGTACCCCAATGGGGTGAAGCCATGGTGCAAGTCGAAGCATCATGGCGCCGTTCCGAGTCTTGGGTCCATAACCGTAAGGTAGTCCACGTTCGCCCAATCTGGCGGCGCTGGGTGACCGTTGTACATTCTGCGGAGAGTGCGGTTCGCGAAGTGTGCGGATGTGACCAGTTGCGTGGAAGAGCTGGAGTCCTGCTGAGCAGTGGACCACACGGTCTGCAGCAGAGGAACCGACTGGACGCTGGTGAAGTACCCACGGTTGCGCGCCGGAGGTTGCAGGGGCATCATGCGCAGAGGTTTGTACGCGGTGGATGAATTCGTTGAGTGCCGAGGTACTCGGGGAACCCCTGGTGACGCCGGGCATAAAGGAGAGTGACGGACCACGCTGACCTACGTGCCCTTATTGGAATGGCGTGCCATGTCAAACGCTCCTGCGAGGTTTGCGACCTGTCTTGAGGGGGGATATGAATTGCAATTCCCGTCACTGGGTCTGCTGAAGGTTTGGTTGTTTTCACGTTTCACCGGTTCCGCCCATCTTAAGAATTAGTACTGAGATCGGTAAATGGCTACTTGGCCGAGCCACTGGTTGTGCCGGCGCATTCTGCCACGCGGGAATTGCCACATGTGTGTGGATGGGCGCATGGTTGTATTTTTCCAATAATTGGTATATTTATTTATTTAGAATTATTAGTATTATTTCCCCTACTCTAGGCGACCGTACTTAAGGCGTCGGCATCGCCACCGTCGCCCAGGCAAAGCCACAAAAATGGTGATCTTCCTGATCAGAGGCTCCATTCGTGCCCGCCTTCGCAGGTAATTAACTCCGAAAGGAAATTGCTACATTGTGCACGGTTCGTTCAACCCCCTTTAACTCATAAACCATTACGTTGGTTTCCCATCCAATATCTTGGTTGTTTCCCGCTATGCGGTTCCGTTTCCATCGTTCTTTTCGGCAGTGGCGATCTTTCCCGAGCCACTCGCGTGACGCGCTGTAGGGGCACCTCTGCAAACATTTACATTAGCTCATTTCTCGCCTCATTTTAGGTACAACCCGTGATACTCGGCGCGTCCCGTCTAACGTGGAAGCTGCCACTAACTTGGGTGTACAGTGTCATTGGAGGATACTGATTGTTGTTCAATCAGCTTTCCTGCACAAATCACGAAGGACCAGTTCCTGTTTACACCCGGCCTCGTTGTAATGATCCCTGGAAAGGCTCTACCGCCGCGCTTACCTCGTGATAGGAAGATTCGGACGTCTTTCTCGTGCTCTACACACAGGGGCATTGCAGTAGAGTACCCTTCAAAACACGGGTTTTAGATATTTGCATCATCATCCTTTGGACCCTGAGATCTTCTAGCATCTACAGTGCCAAACTCACCCCTCAGGTACATTGCAAAAGTTGGCTTTGGTTTTGCCAGCGCGTGCCAAGAGAGCTTCATTTCAGCCACTGACGGCCATATTATTCTAGCATTTGAAACAGCCTCCGAACTCAACAGCGCAAAGAGAACGTTCATTCCATATTCAAGCCAGTCCCCCAAACTGGTTGGAATCAATTTGATCGTCGGACAGAGTGTGTACATCCCATTGCTGGTATTCAGATACCACAATGCTAAACCAAGTACGTCTTTGGATTGCATAGGACCAAGATGACGTTTTCGTTTAGTGCTTTTGATGTACGGGGATTGAGTAAGCATTTGGTCACGCATGTTTTCGAACTGAGAAAGACGTTCATTGAGAATTCAGATTTTCGTATGTTAATGTTTAAAATAAAGTCAACATTGCAGGTGCATGATAGTAGTCCATACCAGTCAGTGCTACACACGGTGTGAATGGCAGGCTTAGATCCATTTTTTGTGTATTTAAAGGCCTTGGAAATCGTTTGACATGACGTTAAACAATATTCGGAGTCTAGCAGTTTCCTTTTGCATTCTAAGCCCCACTGGCTCAATAAGAAAGCGTTCAAGGAGAGCATGGTTTCTGGACTCATCTGCAGTGAGAAATTCGGAAAGTGAGGTATGCCAAAACTATTTCGCAACGTGATGAACACAACTCGTTGGTTTTGGCAATGTTCGTGGTCATCGTAAATGCGAGAGTGATGGGAAAGCGGTACTCAGGTGTTGGGCTGCCACTTGTATTCATAAAAAGCGATTATCTGTTGTATAGCTTACGTAAAAATTGAAATTGGTCGTTTTGTACTGGTGTCGACCTACTCACTCCATACTGAGAAACTCTTGGCTACTGCGCTTCCCTTCTATAGGAACTCATTGGCTCCAAATTTGTGATTTTTTTAGATTGGCTTTTCTTGGAAAGGCCCACGCTAGGAAAGAAACAAGCGAAAGAAACGTCTCCTTTACTGAAAACTACACTCGCAAAAACTGATAACATTCTGCCCTTTTAGGCATTCGACTAAACTAAGGCGAGGTATGACATATTGAGCGTCCACGAAGCAGATTGCGTCCACCTAACCAGCACAAAAGCTGGAATTACAATACTGGGCACAGAGGGCTGCCTGAAGAGTGGCCAGAGCAGCGTCTACAGAACCCAATGGCGTCTGCGTAGAGATTCGGAGCTTTGGACAATGGGTATATGAGCGACCTCGTCTGTCCTCGGCGTCTGCACTTCAGCATCAACTAGTGCCAGCAGCAGGCGTGCGGACAAGACTTTGGGTGGCAGCAAAATGTCCGGTGAGCCCAGAGTAGAGAGCGAAGATGGCTCGAAGATCATTAGAAAATAGAGGAGAGTAGCGCAAAGCAGGAGTGCAAAGGACTTACACATAAGGGCTGGGGGAGATGATCAGGTTGAAGATTAGACATATACCCGATTGCAGCATGTACTTAGGAGGGAATGGGAATTTGCCACATAGGTTCATATCAATTTTAATGAATGGGTATGCACCTCTGTAATATAGTGGTCCGTGTGGATGTAGCTACGCTGGTCACCAGTTGGAATGTGGAATACAGTCCCCTCGTTCCAGCTGGAGGCAAAAATTAAATGACCTCCTTGATCTGCCCTCGCCGTAAGGTCAGATAGAAGCGCAGAAAGTGACATCCAACCCCGCTAAATGGGAGTATCGCCGCTAAATCACCTCCCCAACCACACCTTCCACGCATCCCTTCGCGTGCGCTGCCGCACATCCACTATCCCCGTGCGTGCGCGCAATGCAGCCCAACTACCTTCTCCTCCTGCATGCGCGCTGCCGCGCACTCACCTTCTCCTCTCGTGCACGCGCTGCTGCACACCCACTTTCTCCGCCCACGCGCGCGCTATTGCACACCCGCCCCTGCACATGCGCAGCCACACATCCACCATCTCTACGCGCGCGGCTGCACCCTGCCCAGTCTGAGGACCTTGGCTGGTTCCCTTGCCGCCGCAACCCACCCTCTGAAAACCTTCTTTGGAAACCCAGCTGCCATGAAGCCGCACCGCACCCCTCTCCCACCATGTCGTCGCCGCTGTTCCCCCCTACGAACATACTACTTGGCTCCTATGTTTTTGCTGCCACCCCCCGTGCGCACAGACTACTTGGCTGCCGTGTTATCGCCGCCAATCCCCCCCTCTGTCGCACATAATACTTGGTTGCCGTGTGGTCACCGCCGCGTCCCCTACTCCGACGCACATACTACTTGGTACATACTACTTGGTTGCCGTGTTGTCACCGCCGCCCTCCCCCCCTCCGGCGCACATACTACTTGGCTGCCGTTTTGTCGCAGCCAGCCCCCCCTCTGGCGCACATACTACTTGGTTTGAGTTCTGTTGCGGCCGTTCCCCCTCCCCACACGCACAGTACTCGGCTGTCGCGTCGTACCCCCGCGTGTTTTTCTTTGCGTTAGAGCGTGCGCACTAGAAGCTTCTTGAAATCCACCGTGTCATTGAACCACCCTTGCCCCTGGCTTGCGCTCTGGACCAACTACCTGAAGCTTTTAGTGGCAACTCATTGCAGTTACTGCACGCTCCGAATAGCAGTCTTCAACCTCAGAATACGAGTACTGACGGCGAACTGGGAGTCTTAAAGAACTGAATAAGGCCTTGCGGTTTCATTAAACCGCAAGGGAAGTTGAATGCAAGACGAGCACATTCGTAAGTCCTAAACAAGGCCTCCACCGCTATTTCCCCTTTAGCAAAATAGCACTTGGCTGAGCTAGGGTTTGCAATCCAGATACCGGTTGGAAATCGGCTGGGAACTTGCACTAAACCTGCGGGTAGCGCATTTGTCGTATAAATGGCTCAGATGAGGTGAGTGTAGCTGCTTGTACAGGGACAGGGTGTCTCGTGGTTTGGACCAGTGCTTAGTCAGGAGACGGATGTCTTACGGAGCAAGATCGCAACGCAAGTAGCCGTAAGGGATTAGAGGAGCTCAACTGGTGAACAGATATCCTGCTGTTAGTAACCTCTCCTGAACATTCTGTAACTTACAGGCACCCTCGTTCTGGATTGCGCAGAACTTGGAAAGGCCACTGAACTCTCATCTCACCGAGAGAGTATAACTCGGAGCACGAGGTCTGACCTGTAGGGAACCGGAGAAAGCATCTCCTGCCAGTGGACCTGGCTACGAAAACGTAGTAGAGGGATCCATCGACCGGTACGGGACCGGTGAAGAATCCTTTCTGCCAGTCTCACCTAGTCTTGAGTTGAGTGGTACTACGCGATGGACAAGTCTCACAACGAAAATATACGCATACTGCCTCTAAAAGGGGACGGTGATTATTAAACTTGGCACATATACATTAGGGATCTCATGCACTCCCTACAATCATTATTAGTTCTGATGGAAGCCCGTTCAACTGAGGAGTCTGCTGCAGCTCGAAGAAGATGGGGCGATGCCAATCGTAAGGCGAGATCGGCCATCGTCCAGAGACTTTGCACGCAACCGATCGTCGCAGTCTCGGAACTACACGAACGGGAACACTGCTCTGTGTTGAAGGTATGGAATAAACTGGAGTCCACCTACAAGAAGGACAAAATACAATCCAAGTTGAACCTTCGCCAAAAGCGAAGCACCTTGACATTAAAAGATGGCCACGACATACAGAGACATTTGCTAGAGCTGGAGACAACCCACTTAGACCTCGCTAGACTGGGTGAACCTCTCCCGGACAAGGAGCAAACTGCAGCTTTGCTTCGCACCTTGCCAGATTCATTTATGGCAGTCGTAATGTTGGCCGACGCAACCAACATGGAATACGATCAAGTCATCACGCTTGTGCGATCTGAAATGGACCGACATATTCACTGGGCTTTTACCTCTGTAACGAAGATCACATAAGCCAAGAAAGAAAACAGTCACCCTTATCCTGCTGCGAAAAAATCTACAACCCAATGCAAGCAGCGTACAACAGGGAATAAAAAGAGAGTTGTATGTTGGAATTGTGGACGCATTGGCCGCTTCACTGCCGAATTTTGGCACGAAAAGAACAATAACCAACAACAGCCCAACAATAAAACCTCCAATAATAGGTATAACAAAGAGGAAGAACTTAACAACAATCGAGCTTGGGACTCCAACAATTTTCCCGACGCCATCAACCAAGGGCGACCAAAAGCTAACCGAAACCATGGCCACGGAAACAGGAACCACCACCGCGTATTCTTTGCATTAGCTGGTGCCAGTGTCCATCAGAACAACATAAACCCAACATGGCTAGACTCTGAGGCTACTGATGTTTTCTTCAATGACAAATGGTTGTCCTTGGAATATCACTAAACACCTTCGCAAACATAAAACACTTGCGACCACCAGTCAGAGATTTTAGGGTGCGGAAAAATAAAGCTACCTTTCGGAATCGGACTTATGTTACCAGCCAAGCATACCCCAACCTTCGACTATAACTTGGTATCTTTATCCGTCCTGGCGACGTATGTCGAGGTACAATTAACAAACGGCTTCATACTTCGAGACCGCATAACGGGCAAAGTCATACAAGAATCAACTCCAAGACACGGACTCGATCCCTTACCGAGCCCCGTACCACCAACACAGGTACAAGCCGCGGCACACGTACCTGGCAATAGACCAAAGCGTTGGCACGAGCAACTCGGACTCCCTGGCCGAGATAAACTCTTGAAATGCATTGCCTTGTGTCTAGGCGTACCCGAATTCTCCCCAGACGATGCCAACAATGTCATATGCACTCCGTGCAATGACGTCGGTGCCAAGCGTCTTCCTCTTCGGCAATCACACTCCGTGGTGCAGAGACCATTGTAGTTAATGCACACCGATCTCTCCGGACCCATTTACCAGACCTCTTCACAAGGTTCCAATTATATGCAATTCCGTATTGATGACAACATGATGCCAAGCTCAATATAATTTCTAAGTAAAAAGACGCAGTTCGTTGACTCTGCCCGCTGGTACAAGGCTTGCGCGGAAACTGAAATACCTCCTAACCTAATGCACCGCGTTTGCCTTGACGGTGAGGATCAGAATAGGTCCCACGACTTTGTCTCAAACGCGATGGAGAATGTTATAGTTCTAGAGTTCACCTCACCGTACGCACAGCAATCCAACGGCGTAGCAGAGAAATTCATTCAAGACTTGTGGAAGATGGCTACAACATTCCTCTTCGCCTCCAAGCTACCGTATAACCTTTGAGGGGAAGCCATATCTCATGTAAACTACTTAAGAAACAGCCTACGAAATCATCGAGAAGGATTGAAGGTTCCTTACCCATTATGGTTCGGACGAAAACCGGACGTCACAAATTTACTGAAGTTCGGACAAGAATGCCACGCATTCATATAGAGGCCTGAAGCCGTCTCGAATAAGAAGTTCCTACCACGCGCTATCCCTATACACTTCGTGAGGATGCAGAGCCCGCGGACACTGTACAGGATATACATCCCATCCGTGGGAAATGTAATAACGTGCTGCAAGGCAGAGTTTAAGATTACGAAGGAGTCCCTTCCTTCAATCCAAGAACTTATGGACTTCTTGTCTCTTAGAGGATACGACGCCGAGAGGAACATGGGGGAGGATGATGAAGGCCATGTAAATGCTTTTCTTGCTCATTGGCTTGTCCCACACTCACGATCCAAAGACCTTGTGTATAATGGCAGAGTCCTCAAGAGCTTGCAAGAAGCTAGAGTGATGCCGGATGGGCAGAAGCCATCGACAGGAAGTACGATGCGTTGGCAGAAGGAGGCACTTGGAAGCTGATTGATAGAAACTGGGCAAGAAAACCATTCCATTCCTATGAAGGTTCTTAACAAACTTATTGAGCTCCGACCCTCCGCGCATTCTTCCAAAGGGACGTCGCCTAGCACGGGGTGACTTGCAGCGTCCATACTTGGATTACGACCCAGAAAACTTGTACGCCCTGGCTGCCCGACTTGAAACTATTCGTCTTTTGTTGGCAAAGGCTGCAGCTCAGAGCCTGCTACTAGAAACGATAGATATTAGCAATGTACACCTGTACAGGGATCTAGACGAGCCTCTAATCATAGAACAACCCCAAAATACTTCTGGGACATCATTTGTTTCTGGCAAGGAATGCTTGCTCCAAAAGTCAATATACGGTGCAAAACAGGCCAAACAAATAAGGAGATACCTGATGCACAAAGATCTAATGGGCTTGGGATTCAATCAGTCTGGCACAGACAGCTGACGCTATATATACACGTCCAACAGCGGAACTTGGACCATCGTAGTGGTTGTTCATGACCTACTGACATCTTCAAACTCCCAATATCTTCTGGAAGACTTCAAGGCAGATATGCAGAAGCTCTTCAAGTTTAAGGTTCTTGGCAAGGCAAAACGTTTTGTGGGATTCGACATACTGAGAGACAAGAATGGAATAAAGGTACAACAAAGCAGATATATTAACAATATACTGCTAGGAAAGGGTCTGGCTAGCTCCGAAGTTGCACGGGCTCCATTACCGTCCCTATGTGACATTACAGCACGTCGATTGGACGAATGGCATGTTCCGTCTGGATTACATGGCCACTACCGGAAATTGGTAGGACGTTTGATGTACTTGGAGGTTTCATACAGGCCAGTCATCATGTTTGCCACTTCAATGCAGGTAAGGCAGCTCCATGATCCATGCATGAGGCATCTTGGGCTAGCGAGAAGAGTACTGAGATACGTAAAGGGTACAAAGGGTTTTTGCTTGTTCTTTCCCGCTAATAGTACAGCACCAATGGAAGCATTCTGTGACCCAGAGTGGGCTGGTTGTCGCGAGACAAGACATTCTACGACTGGATTCTTAACAAAGGTGAACGAAGCACCTGTGATGTGGACGACCAAAAAGCACAACCTTGTTGCACTGTCATCTGGAGAGGCAGAATATAATGCAATATCATATAGTGGTAAAACGGAACCTTGGTTGCGTAGAATCTACTGGGAATTACGCACCGAATCAATTCTGGAGGATGAACCTCAAATGTACCCCATCTCAATAGCAATAAGCAGTTCGACTTCTATGTCGATCGTGAAGAATCCAAAGGTCTCGAAAACAGACAAGCATATTGCTCCGAAATAACACTAAATAAAAGAACTGCCCGAGACCAAGGTAATTGACATGAAGTCAATAAGAACTGAAATGCAAGCTACGGACATATTCACCAAGCCTCTGGTCTTTGACACACTCAAAAGACTGACGTTGCTTTATGGCTAAATTTAAAATCCTCACTAAGTTGTAAGTATTACGTGAGTGTATTAATGTATCACTAACCTTGCGTTATTTTTATCAACTCTGTTTTCAAAAAGATATATTGGTTTAAATGTGATAAGTATTGTACGTAGTAAGACTATCATATTCTCTCCTAGACTACTGATTTTTCCTCTAGTTTTATGATGTGGTACTGGTTTTTTACGATGGTTACTAATCGTAGAAGTCCCAATCTGCGCTGAATGACTTGATTGCGAGGGAGGGTGTCGATGGAGCTACGCTCCCCACCAGCTGGAACGTGGAATACAATCCTTTCGTTCCAACTGTAGGCAATAAGTAAATGACCTCCCTGATCAGCCCTTCCTGCAAGGTCGGAGAGGAGGGCAGGGAGTGAAATCCAACCCCGCTACAGTCTGGTTGGCACAAATCTCATTATCTTGGTTTAGTGGATAACGTGGGTAGTTGTGCACCAGGAAAGGCGATTAATGTTCTATTTACAGTGTTTTCATCGAGATAGCCATCGTTGGACGAGTGCTTGTGAAATAGACGGGTATTTAGCTCATGTCTGCGGCAAGCTACTCTAAGACGACTAACCGCTCATTACCTTATTTTTCAAACCTTCCCAGGTGATGAAGTGCGTTTGAATTGAGAGACCAAAGACGTAAAAAATCATTGTCAAACTGGGCCACGATCACACTATTTAGCAGCTAGAACTCTTGGCACTTCTGAGTCAAAGTTGCAGAGGAAGAAAAAAGATATGAACGAAGCCGATGTACTTTGAACATGATGACAGAATCTGCGAAAACAACCCCAGCAGAGCTCTGTCTTAAATTGTATATCGTGCTCGGAACGCCCCTAAACATAAAATTTGCTCAACATTTACGATTCATGCGTGTAAACAATTCTTTTCTCGACATTAATTGGCTCACTTTCCCTTCATAGCAAACAAAAAGACATTATTTCAGCGTTCGGCGGCGACACCATACCGATATCATTCCAAGTTGCTTTCCATTTCAAAGCATCAGATGCAGTGGAGGAGATGCAGACGTATCTTTCATGCTTTAGTCATTCTTCCTCGCCGAGCTATTCTCAGCATTACATACGGTTAAACTACCGCAAACAGCTCGAGCGCGTGCAGAAACACGGCGAGCTTCACGTGTCTCATTTAAACACAATCGACGTACGGCACATTCAGATGCGAGGCTTTTCAGATGGCGCACTTCTGCTTCTGTTTCAGGCTCATTCAGACGACGTTCGCGTTGCATCAACACATCTAAAACTGCAGAGGCAGTAACATGGCCGCCATGTTTTGTGTTGATCTTCACTGTTCCACTTTCTAGAACTGTTGCAACACCTGCCAAAGCCCTACTCTCACTGTCAAATGACTTCATTATCTCTTCCAAGTGTTCTTTAGAAGACTGATCGCCTTCATTGTTAAACCTGCGTAGGGAAATTGCGCTTGCCCGCCGAAGACTGTAGTTCCAGATTCCCGTATTCTGGAAACCGCTCTGAATGTTTCGAAGAGAACACGAAACAGACAGAGCGTCCCGAACAATCCGAGCGATGTCAAATGCGTCAATTACCGTCTTGATCCGAGAAAGTTTGTGCACTTCACTGCGTATAGTGGCTTTATACGACGAGAAGACTGAAACGTCTAGGGGTTGGAAAATGTGAGACGTGTGTGCTGGAAGAGCGACGACAATGATTCTGTTGTCGCGAAGAATTTGCAAGCTCCTGAAATGTAAGTGACTTTTGTATCCGTCGAAGATAAGAAGAGAATACGTGCTGCTGCTTCGCTTGGCTCTGACTTCATCCACAAATCTGTTTTCCCAGTCGTGAAAGATTCTTGTATCAACCCCCAGTGTTTCTCTTTGGTATAGGTGGCAAGGTGGCAGTACGTCGTGAAGTGTTTCGTAGCTGCCTCTCTCCGATTTGCGGTAGTGAGCCTGTTTTCCCCAGAACACAATGACCGGTTTGAGAGCTGAACCATCAGCACAAATAACTGGCATTACCGTGACGCGATCTCCTGCTCCTTTGACTTTGCTCACTTTCTGAATCAAACCGCCCCTATGCTCCTTACTCCCAACTGCTTTCTTCCCGCTCCTCCCAAGAATCTTTCCGAACGACGCCCCTGATTCATCAATGTCGAACACCTGACTGGGATCTGTTATGCTGTACTTCTTCATCACGGCATTAAGAATTTCCATAAAACGCCCAATATTCTCTGGGGTAACGGCAGCGACACGGTTGTACTCTATACCTTGGATTGGTTGATACTTCAATTCAAGCCGTTCACAGAACAGCCGGACCCATTTCTCGGATGGACGGCCGTTCACGAAGCTGACTTCTTGTTGGCGGTGAAGTGGAAGTGTCGAAATGTAATATGCGGCAAGGTCAAGGAGGCAGGTCTTTGCCAGAGGTGTGTTGTTATTGGCGTACATTCGCACCATTTCTGCGATGTCATGTTCTTCATTGTCGGATAACACTTTTGGCCTGCCTGGTTTGTTCATTTTCAGACATATCTGTTCTGCGGATGTTGGTATGACATCGTTGGTTACGTTGAGCCATTTGATATAAGCATTTCGTATGCGATACCAAGGAATTCCATAATCCTCAGCAAGTTGATGGTAAGAACTTCCATGTGTGAATCTTTCAAACAACGCCTTCTGAAACCATTGATATAGAGTGGGTGGACTGGAAGAAGAAGCCATTGTGGTGTGCCGTTAGTTGGTACGAACGGAACGATTGCACAGATTGATGGCCATTTCTACTCGCGAATTGGTTTCCGTTGTGGTTTTTTCGCGCTACATGTCTCTTCAGAAGATTTTGTTGAGATCGGGATTGAAAGAGGGAGTGAGGTTGGGGTTTATAGTCGGTTGGCTTTATCGTGAAGCATATGAGCACTGCTTATGAATTTGGAAGGGCCTGTCTTTCTCACACCATATCTTGTAAACTACTCATATGAATTTGCTTGCTTTACGCCCATCGGGAGGCTTCGAGTCTTATAGTGTCCACACTAGAATGTGAAAGGGATCTTCACCTTTGTTTTACCATGGCTCGGACGTTTGTGACGGAGAATACGGCTCAGAGAGGCTTGCAACACAGAAACCTGGCCTATCATCTTCATCTTTGATTTTAGTGATTTGGACAGCTGGTGGCATTTGGTACCGAAGGGTTACGAACCTTACGCAAGGTTTTGTGAGCTCGCTCTGCTCGCAAGCAGCTCGCTGAGCCTCTGCAGCATAATAAAATTCAAGCCTGCCTCATTCCGGGAAGGAGCCCGGAAGGAAAGGGGGCTGGCGGGAGGACGATTACTCCCGATTACGTTTTCTGGCGCTTGGAGACGACAAGGCTCTACCGCGCACGTTTCGCCCGCGTCTTTTACTACACACTAGCTCAGTTCTACTATTTTGTAACTCAGAAATAGCACACGTCTGGCAAATACCGACAGTGAGAACCCGCTTACCTTTAAGGTGAGTGCAAGATTCCTCTCTCAGCGAGAGTAAAGTCAAGCACCTTTTGACTGCGTCATATACCGCTTGGTTTCTAAATTCTACCACTCGGATAAGTTAGGACAAATGGGGCTCGGCTAGTACTTCAGGCGCAGTACTACTAAACTTTCCAAATCGGTAGGGTTGGGAGGCCGATTATGTCTCGCCTCCAGGGGTTTTGTTCTGCTACTCATCTATCGGTTAGTAACCCACACTTTCAGGTTGAGCAGTCGACGCGCTGCCTCTGAAGGCATCAACCTGAGCTGCTTTGCTGGTATTGGATGAGCGCTTGGTTATACCACAATCCCATCACGGCATTTCCTTGCAAAGGAATGGCCGTGTACCCCATAAGGGCATTGCTGTGGAAAGGGGTGGCATTGTGCATATATGAGCATGACTAACGTACTGCATGATTTAGGATTTGAGAAGCAAAAGAAAGGAGAGGAGAATTGTATCATTTATGGTTAGATATATGTACTGTATGATTTTAGGCAATCGTGTGTACTTGGGGCAGTATTGCTACACTCTCGTAGCCACACTTGTCTCTCTAAAGTCGAGGTCTCGATGATCGTCTTTCTTTGGCTCTGACCACCACCACCTACCATCAACAATACAACCACTTTAAGTTTCTTTTCAGCGTTTCCCTCTTGGCTCTGGTTGCTCATCCCTTCCGTGGGTAGTGCCCTTCAATCCCACATTATTGGATTCTACTTTGTCTCTCTTCTGGTGGTCAGGGATTACTGTTTTGGGCCCCTCGGTCTTCTGATTCCCTATTGTTTTTCGTTTAGAGGTGGCCTTTTGGGCAAGGCTTCTAGGTTGTTGGCGGCGTCCTTCACAGGCTAATGTTTTGGACCTCTTCCGGTTCATCATTGTTGCAATCCCTTGGCCGTAATTGACACCTTGGTCTCCCGCTATCTATGTATTCAATAAGACCACACTGATGCTCCCTCTCTCCTTATGCCAGCCGGGTTTTTTGATATTTTTTGGACATATTCATTCCTACACATTTGTGTGTGTTGGTACTTGGGCTACCTTATGGCACATCTTAGAGCTTGCCACCACCTGCGTCATGAATCACAATATGACGTTCACAGATATGAACTATAACACCATAGAGAACATAGCGGATTAGAGAAAAGCATTTGAGATAACTTGCATATTATAATTGTAGTTAAACTGTCGTATTGAAATCGTAACTAACTAAAACGATATACACAAGCCCTTGTTCATAGAATTATATATTTACATCACAATCATAACGACACGTACAAGTACGTGGTTTTTTCAAATAAAATGAGATGAAGAATAAATGTGTACAAAATCGTTCACAAAAGGGTTCATAACGGAGTTTTAACTACCTAACATAATTACTCGCTCTCACTAAACACAATTTCTAGCTGCATTCTTCGAAGCGAATAGAGTTTGCTGTCTCAAAACAGGAAGAGGTATTCGTAACGATAGTAACGCTGCAAAACTTCCATTTTCTCATGCTGTGCGGTTCTTTGAAAGCATCTTGAGGGCTATCATAAGTTATTCGTTGCATCAAAGTGGTTATGTAAGACGAATCCAACGCGGAGGAATGGTATTGAATCTCGCATATCATGACAAATTTTGGAAGTTGAACGACACAAATCGTGAAAAATATGTATTGAAATCCATTTGCAATGTTCTAGCAGTTTTACAGATAACACTAAACGAAAAGTGGTTTGGAGGATTGAGGTTGCCGGTTTCAACTGCACTAAATAGAACGGGAGTACTGTACAGAAGCACTTCCAAAACTTTAGAAAACCCCTCGATAAGCGCTGATACCAATGCAACTGAACCACTAAACATAAGAACCTATCAAGCGCGTAATGCGTTGAATACAAAGAACTCATAACATGTACAAGAAGGAAACAATATCCCTGTGCTCAAGAAACAATCTCTTTTTCAAGTGTCTGAAGACGTGTAATCGAATCATAGAAGGAAGGCGTTCATTCGCTTCACTTCGTCAATGCCCAAGGACGCATGCACTGCAATCGTTTTTTGTCGAGGCAGAAGTCCTAAAAAGCTCTATACCACACTGAATATCCGAGAAAGCTTTGTCTCGTAAAGAACTGACCAACAACTTCGTTCGTCAAAATGGGACAAAGTATATTTTTCTTGAGGTATCGAGACTTTGCTGAGTTCATAGAAGATTTTGGTTCTGTTGCCGTTCATATCAGAGAGAAGCACAAGAATTTGAAATAGAGAAAAGCATTAGAGGCTTCCATCGAGCATTGTAATGCCAAGGAAGCTCAGAGTTCTATAGCTTCGATTCTTACAATTAAGTGAAACCAATAGCAACTGACTGTAATATAAACGAGTCAAACTCATATCTTCTTTCAAATCATTGTTCTTAAACAAGTAGAAACGGCCTTCGGCCATGGGCGGCGTTGCACGCCGCGTCATTTTTATAGCTTTGTTGATTTAGTAGCGTTCGAAGGCTCTCCGACCACTTTGCCCGCTTGCGCTCGCAATAGCGCTCATAGAACCCCGAAGCGCCACGGCGTCTAGAAAATCTGGAGCCGTAGAGGTTTGTGTGTAGGTGCCTAAACTGACTGCAGTGCCAGCCAATGAGAGGCAAGAGCGACGCGTTGCTTTCTGTAACAGGCTGGCACGACAGTCATTATGGGAGTGCCAGCCACTAAAATGCCAGCTTTGCTGCTGTTGCTGAATTTTTAAATGGTAGGGAGGCGTTGCACCAAATGAGAGTTTTGGATGCGCTTAGAGGGGCATGCAAGGTGGTTTATTGGCGCACCGCCTCCATTCAATCAAGAACACCCCCTTCATCTTTCCATTCTATAGATTTACAAGCGTATGAGGGCGTACATCTTGATTGAACGGAGGCGTTGCGCCAGTAAACATGCCCGCACGCCCTCTTCAGCGCATGCATAAACCGCTTTTGGCGCAACGCCTCCCTGCCATTCAAAAAATTCAACAGCAGCAGCAGCATCAGCAACAGCAGCAGCAAAGCTCAAAGCGTATTGGCTGCTGCTGCATGTTAAAGGCTACTGCTCCTGAATGGCTGGCGCTACAACATTGCTACCTATTTCACTTCACAGTGGATGGCACTGAAGTAAATTTGGCAGTGCCGGCCAATTACAATCCACTGTACTGTCTATGCACAACTGCAGTGCACGCCAATCACAATCTTGCCGGCGCTCAATTGATACTCTGTTCTATTCTATATTCACTCTCGGCGCTGCGGCCCTCATGGGTCTGCAGGTCATTTGCGAGCGTTGGCGAGCATAAGCTGCCTGCAGATCCCCCAAAGTCACCCCTATTGAGCGGCGCGCAGCGCCGCCCGCTGCCGTAGACCGTTTCTAATTGTCTCAACACCCCCCATACTATAATGCTTTACACATGTATGAGGAGGGTGTTGTTGATTGACGGGAGTCGTTGCGCCAGAACATCGCCTTACAAGTCCCCTTCATCTCAACACCTCCCTACTATAATGATTTGCACATGTATGAGGGGGGTGTTGTTGATTGACGGGAGTCGTTGCGCCAGAAAATCTCCTTGCACGCCCCCTTCAGTGCGTGCAAAAACCTCTTCTGGTGCAACACCTCCCTGCCATTCAAAACATACACCAGCAGCAGCAGCAGCACTATCAGCAGCAGCAGCAGCAAAGCTCAAAGCTTATTGGGTGCTGCTGTTTGTTGACAGCCGCTGGTGCTGAGTGGCTGGCACTACAGTTAGTGACTGCAGTGCCAGCCACTCAGCAGTAGCTGGCCTGCACGACACGTGGCTGCCTTTTTGCACTGCGCTAGTGCAGCACAATGCACAGAGAATATATACTGCACTGGTGCAGTGCCAAATGCATCTCGCTTGCTGACCCTAACCACTATTTTCACCTCCCATTTTAGGCTTGGCCAATAGCGCATTGTCGTAATCTTTTGGTATTTTGAGCACTGTTTGCAGGCCTGGGACCTAGGCAAGGCCGAGCTTGTGTGCAGGTCGCCAGAAGAGTAACCCACTCAGTACCACGGATCTGGGAAAGATCTGGTGCTACTCTGTGGTATACTGGTCGTTTGACGTCGATCCAGGAAGTCTGAGGGGTTCCTGGACTTAATACCAGCTTGCTGTGCAGGGTTCGGGGCGGCCGCCGTGTCGTACCTATTGGGGCCGGAAAGCACACCTCGGTGGGTGAGTAAAGGCAGACCAGTCCTTACAACCAGACGCGGTTTAAACATCAAACGGCTTGAAAACCGGCTGGGCACACTCCGGCCGTTATAATCCAACAGGAGTGTGTCGAGAGTCCCTGTGCTGCGCACGACTGCATCGGGTATATAAGCCTTGTAGCAATTTTTTTTATTGCTCATGCGACTAGGCCCGGTGGGTGCAACGCAACAAACTGCAATCATTTTTTCACTTTCAACTTTGTGTTATATTGGAGATTATTGTGGAACCCTGTCAAAGTTTTTAGCGGTTTAAAATAATTGAATTGATTGTTTCTGTTTTTGTTTAATATAAATGACGTGAGGAGGTCCACATCTAAACTCTGGTGGGGCCAGAACGAACTCTGGAGGTGCTCGAGCGAATTCTGGAGGGGCCAGATCCAATTCTGGAGGTGCACGAGTCAATTCTGGAGGTGCAAGAGCCAATACCGGGGGTGCTCGAGCCAATGCAGGAGGTGCCAGAGCCAATGCCGGGGGCCCTAGAGCTAATGCTGGAGGTGCGAGAGAGAATTCTGGAGGTGCCAGAGCCAATTCCAGAGGCGCCAGACAGAATGCTGGGGGTGTTTGAGCAAACGCTGGAGGCGCCAGAGCCAATTCAGGAGGGGCCAAAGCCAATTCAGGAGGGGCCAGAGCCAATTCCGGTGGTACCAGAGCCAATTTGGGAGGCGCCAGAGTGAACTCAGGCGGTGCAAGGCCAGGAGCTGGACGAACTCGACACTTGCCAGTTCCTCCTGCTCCAGATGAGATGCCGGTAAATGAGAGCGGAGAGCATGTGCAAGGACCCATTGTTCAGGCCATGGAAGAGGAGACGAAATTTTTCCTGCACCCACGTGCGTCGCTGGGGCAAGTAGTTCCAGGCCCACATCACGACCAACATCCTCTCCTATGCCTGCGTCTCTCCCATCAATGCCTGCGCCTGCTGTCAATGATGAGGGCTACACAACCGTAGAGAGAGACGCGCGTCCTCTGCCGCAAGTTGAAGAACAAGAACAGATGCCAGTTCCGATGGAAGTGGAAGAAGGCGATATCAATACTGATCCATCACAGCCGCCACAGCCGCCTTCTCTGCTGCAAGATGAAGAAGAACAACAGATGCCCATTCCGATGGAAGTGGAAGAAGATGAGATCACTCCCGCCCCCTCACAGCCGCCACAGCAACCTGCTCTGCCACAACCCGAACAACAAGAACAGCAGATGCCAATTCCCATGGAAGTTGAAGAAGATGAGATCACTCTTGCTCCCTTACACCCGACACAGCCGCAGCAGCCGCAGCACCCACAGCAGCAGCTTGATACGACGATCATGCAGTGTGCTGCACATCCGGATCGAGGACTGTATCGAGTGTACTACGCGTGGTATCCCGTGGCGGATGAAGCTTGGAATGATCGAGCCATCCGTGCAAGCGTTCCAGAGTTTGAGACGCTTTCCACTGCGTGTCAAAGGAGAAGCGGAAGATGTGGCGAGCACGCACACACGCTCCCCTCCTGAACGTACCGGACTGGACATTGAGAATACAAAGCTGCAAGTACTATGGATGCGTTTTGCTTGGCAAAGAGACCAATGGAGTGTGCTGTGGAATGAAAAGAATGTCAAATTGGGGCGTCACGTTCCGCAGAAGGCATAGAAGCGAGTTGGTTCGCAGTCTTTATAGCCGGAGAGCCCTTCACAGCCAATTCCTCAATTTGGGTACGCTTTTCACAGCCATTTCCTCAACTTGAATACGCTTTTTTTGACGACGCAAGCGTTCATGGACATGTCGTATGTGACAGGAGGCGGTCCCTTCTTTCTCAGACTTGAGGGCAACGCTGCTCACGCCCTGCTCATGCAGAACCAGAACAACACGCACTACACCTTTCTGTGGGGTACCGGTCCGCCCTCCCTGGATCCATCTCACTATCCGCGTACCAATCTGCGCGCGTTCATTCAGTACATCAACGTAAGAGACATCATACCCAAGTTGTACGATGTGATCAAGCCGAAGCCAGACGTGGTGCGCGAACTTTACCGATCCATGCTTAAGATGCAACCGCAACAACAACCACAAAATGCGGAGACCGCCGTCGATATCAGCGTGCAAGCAGCGGAACAAGGAGTAGTCGTACGTGGATACGAAGGAACCCAAAGTGCTACAGTCATTGCTCCTCATGCAGGTGCTGGCCCTCTCCCTGACGATATTCCTGATGGCAGGCCAACCATGATGAGAACGCTCGTGGTTGATCCGACTGGCCTGTACCGAGTGGAGTCTCAAGTACCGCACTTGGTAGAAGGAACCGTTACTGAAGAGCACACTGCAGTGACGACTGCTGCTGCTGCTGGAGCAGCGGCGATTGCGAATGCCCCGAACAATGCGCATGTGCGGTACCGACTTCTAAAGCCGGCATCCAAACTTGCAGAGAAGGGCACTTTCCCTCTTCTTTACCCATACGGTGAACAGCACGAACCGTGTGACATCGGCCTGTTTCTGGATGCAAGGAACTCTACACAGCAAAGCTCAGGTCTCAGCATCAACGAGTGGAAGCTCCAAAAGATCACCTCGGCTGAGAACGCGAAGTGACGTCTGTACTCAGACAACATCCTCCTAAACAATGGACAGTTGATGCAGATGTGGATGCTTCGCACGCACACAAACATTGAGGACATCCTACTACATTTCCTGGAGAGAGAATAACAGGCACGTATTGTACAAGAGCAACAGATCCAGCAAGTACAACAGCAATCAGGTCATGTGTCACCATCACAGTTCCCACAATTGGGACGCATATTTCTGCCCGATGACTCTGTCAACTCAGCAGCGTACTGTAATAAAAAGCGCATGGATGTACAAAAGATCGTAGCGCGGAGAGGACTTCCTTCTCTATTCATTACAATCACCATGAACATCTGGGAAGAGGACATCCAGCGCCTTGGTGTGGATACCAGCAATCTGAGCGCATTTACAGCACAGAATAACCGCTTTCAACCGTTCGACCGACCGGATCTGATTGCAAGGGTGTAAAACCAGTACGCAAACGACTTCATGAAGGACTTGGGGAAGAACTCGGAGCAAATCTTTGGATTGAAGTGCCTGGGGCTCGCATCAAAGCTCGAGTTTCAAGGGCGCAATGTGCCTCATCACCACATGCTCGTGTGGCTCGAAGGAGCGGTGATTGAAGAAGTTGATGCGATCGAAGAGCTGATTCGTGCAGAAATTCCTCTTCCAGGCGAAAACGACGCGTTGCGTGCCCTCATTTGTTCCATGCACAGGCACCACCACTCCCCTTATTGCCGGAATCGCGCTGGGTGTTTCAAGTTTGGATACGACCGCAACATGATTGTGCCGGAGACGTACATTGAAGAAGGCACGAATAGCGTGGTCTACCGCCGAAGAAAGCAAGATAAACTCAAGATTGTGCCGTACAACCCAACTCTGACCAAGAAGTACCGCTCCCATATCAACGTAGAGCGCACGCAAAGAGGGGGCGCAGTGGCTTATCTGATGAAGTACGCGTTTAAGCAGCCCAAAGCTCAGGGGGTGGTACTCAATGTAGGTGGTGCTAATGAGACAGGCACACACAACGCGCCGCAACATAAGCCGCAGGCGCAGGACGACATTCGTGCACACATGCGAGCGCGTGTGGTGGGCGCCGTCAATCCAGCTTAGAGAAGTTTCGAGTTTCGACATGTTCACATCGTACCACAACTAGACGGACTTGCCATTCACCTGGAAGGAGAGCGAACGTTTCTGCTCAGAGATCCAAATCAAATCCATTCCGCATCGCCACCGTCTACGTTGGAGAAATGCTTTGCAAGGCCTGAAGCATATGCCAACTTCGACTACCTTTCGTACTTTGAAAAAGTTCGATTGTATTGCACGCTTCCAGCCCGCGTTCTTAACCAATACGACGCAGACAGCACTCAGGTGCCAACAGACGACTGCAACCCGCCCATGTACGTGGTAGAGCGCATGTAAGACGAGCAGTGAGTCGCAAGGACCAGAAGTGTTTCACCGTCCAACATTGAGGTCTTTGCTGTGCGCTTGCTGCTCATGAATCACGGCTCGAGCTCTTATGAAGACGCAAGGACTTGCAACGAGCAGCAGTATGGAACGTATGATGAAACTGCGATTGTAAGCGGACTGCTCGGGGACGGATCCGAGTTTGATATTGCAATTCAAGAACCAGTGCAGATCTACAGCACGCCCTCCGAGCTACAACGTCTGTTTGTCATACTATACCAACAAGGTGCAAACCCAGGGATAATGGCCGTCAAAAACTGGAAGGCACTTTGTAGCGAAATACATACAGTAGATGAGCAGCAACGAAAGCAAGAATTGTATCGACGTGTGGTGGAGATCTCAGACTGGCACGGAGGACAACTGCTTCATGATCACCGCTTCTTCTCCAAAAACGTACAGCAGGATGATGCAGCATTGAATGAGGGAAATCGAGCTACAACAAGTTAAGACGCGCGGGTGGTGCGAGATTCGTCAACTTTGCAGTCAAGTTACGCCATTTTAAAACATCGCAAAGGAAAAGTCATTGACATCGTCACTGCCGCATTGTAAGTACTGCAAACGCTGGAGGAGTGATCAAGCCCTCCTGGCAACGTGTTCTTTGTGCAAAGAAGGGCAGGAACTGGAAAGAAATACGTGCTCAACCTCCTTTGTGATATCGCTGAGTCAGAAGGAATGCTCGCCAAAATGACTGCTACAACAGGCATTGCAGCATCGTTGTACAAAAATGGCCGCACTTTACATAACCTGCTCTAACTGGGTGTAGCTCACAAGGACAGTACAAGCAGCACTACAGCCACTTTGTCAAAGTACGGTGCCCGATCTCAACGTGCAGAACTGCTACGCGAAATACAACTGCTCGTCTTAGATGAGGCGTCCATGCTCTCACGAAGGCTCTTTGAACTCATGGATGCGTTGCTCAATGATCTTCGCTGCAGTGGAATAGAACACCCGCCTCCGTTTGGGGGCTTGACCATCGTTCTACCTGGCGACTACTCCAAGCTGCTTCCAATGGTACTGCAGGTGTACATGGAGGCCGAACCAAGTGGAAATGTGAGACGAGTGTATACAAACATTCTCACTGACTTGCCTGGGAAGAGTGATCTGTGGACCTTGTGCTCAATTCAAGTGCTGCACCTCAGCGAACAAGTACGCCAAGCCGATTATCCGGCATTTGCGTCGATTTTACGTTCCATTGCACGGAACAAATTATCCAACAACGCTCCACTACCACTCAGGTCTACCGGTCACGCAAACTGCCTACCAATTCCTGTGGAAGTGGATCAAAACACGACGGAAGGAGGATGTAGATCTCAGCAAAATGCTCATTGCGTCCAGAAACCAGTTGGTCGACGAACATAATGCGGCAGCGCTAGATCTGTTTCCGGGTGAGCACTTCACTCTTCCGTCAGAGACAACCATGCAACCTAATCTTGGACAGAACCCAGAGTCTGACATCGTCAGTACTATCGTTCCCGAGTTTGCATATCAGTATGCGTCTACTGGAGTACCGCCTCACTACTTGGACTGGAAGATCGGTGTGCCAGTTATGGTAATTCGGAACGGGCGGCATCCCACTGTGGTCAACGGGACGCTGTTCATAGTCGTGCATGTCGATCTGTTTACGATGCAGGTGGCTCGATTCGACGAAAACGGACAGATGGTGGAACGACAGCACCTACATCGTATCGACTTCGAATTTTCTTTCGCAGATATTCGCATGATTCGAAGGCAGTTCCCCATTCTTCTCGCGTGTGCAGCTACCATTCACAAAAGACAGTGAAAACCCTTGGATGGGCTGGTTGTGGATTTGCGATCCAACTTCTTCTGCGCTGGTCAGTTTTTATGTCGCATTGTCGCGCGTTCGAAGGAACGACCGTATGCTGCTCCTGCATGGCCCGCACGTTACATCCGCAAATGCAAACACAATTCATCCCATGCTTTTGGCAATCGCCAACCCAGTGCTGCCTGAAACCATTCAGTTCTGCATCCCTCTACAACCGTAATCATATTTCTTGCGTTCTTCATGCATTGAATTAAACTACTTGCTTTTGTGCATTTGCTTTCTCCACCCATTTTTTCTTCTCACCGCGGTTTATAACTTCTCCACCGCGTAGCGAAGCGCCGCCCGCGGCCAAAGGTCGCTTCCTCTTGTCTCAGTAACCCCCGTACTATAATGATTTAAACATGTATGAGGGGGATGGTTTTGATTGACGGGAGGCGTTGCACCGAAAAATCCCCTTGCACGCCCCCTTGAGTGTATGCAGTTTTCACGCCTCCACACCAATTAAAAAATTCAACAGCAAAGCTCAGAGCTCATTGTGTGCCGCTGCATGTTACCTGCCACAGCTGATAAGTTGCTGGCATTGCAGCAGTGACAGCCACATCGCTGCACAGTGGCTGGCACTGCAGCTGTTTTGGCAGTTACAACCAATTACAATCTACTGTACTCTAGATACACGACTGCAGTGCAAGCCAATCACCAACGCGCGGACGCTCAACTGCATCTCTATTCCATATTCACTCTCGGCGGCGTGGCCCTCATTGGTTTGCAGGCTGTTTGCGAGCGATAGCGATTAGAAACGGTCTGCAGATCCCCCAAAATCACTCCTATTCAGCGGCGGGCAGCGCCGCCAGGGGCCGAAGGCCAATTCTACTTGTATCAGGAGCCCCACTCTTAAGCATTTACATGCGTATAAGGGGGTGGCTTTGTTGACTGAGTGGAGGTGTTGTGCCAATAAACTGCATTGCATGCCCCCGTACGCGCATGCCAAACTCCCATTTGGCGCAACGCCTCCCTACCCTTAGAACATTCAGCAGCAGCAGCAAAGCTTTTAGTTAACTAGCTGGTGCTGCTTCAGGTTGACTGTGCGATGGCTGCTGAATGGCTCCCAATACAATTTTCAGGCATTCCACCCCCATCCGGGCCCTAGGTGGAAAAGGCGGAGAGGGGGTGGAGCCAATATGGGATTCGATCTCATATTAAGGACCAACCCCCTCTCACCGCTTCCGCCCAAGATGCCACTTACCACCACTTGCCACCGCGCAGCCTGGCGCGTCCGGCGCGTCGCAGTACCGCCGCCAGCACCGTTGCCGATCCCGGGGCCTCCTGCGCGGCGCACAACCCGGTACCTCCTTCGCGCCGCACGGCCCGGCGCTTCCGCCGTGTGGCACTACCGCCGTGCAAACCACCGCACAAGATGGCGCCTCAAACGGGTCGCACAATCTGGCGCCTCCAGCGCACCGCACAGCCCGGTGCTTCCGGAGCGTTGCACTACTGCCGCCCGCGCCGCCGGGCAAGATGGCGCCTCCAGCGCGCCGCACAACACAATACACCACCACGCACATCACCACTCGGCCCACTATCACGCGCAACACCGCGCCCAAGGACTTGCCGACTTTATCAATCAAGTTGACACTCTTCAGGGAAGTAACATTGAACTTGGGCTCTCACACCTCCCTGTCCATGCTTTTCGACGACACCCACCACCAGCCGAACCTTGTCACTCTTGGGACAGCAATAACCATCATGGCGAGCCCCAGGAAACCGGTGTCTTCTTGTCCACTTTTGCTGACCGACAATCGCAAAATACATTGCCGCTGCTATGTGCCTTCTCTGCGATCACTGCCCTCCCGTCTGCTAAAGCTCCCACCGCTTGTAGACACAGACGCGTTCCTGCGCTCCCTTAAAACCCACCTCAACTCCCCCTCCGTCCCATTTTCCTCTTCCAAACCGCCCCTAGACCGTACCTCAATCAGCACTGCACCATCACAGGGAATACTATGTTCACAAGACGCAATGAAGTAAATCTATTTGTCTAGAAGGATAGCGACTAAAGGGAGAAGCAGATGCAGCGGGGCAACGTTGTTCAGACTGCAACAGTTTGCCGCAAACACCAGGCCATTAAATAGTCCGCGCACATGTAAAGTGGGGCACTGGGCAATAATATCGTTGACCTTGGTATACTGATTTTCCATCGTGGTCTCATTTTCAATTATGGAACGCAGTACTTCTTCCAACTCCACTAGTAAATCGTTGCACCAACCATACTCCCTGATGCTGGAAGGGATTCCTTTGCGTGCATCTTGTGAAGTAGTTCCTATCATGACGGAATACGTTTCATCGGACTCCTCAGCCTCCATATCAATAAACGGGTGCTATGGAAACGAATGATGTAACGAACTAGAATCATCTGTCATCTCGCGAATGATAGAGGTTGCAAATGGCTGTGCCATCATGTCGTTGTTAGAACGAGAGTATTGAAGCTGAACGGTGACATCGAAGGGTATTATAAAGGCAAAGACAAAAGATACCCTAAGACGAACAGTGCCTTTGCCAAGATGGTTTTCATGGCAGGAAAGTGCCCCCCGACAGGTTGTTATTAGATATTACCTAGACGTAGTATGCATAACTAGAGATTATGCGCCTAGCCTAATTGTCTATGAAAGCTCGAGGTCAGTGGCCTCTAAGGCAAGTCCGGGCCAGACCACTTCTGCTGCCTTTGGCGAACCCCAACCGTCTCTTAGATCTATCTGCTCCCCCTTGCCTCCAACACTACCCTACCCCACTTTCCCCACATAACCAGCAGCTGTGTCTCCTACACACCGTGAGTGACTCGGCTGCCTCGGTCTGTTACGAGATCAGCCGGCGTACTAGTTTCCTTCAAGCCACGCACTAGATCTAAGGTTGTGGTCGTGCGTGTTCAGTGAAGAGGTTTGTATCCCTATTTTGCTAGACCTAAGATTCCGGTCGCGCAGCTGTTATCACCATTGTACTTCTCTACCGCTGCTAGTCGGCCACTGTCCTGTGTAAGCTTTTATCATCATCTATTTCCGCCTCCCCTTAGTCGAGTCCGTGAATTTCTTGCACCTGCCGCCGCAGTACTCACGTTACTAATAACAGTTTTGGGTCTACTATCTATTGGCATTGCACGCCAGTGCTGGTACACTCGACCTACGAACATATAGTCAAGCTACTCTCCGGCAAAGAAGGGTACAAAAAGGGCTGTTGTCGTCTGGTGTTGTGAAATCGTGCAACATGACACTCCCAAAAACCATATTGTAGTGCCAGCCACTCAGCAACAAAACCCGGCTCTTCATTGCGACACGTGGCATGTTGCACTGCGTCAGTGCCATGTATGCTGCAATTTCATTGCATAAATGCCTGCACCAGACGTATATACTGCACAGGCGCAATGCCAAATGCATCTCGCTTGCTGACCCAAACCATTATCTTCACCTCCCATTTTAGGCTTGGCCAATAGCGCAGTGTTGTAACCTTTTGCTACTTTGGACAATATTTGCTGGCCTGGGACCTAGGCAAGGTCCAGCTCCGGTATAGGTCGCCACAAGAGTAACCCACCCAGTACCACGTATCTGGGAAAGGTCAGGTGCTCCTCTGTGGTATACTGGTTGTTTGACGGCGATCCAGGATGTCTGAGGGTTTCCCAGACCTAATACCAGCTTGCTGTGCAGGGTTCCGGGCGGCCACCGTGTCGTACCTCATGGGGCCGGAAAACACACCTCGGTGTGTGAGGAAAGGCAGACCACTCCTAACAACCGGACGCGGTTTAAACATCAAACGGCTTGAAAACCGGCTGGGCACACTCCGCCCGTCATAATCCAACAGGAGTGTGTCAAGAGTCCCTGAGCTGCATACGACTGCATCGTGTAAATATAAGTATTGCAGCAATTTTATTATATGCTCATGCAACTAGGCCGAGTGGGTGCAAAGCAAAAAGCTGCAAACAGTGTTTCACTTTCCACTTTGTGATATACTGGAAATTATTCTGGAACTGTGGAAAATGATTTAGCCGTTTAATAGAACAGAAATGTGATCTTTATGTATATTAAAATGACAAGAGGAGTTCAACGTACGAGCTCTGTTGAAGCTCCACCACATTCTGGTAGTGCCAAAGCAAGCTTGGGAGGTGCCAGAGACAATTCTGGAGGGGTCAGGTTGAACGGTGGTGTAACGCAAAACGTTGGTGGTTGTCGTGTCGGCAGTGGTGCAGGACGCTCAGCAAGATCGAGCATACATTTATCATCGGATATGATACCTCCGAAAAGATTTGTGTTTGAAGCGGGTTTGAAGGAAATGTCATTATATAACGCGGCGATTTGTTCACTCCATTGATGTTCATTCTGCCGATCAAGCTCCTCTCTGGTTAAGCACTCCATCAATTTGGTTCTTGCTGCAGTCATATGTGGGTTCGCAAAGACATGAAGCAGTCTACAATACTCTGCTGCTTCAAAAGCTGGGTTTCGATTTTCGCTGGGAAACGAGTTGTTGTAAAAAGATTGTAGTGATGGTCTCCCCACGACAACTTCATGTTCGATCAGTAGAGGTGCATCTCTTTGAATGAAATCAATTCTCTTCCAGATTCAGATTTTTTAAAAGAGCTTTAGTATGTCGTAAGTCTTGGATGTGAGTAGAAACATTGTTAGAGCTGGGTACAAAGTTTGGCAGTACCTGAACAAGATGCGATGCGCTTTTTTGCCGCTGTATCATTTTCATGGATATAATTTTGCCCTTTGTCTCTACCTTCGCGTTTATGGCTCCGTTAACTTACATTTCAAGTTCCGATTTGTGTAAGCATCAAGTTGATTGCAAGCTTCATGGAACGTTTTTGGAGGTGGCTGAGTACGGGGTCCAACTTCATGCGTACTTTACGGCTGCGGATCAGAGTTTGTCATGTTCGTACTAGCAATTGTTCGTCATTTCCAAAGTGTGGCAAGAAAGAGATCAAATTCATTGAAACCACGCCGTTATATATTTGTCACTTGGACTTGTTGGGTGGCAGCTAGTTTTTGACTGAATGCAACTGTAAAGTGTATTCTTCTTACGTTCAACGTTCGTTTCGTCTAGGAAGCAAAAACCCTGCTCTCTACATGAAGCGAAATCTTGAAAGTTTGGGAGAGAATGTATAAATGCATGATTGCTCGAGAAGGGTTGCCCGGTTTCGTTTCGTTTAATTTACCAACTCATAAAACGCCCCTTACTTAATACCGTTTCCTTTGCTGCTCGAAAAGGTAGTGACTGCGCGTACAATAATTCTTTCCCACCCTCGGGCGTCAACTCTACGACAGCGCGCTTCCAGCTGGTCAAAAGTTTGTTATTGACAAAGAACAGGCAGAAAAGCCAATTGAGTTGAATCAAGATGACCAAGTGAAATTCGTTTCTCAAATTGTTGATCTCATTGCCTTCGATCTGCTGATTGCTGTGGCTTCACTTCTTGTAGCATTTTCTAGTCCTGTGACGACCGGCTGCAGCCGCAAAACGAAACTATTGGCTAGATTTGTCTCCCGAGCTCATGAACTTGCACCAGATCATCTTATGCATGGCAGCCTTCCGTCTTCGTCTCAAGTAAGAGAATAGATAGCTATTACTTTTCCCAAGAACGCCTTGCTTAGTGAAAAGACGTTGACAAATGCTAAGCTTTAACTTATCGCTCTTCCAGAGCCGTGCATGGAGAAAGAGGAATTCTCAGGTTTTGAAAAGCTTTTTTTTTGATAAATCTACTTTCAACATGTCGATCAAAGTACTGAAAGAAATGATACACAAGTCCCGTCTTCGAAGTTGGAAGCAAGATGTTCATACTATGACGAAAGAGAGGTTGCTGTACACCAAGAAGAGGATTACCAAAGTTGCCAACGTATTGGGACATCTGCCGAACTTAAGTGAAGACACAAATGCTCTAACCTCCAAAGGCTCTAGTATCCAGAAACCGTCCCAAAAAATGTTGTCGTTTTAACCTGTGCGAAGACGTTACGGTCATGGTGAACCTTCCTATCACTCCAGGCAGCTCTTCCTTTCACGCCAAGAATGCTGACCTAAAGAACATTGTGGGACCATAGTTACAGACAGCTCTCTACGCAATGTCGCTGAAGGAAGAAGGCAGCGTGTTCTCCCGCACTGGTGTGAGCACTGCAAATCCATTTTCTTCAACCTGTAAGTCTCGCTCTTCCAGCAGGAAGATGACCAGCGTAAAGGGAAAGGATGGCTCTCCCTTCTGTATTGACTGTGGTGACTCTACTAATCTAGCTCGTAGCAACACTTGCATGTCTCCTTCATTGCACACAAGAAGGGAAAATGGAGCGTCGAGCTCAAAATTGGATCTCTTTTTAACCCAATACAACCGTCATGGAGCCAAACAGAACCCACGCCGTGTCCTGTAACAACAATCGTGATCTCCGTTCCGGTTTTCAGTCTGGCCCGAGCCCATACAAACGCAATTATGCTTAAAATCATGGGTTGAGGCGCCCTCTGATGTTTCAGAAGGCTCAACTGATCCTAATTCGAACATTGATTTTGACTGCCTGCACAGTGTTGGTGGAACAATCTCGGCGGCCGCATTGGCCATCGCTATGCGAATAATGTGCGTACTCAATGAACTCTATTGTGATCCTTTCTATCATGGCTTTCGTGCTAAGCGTAAGAACCCTACGCTTCTCTTCGCAATGTGGGAGCTTCAAATCACTTCCTACAACGACGAGAATCTTTTGCTTAAGTTCTATCTCATTGAAGGAAATGATCCTCTCCTATAATGAAAAGATATCGTCTGGTATTCGAAACTGCTCCGTTATGAAAACAATGTGGTCATACCTTCAACGCTAGGATTATATGAAGACAATGCGAGACTCTAGACGTAAACTTTGGGTGATAAGAACAATTTCCGCACACATCGAGTCGTTGTGCTTTCGATGACCGATTCCTTCAACTCTTTTTTCTCTGCGCAGAGAACTCCTCTCTCCAAGACGGCCCATGAATAACAATCTATTAAGGAAGCAATGCGCCCTGCAACTAAGCTTCACGTACAATTCCAATTCAATCTTCGTGGCATGAAGAAGCTTTTCCGTCGTAGTTTTTTTCTGAATGAGAGGCTCTCAATGGTTCTAGGGAAAGCTAGTGACTCCTACCACTTGTGCTATACGTCTGGAATACCTCTACACTCGCGAAAGGTATCTTTTGATTTCATAATCGCGGAGTGTAATGAGCACCTTCAAGTGGACGTCCTTTTCATTCTTGAGCTCGGCAACCTGCCAATACTTCACACGAAAGAGGTAGCCACTGTACTATCCTCTACTTCTCTAATGACTTCAAGGGACATGAATGCTGCTACCCACATGGTAACCGTTACGTGGTTCGACGCATATGGACCCCCACTAAAGCTGCTCTCTTCCAATCCAGCGTTTGGCAACAGTACCATCAAAAGAATGTGTGTTCGTTTCCACACAAAATTGGAGCCATGTCCTGCAAGGAAACACAAAGAGATTGGCAGGGTTGAATCGGACAACAAGACTATCCGAAAAGTGGTCAAAACACTTTTATCAGACGAACTGCACTTCTGTCAAACCTTTCAGTTATACGGAGCGGACTTCGAGATACTCTCAAGTGCGAAATTCTTTAAGAACGTGATATATGGAAGCAAACTGGTCAGTAGCATCGAGCAGGCCCACGGCTCTACAGCCGTGACCGCCGGTCTACCTAAGCGTCCGGTTTTATTCGATGTTCTATGATTTTATCTTGAACAGGTCTTTCTAAGTGCTTTGCATACCCTGATGCGCTCAAGAACAGTCCATACGATTCCCCCACACCTCCTATCTGCTACCACCCCCATATACTTCTACGAGAATCAAGGTACATATGGTTCCTGGTGCAAGGGGTATGTTGCCCATTACACCGAGCAGGTAGTGAGTTTCTATAAGAACAACCTTCAAAGAGCCCACTTGCATATCAATAATGAGAATATTTGGCTTTTGCCTGAGTCTTCTCAACTCGCCGAGCTGGACAAACAGGAACTTAGGATGCGATTCCTTCAATAATTCTCACTTTAACAAGCAAAGTGTTGAAGTACCGTAAATGGCCCTTGAAGATCAGTACGACATCTCCTCGACTTCTCTCCCAAACTCACACCGCGTCCTTATCACATCCAACATTCCTGAGCCTCTCCAATTTGAGCCACAAGTCTTCGAGGAACCAAACATGTGGTCGGTTCATTCTCTGTCTTCATCGTTCTTCGCGCACAATGTTCGACCTATCGGTGCACCATCATTAGATGTTGGAGATGGCCTGTTTCATACCAACATTGGGAGTACGGTGCTGCATTTCCAATCTATTGGTGAAGGCCTCCAATCCTCCGAACAGAGAATACTTCGAGAAATAAAGGCTGTCATCGGAGACCAACCTGTTTTGCAATCTAAATTGCAGTTCGCCCCTAGATGGATAATAAAGAAGACCATTTATGCTAAGAAGCAAAGCTACATAGACGCAGAAGCTTACAACCTGTTTCGTTTCGGGATCTCCATCGTAGGTCGAATTTTATCTCCTCATACCACTTTTTTGTACAAAAGTATCATGGTGAAGTTAAGAAGCGAAGGCTTCGATGCCGACTAGTCTCGTATGGTAATGAGAAAATGAAAGAGGATTCGATTCGTTGCCATTCCTCGACTGCACAGCTCACATACAGTCGGTTTTTGTTGTCACTGGCAACATTTTTTCACGTCAGCCTCGGAAGCATTGACTGTTCCCGCGCGTACCTAGAATCTGGCAAGCTCGAACGCGACATTTACATGCATCCACTCCGTGGTTGGATGGCTCACACAGATGAGGTATGGAAGCTACTAAAGCCGGCGTATGTTCTCGTCGAGTGTGGTCTCTATGGCAGCTTTTTATTGAAGAATGGCTGACCGACTACGGATTTTCAACAATCCCAGTAATGGCACAACTGTTCGTGTTGCGGGATGAGAACAAACATATTGCAACTTTGTTGGCCAAGCTAGTAGATGATCTCCTCCTAGCTGAGCACCCCACAACAATCAAACTCTTCTCTACAGACCTGTCTAAACGATTTAAGCTAAACGATTCGCTAGCGCAGAGGGATCTCATATTTATTCTTCGTGGGATAAAAATGCACCCTGATGACTCTGTCGAGATTTTCATGGCTGAGGTCATGGATAACATCCAGCAAATTCCAAACTCTAGAGAAAGGAGGAAGGCGTTAGAAGCCAAGTGCACCGTAGAAGAGATCAAATTCTTACAATCCCTCGCGGGTAAGCGTAACTACCTCGGACATGATGTATTGCCACAAGTCACGTTTTGTGGCAGCTACGTACAGCAGCTTGTTCTTTATATGCGATTCAAGCATCTCATGAAGGCCAATCAGCTCCTTACTCTGCTGAAGAATCTCAGTTTGATGATTCGATACAATGCACCCGCACGTCCTTCTCAAGACTTGTCAAAGTGTCAGCTGCTCTCTTACTCGGCTACTAGTACTTGTAGAACTGCATGCGGTCAGGCTGGATTTCCTTCAGGAATTTCTTTCGCTTCAGATTCTCGAACAGTATACCACTTGATCGACTGGCACAGTTCCAAGCAAGAACACACCTCGTTCAGCGTCATTGGCGCAAACATCATGGCTGCTGCTGAATGCAATGACCGTTCATTTATTCTCAGAGAACCCCTTCTTGCATTAACACCATCCTTTGCTATGCTCATATTGCTCATCGATTCTTTGACACTATATTCAACCATAACCACCTATCCAGAATGCTGCAACTACGGCTTACGCCCGACTGTATTGCGTCTTCGTGACTCACTCGAGTGTGAAGATATTGGAGTGCTATTGTCGGTGTCTGACGTATTAAATCTTGCCAGTCCGCTGACAAAGCGCAACAAAAAAACGTTCAATTTTCTTTCGCAAGTCGTAAAAGGTGGGTGTATTAGTCCAAAACTATTGCATTCTATCGGCAACAAGCTTGGCTCTTGGTCTTCGCAGTCGCTTTGAAACTAATAATCTAGGAGATATATTACTCATCAACTTCAGAAGAGCATAAGAGCTTCGCTTCAGATACGAAATAGCTCCACTCTGCGCCTGTCCTGCTGTCACGTCGCACTTTTTCACTATCATAGAGGCGGAGAATTACATCCGAAGTGGAGATTCCTGCCCCTACCATGTAGTAGGCTCTCAATACCTATGCCTGTGGTCAGCCTCTGCAACGGGGTTTGGCATGGGCCCTAGTTTTGTGCCAAGCGCCATGATAGCTTAACGGTCTCATTTTGTCCAACAGCCGTTGCTGAGAATCAAATTTGGACTTCCTTTGTTCAGAATCTTCATTGTTGCCACTGAACTACTCGAACCAATTTATATTTAGCTTCCTTGTTTGGCGTAATACATAACTTCTACATAGTTTTGTTATCTACTTCGTGCTGGGAAGAAGAGTTGCTTGAGTCAATTTGACTATCTTGACTGGTGCCGTTTGCTGGCGCCAACCAAGGGGAGGAGTGTGCAATTTGACCGCCTGCACCACTCATTGCTACCCTGGATTTGCGCAAGTTTCTAGCTACTGATCTCGCGCACCTCGCACAACAATAGAGTAAAACTGCCAGACCGGTCTTCGGACATCATTTCCAGAAGGCAACGGGCTTGGCAGGGACTTTGTTCCCACTTCTTTTCTTTTTGCACGCTAGCGCAACTTCGTATCTGTGAGCCTTATATTCTTCGGCTTCGCTTGCTGCTGCAACTACCCATCTCCGCGTACCTCATTATTCCAATTTCTATGATTTATTGTTTTGGGCGAAGTTTGGGCACTACTAGTGTCTACTTGACATTGTCTTCATATGAGGTGAGATTTAAACATATTTATAAACCAAAAAGTTGAAACTTTTAATGAAACTCTTTATGCCAAATTAATTTAAAACAAAAAGACTTTTAAGGCACTCAACAGTCATTAGATTTTTAACCGAGAGTTTTACGTTATTTATAAACAAATGTCGTTGAAGGCTCACAAAGCATGCAAAAAATTACTTGTCGAATTTCAGTAAAATAATATCTACAGAAAAGTATGCCAAGTAGCTAGATTAGTAAAATTTGCTAAGAGTGCTTAGAAAGCGTTGTAAAATCAGTTTTATAGTTATTCTTGCCAGTACCATAAGTCGTTTTTGCTATAAAAGCTGTCAAGGTTTCTATTTTTATCGATATTTAAGTATACCCATTTTTGGTTTTCTAATTGGCGTTAAAAGTGTCTGCGCTTTACAAATCCTTCGAATAATAGAGCTTGTAGGAGACACATTACATATATTACAAATCATCTACCATTGTTTCTGAGTAACATTGAAATATCTTTATGGATTGCACATGGTAAAATAGATGTGTTCTGAAAGCTAGCACCATCAGGTAGTAATTTGATTTGATGTTTGGAGGTTCTCTGACCTCATATTAGGTCAGCAAGCCGGTCGGATAGACACTAAGGTTTGCTGCCATCTACATCGTTTGTCTTTGAAATCACGTGCACACCAGGTATGAATAAAATCGACACATAACAGGCTGCATACTAACTGTCGCAAATCTTCTCATTTCATTACCTAATGGTATTGCCAGCTCATGGGTATTGTAGTACTCATATATCGAAAGAATTAAATGGTCAAGAGACATTTTCTGCAACAGGTAATTTGTCTAGAGCTGACATAGAAAGGAAAATGTCTGTGAATGGGCACATACTTTTGGAAAGGTCGCAATTGTGGAAATTAGAGTAGGGGAAAGGTCACTAATATGGAAGTCAGTAGCGTATATAACGCAGAAGTTCTGTTGACTTGCCTCAGGTCATGACAGTCATTGACCTGTCAGAAGAACAGTCTTCATAAAGTTAATGGCAGTTGTTGCACTGGTACCATCGCTATGAATAACCCAAACCCTTCTGTGTGGATCAATCTGAAGCCTAACAAGCCGCAAGTCTTCAGTGGAGCACGAAACTTTCTGATTGTTAACACGTGGCTATATAAGGGTGAACGGTACTTTAATGTGGTACAGCTCGCCAACGCCAACGTTCAGTTGTCGGATGCCAATCGAATCTCCTACGCTACGGCCTTGCTCACGGGTACTGCTGCCATCTGGTGGTATACAATTCTGAAAGCCAGTAGCAGCCCTCAAACTTGGGATGATTTCGTCGTCGCCATCCGTAAGGAGTTTGTTCCGGGATATCATGAGAGGAGAGCGCGTGATGCTCTTCGTTTGTGCAAAGAAACAGGATCTGTGGCGGATTATCTTTCGTGCGTCTGCAATATTGTTCTTACGATTCCGGATATGATTTCAACTGCGAAATGGGACAAAATTGTCAGTGGCCTAAAGAACAAGATTGAATTCGAGGACAGAAAGACCAATTTTCAGGACTTTGAAGAGGCAACAAAGACTGCCATGCGTGTAGGAGCAGCATTCTCTGGAATATCTTTGGAGTCTTCTGCGAGTACTGTGACATCCCCGGCTGCGGGCACTCCTTCTCCCATTCCGACAGAGATCGGAAACACGCACGTCAGCAACTCTATGCGTGGAAAGCAACTACTGAAAGATATTCGACACAATGCATGCTTCCCATGCTACAAAGAATTCTGTCGCCCTTGGAGACATCGTAAGAAGGGTAATGAAGCGCAGATTTTCGTTTCGAATATTGAGTTGGCTTTAGTGTCAGAAGAACATGATAAGAATGTTGATTCTGATAGCTCAGAAAACTAAATGGTCCTTCTACAACGAAGGCGAGCACGTTAGAAGGACGTTTACAATTAGACTTGTCCTTGCACAACGAATTTACTGAAGGTTCTGCTGAGCTGAAGTGTGTTCCATTCTTAGTCATGGACATAATATTTAATGGTGTCCCAGCTCGAATATTGAAAGAAGATGGTTGAACTGCGAACGTTGGTTCTCAAGAGTTTGCCAGAATGAACCACCAGCAGTTGAACGTTTCACCCGTTGTGGTAGACGTTAATCACTCTAAGCAAGGAGCTAATGAGATTGCAATGCAGATGATTGATAATGGAACAATCGGCATTGGCACATATTCGTATACTGGACAGTGGATTGTCGCGGACTGTCGTTATGATGTGCTATTGAATATGCCCTGTTACATGGAGGAACATCCAAATGCAGATTATGTCGAGCAATCTGTGCTCGTTGGTGAACAGCTACTGCGTGCTACTCTTGTCACACGCTCTACTGGTCTGAAGGTTAGTAACCTCCAAGTGAAACGTTTTAGACGTCTATTGCGTCGTCCCAAGCAGGGCTTAGAGGTGTTTCGCGTGGTTGGAGTTTGTTCCTTACAGGTAATTCCGTGTATCAGAGCCAAAGCAACCTTATTAAATGACGACGATGCTTAAATTCGTGCGTTACTTACAGACTTTGAAGACTTCTTTCAAGAGGTACAACCTGCCGGCTTACCACCAAAGCGCGAAGTCGATAATGCTATTGAAATCTTACCCTGCAGCTCTCCCCCGCATCGCCCGTTGTACCAACTATCGCCAGCTGAGTTGTTCGCCGCCCGCTATTACGTCGACAGGCTGCTGCGTTCTGGTAAGATAAGCCGACGTCGATCGCTTTATGGCTCTCCTCTGTTCTTTTTGAAAGAACCTGGACGTCCCCTGCGTGGCGTGGTTGACTATCGTGGTCTTAACAATATCAACCAGTGCAATAACGCACCGTTGCCGCGTTGTGTTGAAATTTTTGACCGCTTGGGTAAGGCCTGCTACTTTTCAAAGTTGGATCTGAAGACAGGCTTTCATCAGATCCGACTGTGACCTTCAGATATTGAAAAGACGGTCTCTAACTCAAAGTGAAGAGCAACCCGTTTGCGTAATATCCGCGCAGATGCTACTCATAAGTGTATGTCGCGGTCGCCACAATGGCTATACGGTATATGAGTTGGACTCACGTGGAGTGGTACCAAGTGGATGGTTTAGTGTGTGCAAGTTCACCTAGGAAGGTAGAAATCTGGAGTGGATTGCAGAATGATGGACGCCTGTGTGCGTGTGCTGCAGCGCCATTCTGTGATGTTATGTTTTACTTGGGACGACCTCTCAGGGTGCCTGACACTGGTCTGGCCACGTGGGTGGACCTGAGGAGGTGTGCACTATTTTAATTAATTATTTCTATTTATTTCTGTAGTGTGCCTACTTAGGTGAGCGCGACCTCACTGTCGCGAGCACTAAGTAAAGTCAACCCGAGTCTTCGGTCGCACATAAGTGTTTAGTTTGACTTGAAGAGTCCGGCTCTGGATTGTATTGCCTTTGCAGCGTGCAATACTCCACCCGGCGGGTCACCGCAATCGTTTTGTACTATATACCCGCTCAGTACGACTACAGATATACTGTGTTCACTAATTTTCGTGTGACTTCTTTTCCCTCTGTGCTACAGATATCGACCCTGTATTGGGTATTCCTATGGTGTTTCTTGTTGCTTTTGCACCCACCTTCGGATCTGTTCTTGCTGTCCACACGACCTGTCGGGTGGTCCTGTTCTGCCTTTGGATAGCCCCCTTTTCTGGGTTTGCGCTGGTCCACCGTACGCGTGTTACACCGTTTCCCGCTTTTACCGTTCTTCTTTACCTCGGTGGTATTTCCGAACTACCGTCGGTCTTACACCCGCCACCTGGGTAGACGGAGGGCTCAACCGCTTTGCCTACCTCGCAAGAGGGCAGGCACTCGGACATCCTTGAGTGTCACCCATTCCTGGGTTTTGCACTACACAAAGTGTACAGGTTGAATATTTGGTCATGCCCATGGGTTTGTGCAATGCTCCTACCACATTTCAATCGTTGATGAACTGCATTTTCCACGATTGCATTGATCGTTTCTTAGTTGTTTATATTGACGATATTCTCATTTATAGCAATACGAGAGAGGACCATTTGGCGCATATTCGACTTTTTTTAAGCCTTATGAAGAAGCATCAGCTCTATGCTTACCCAAGAAATGCGCATTCATGAATGAGGAAGTGGAGATTTTGGGTCTCGTTGTTGGTCACGATCGCCTCCGTGTTCATCCTCACAAAGTTGATGTCATCCGGAACTGGCCTCGCCCAATGCATGTGACGGAGCTTCGTATCTTTTTGGGGCTGGTGCAGTTCTTTACTAGTTGCATTTGTAACTTCTCTGCTCACGCAGCGCCATTGTACGGTTTTCTGCAGCACCGCTTGAGAGTACGCCACTGGGACGATTGTGCTAAAGCCGCATTTGCAGATTTGAAATCAGTACTGCTGACTGACCCTGTTTTGGCTCCCCTGGACTGGTCAAAGATATTTCGTGTGGATATTGATGCTTTTCAAATAGCTGTTGGGGCCACATTGACGCAACTCGACTCCGACGGTCGTGATCATGCTATCGCCTATATATCGAAGAAGCTTACGCAGGCAGAACGGATCTAAACGGCTAATGAGAGGGAACTTTTGGCTCTCATTTCAGCACTTCAATGGTTTAGGTGCTACCTCGCAGGCTCTAAGTTTGTAGTTTTGACTGAAAATCAGATTGTGAGGCATTTCTTGACCAAGAAGTCCGTTAATCGACGTAACGCACGCTGGCTTGATGTAATCGCTTCTTTTAATTTTAGGGAGATTAATCTAGTTCGTGTAAAGATCCGTGTCCTCGGTGATTCTCTATATCGGATCCCTGAAAGATTGTCTATACAACAGGTGCAGTGCAGCACGCCGTCGTTCCTAGACGTTCGGGAGGTTATTTGCAGTTATGAAGGGGATCATCAATTCGGACCTATTATGACCGCTTTGAAGGGAACGTGGCCAGAGGATCGTAAGCAGCGACGCAAACTTGAAAAGTTGTTACCCTGGTTTTCTACTCTGGACTCAAGGCTGTTTTACAAAGACAAGCTATGCGTCCCTTTTCATGCACGAGAGATGGTTCTTGAGCTCGTGCATGATTCTAAATTGGCTGATCACTTCGCGTTTGCGAACATTCTAGTACGGCTTAGTGAGTTTCATTGAAAACATAAGGCAAAACAGGTCCGTCATTATTGTGATGGGTGTTTGGTGTGTCACCAGCAGAAAGTTTTTCATGGTCAGATGTTGAACGATCCTGCTGCCCTTCCAGTGACTACCCGTCGATGGGGTCTGATGGCAACAGATTTTATTGTCAAGCTTCCCAAAACTCCACGTGGTTACGATGCTATTTCGACCTGGGTTGATCGGCTGTCTCGCAGAGTCCGCTTCATTGCGTGTAAGGATACAGATCAAGCTCGCGATGTGGCACATTCCTTCTTCACCCAGATTCTTCCCCATGATGGACTCCTGGGTGAACTCATCTCTGATCGCGATCCAAAGTCCACATCCCAGTTCTGGAAGGAACTCATGAAGCTTTGTGGCGTTAGGCTTTGCATGGCGTCAGCAAAGCATCCGCAAACTGATGGTGCGTGGGAAGTGATGAATGGAATGGTCGAGAGCTACATCCGTTGTTTTTGTAACAACGAACAAAATAAATGGGACCTTTTTCTTCCCTGTGCAGAGTTTGCGTATAACTCAGCTGTGTCCGAAGATTTTGGACTTTGCCCTTTTGAGATGGATTTGGGATGGAAACCACGAGGGCCTCTGGATATGGTGCTCGGGAAGACAGGTCAGCTCTAATCTTTATCGGAATTTCGCGAGCGTCTAAACTGCGTGCTCGAAGACGCACAATATTTTCACCGACTGGCCAATGCAAAACAGATTGCGGAAGCTAGCGTTCGCTACCAAAAGCCGTCATATTCGGTGGGAAACCGTGTTTGGATATCCCATAAGTTGTTCAAGAACTTTTATAGCAATGCACAGCAGTCATCTAAGCTATCTGCGAGACGATATGATCCGTTTACTATTTTGGAGTTGGGTGGAGGAAATGCCGTCCTTCTGTAACTTCCTTCTCAAATTCATATTCATCCAGTAGTGCATGTATCGCAAACAAAGCCACACCGAGAGCAACCTGCTGGTTTTGTCCAGAAAGTGCAATCTACACCTGTGCCGGAGGATGCTACAACCGCTGTTCCTCTTTTTGAAGTTGATCGTATTCTTGTGCACCGGCGTAGAGGTCGATGGTATCAATGGTTGACTCTTATGAATGATTCAAGTACGCACGAAGCGCAATGGCAGCCAACACGAGATTTCATGGCTAATGATGGGACTTTGACAGAGGCTCTTCGTAACTATATTGTACGTAATAAGTTACTCTCTCATCTACATTGAATGAATTGACGTGGACTTCAATACGAAGGGGGATGATAATGGTGCAAAAGGTAATTTGTATGGAGCTGACATGGAAAGGAGAATGTCTTTGAATGGGCACATACTTTTCGAAATGTCGCAACTGTGGAAATAAGAGTAGGGGAAAGGTCATTAATATGTAAGTCAGTAGCCTATATAACGGGGAAGTTCTTTTGAGTTGTTTCAGGCCGTTACGGTCATCGACCTGTCAGAAGAACAGTATTCATAAATTTAATCCTAGTTCTTGCATTTCATAAGGAGACTGGAAACATAAATGAAAATAATCACATATTCTCACTGTCTCACATCGCATCGAGTGAATCTTGAGTTTCAAAGGCTATACCAGGCGGGATTGATATCAAAGATTGGTAAATGTACGGGTTGCCGCTTTTCCTACCCACGACGTGTGCCAGAGGTGTACATTAGCAACGTCTGCCAGTCGTGGAAGCCTCCAAAACGTGGATAACATTCTCACTTTGCTGCACAGATGTGCGCACGAAGAATTTGGGAAGCTTAGCAATTGCCGCCGTCATAACACTTTGCTTCGTCAACCTTTCCATTGTGAATGAAACTGAGGCCCAACAAAAGTTTACCTTATTCATAACCAGGTTGTTGAGAACACCCAGCAGACATGCCTGGCTTTGTTCATGCACCAAATATAACAAAGAAGACGTCCGTGGAAGGGTCTCCCGTGCCCTGGAGCCATTTCAGAGCACTATCAGTCACGAACTAGCTGCAATGTGCTGCCAAAGACTGAGTCAAAAGTGTTGGTTACGAGCTTGCAAACTGGGAACTGAACAGTATTAACGGGAAGCTATATATACCTTGGAGGCATGTATGAATGCTAACTTGAACAAAACGGAGAAATCTTTGGCAATGCCGTTTTCATACAAAAAGGATCTATGCAGAACGAAGTTCCATCGATTCATTAAGCCCAAGACTGGCTAGGTGTTGGTATGCCATTGTGTTCAGAGTCGTGAACCCTTCCAGGCCTACCCCATAGCTAGCGGACCAGCAGCTTCTCTAACAGATCGTGCCCCAACAGGCCCAGAAAATGAAGTATCGTTTCCGGAGTAATACAACGGTGAGGTAAGGTGGCAGTTGGAAGACGTCTGCATTAGTAGTCCCGGGGTCTTTCAAAGTCAGGCGCTACAGCTGTTCAAGTATGTTGCAAGCGAGCACGTGTTCAATTTCAAGAGAGGTTCCAGTGCAAGAGCGCTGTCCCAGATGACGTCTTGCAACTGAAGCTCCCCTTCATAAAATGGGAAGACTTACAAGAGCATTCGCTCGTGGAAGATAATCCGTTGGTTATCGGTTTCTGCGCTGTTTCATTTCTATGTATTGGAAAGGTGTAGTAGAAAGATTTTCTTAGGCGCAGATAGAATAGTACGTGTAACTGTTCCCGTGTTTTCAGCGTACCATGGCTTTGCGGCCTACCTTCCCATAATCCAAGAGACGAAAGTGCGAAATCTGAAAAGTAGCTTTGCATCCTGATTTGTAGAGAGTAGGGGTATTCTGAAAACCCCAAAACGCAGAGTTGTTTCTTTGTTATCTCGTTTTGTCCTTCTTTCTCTTTAGCAACAAAAAAGGCTCGATATACCATCAAGGGGCGTGGGCTTCCGGAAAATGCATCCGATGAACTCATATACATATCTGTATTTCAAATCTGGCACTTGCATTTTTAGGAGAGGACCAGAGTTGGGTCTCATGGAATTGGTCTTGGGAGTTGAACAGTGGTACTAGCAGTACAGAAAGAAGAGCTGTCGGCACTACCAAAGGTACCTATTCTTACTAGTCTAAAATCGTGGATCCACTTGTCCTCCCCCTGATAATTTTAGACCAAAACAGGACCGGCATACCACGGAGAGGTCGTGTAAGTTAGACTTTGGCCATCCGCTCTCGCACCCGAACCTAAGATGTTTGGTGAACTCGTTGGTCAGAATTGTCTCGACCCTCTGTCTTCCCTGATACCCTCACAGTGCCCGACAGGGTCAAGCAGACAGAATGGGTCCCAGCTGGCTGCACGCTACATAGTCATTTGAGGTTGTCAGAAACGACCATTGCTGGCTAGGTATGAACGAGTAGACTTGGTGTTTTGGTATCGGTGACCTCGTACAGACAGAGTTCAGCACGCAGGAGCATTTCCAATCATTAGAACACTAGGTTGATTACACAGGGAAGATGTGAATGTCATAGTCAAAACGACTAGGCCACATGTCCGGTGTGAACTGATGATAATTGCAGCTGGTACACGTATATCAACCACCACGGTGAACTCCATAGGTTTCCGGCAACAGACATTTACCTCTTCTAGTGGGCGACACCTGAAATTCCAAAACCGCGATTTGCGTTGGTGCAATTCTATTTCACTTGTACAAAACGTGATAAGTTGAGAGTGGTTCTATACAGGCCCGCTCCGACGTCTGATTCCCCAATCGTGTCGGCTGATTGGTCAGTTCCCGGATTTCTTGAAATGGGCCTGATTGACCTTGTTCTGCCCATGCTCGGCAAAACTGTAATAGCGTTACATGACCCATGACCTTATTTGAAGATTTGGCACATCAACTGCACAAGTTCAAAACTTTGGACCGTTTTCTGTTAAGTCCGTTTGACATCAGCCTTGCAGCGCACTTCACGCTCCCCTTGTACCCCCTTGCAATATAGATAACCACGGGAAAGCGCGCCTTACCAATTTTCATCACAGCACCATGTCGGACTTGATTCAACCACAACCTTTGCGCTGCAGCCCTGGCAAACATCCGTCCCCCGCCGTTCTACAAGACCTTGTCACGCAAAATAGCGTATAGTGGAGCCCATCCAGTCTTCGGCAAACCGCTACTTCACAGATAACTCAAAACGACGACAAAAACATGTTCTCAGCCTTTCCAGAGACTGTACGACTACAAAGATTTTACACATAGCTCACATCACAAAGCACGCAGACTTTGCGAGCTTTCAACAAAGGATAGAGGCTCAAGTGTAGCCACAAGAACGAGGCAGAACGTATTGCGCGCTTGCTTCTTTTTCCAATAACTGAAAGCTTCAAAGAAAGGACTTTGTAGCATTAGATCTCGAAAAGTGAAGTCGCCCTGGCATTTCTATCATGGGAGCATTCAGAACTTGCGCGAGATCAGGAGTACAACCAGCTGCCGTCAGTTCAATTGGTGCTAGATGCAGTGCCAGAGAGAGAGCGGAAAGTAGTAAAGGAAATCGTTCGCCGGGAAGAAGTGAGAGGGAAGAATGCGTATGAGGACGGTGGACCACAGGCGCAAAATAGCGAACACGCGATGGATAAAACAACAAATCATGGACTAACTTTGAATGAATTTGCTCTACCTTGGGTACTGCTCCGGGACGATGAGCGAGCATATTCCACATTGTCTACTGCAATTTTGTTCAGAGCTGTCACGAATGCAGGTGGATGCCAATATTACAAGGGAATCGTTTTGGAAAGTGGTTGAGCATTGAATGAATGATGCACATGGGCACAGTAATGAAAATTTTCGTGGTCGAAATGATGAACGGGAGTCGAACAAGCGCCCAATTTGGTTTTGCACTGCTATAGTTCTGAAAACCCAGTTGAACCCCGTTCAGCGCTTGTTTACAATTTTCCACGAATGATGATCCGCATCTGGTTAGAACGATAGGTCTCGGGTTCCAAATTTTCTACAATATACAGGTAATGAAGATCTGAATGCTGATCCTAAACTTATTTTTGTTATTTTTGCAGTCTGCAGGCTAGGAACTAAAGATGAACACACAAAAAAGCTGCAGATGACCATTAAGTTAATCAGCGAAGATGATGCAGGGTACGAAGAGGGCATACCATCTGGTCGGGAGAGCGAGGAATCGAGCGGATAGCGTAGGGGACGATCACAAAGGGATAGTGGCGATTTACGACCAGAAGTTGGTAATCTTTCGAAAGGTCTGGACCGCCTTGGATCTGCTTCGGAGGCTCAAACAAAACTTTTGCGTGATCAAATGATGACGAGAGATCGAAGAGCGAAGTAGATGAGAATGAAGAGAATATGATTCTCAAACGACTGGAAAACCAAAACAATATGATGGAACTTGTGGAGCAGAGGGCCATGCGATACGAGCGAGCGCAGAAGACAAACAACCGAATCTTTATTGAGAATGCGCATAAGGCACTCGAGAACATAGAGCAACAGTTCCAACTAATGTCGAAAGCGTCAGAGCTATAATCGATGAGAATTTACTATCAAGGACTTCGAACCTTGCTCTCACTGTTTCTATCTTACAGAATCTTTCATTGGCTCATGGAGCCGGATGCTGGTGGGATTTATTTGATAATTGCTTGGCTTAATCTCACTCATCAAAATTGTGGAGGCGTTCAGTGCCGGGTGGAGGCAGACTGCAATCTTTATCTTAGGGCTATACGAAGTAAAATGGTTGAACTATCACAGTACGATGAAAGCTATTACTGTGTATTAAAGACAAACATAAACGGTATGACTGTTACATTCATAGTTGCTGCAGTTCATGTCCCCCCACATATAAAAGAGCCGCCGTGCAAATGGCAGCAGGAAATCAGTTAATACGATTCTCGAGAATGTGCCGACTTTTCCACCAAAGCTCCGAATCAAAAAATCTCGTCCTCTCTGATGTGCCCATCCCACCAAAAAAATTGTCCATGTTGTACTCATCCTCGTATTGCTTTTCTTTCCATAGTTCCCCAAGCTCTGCCAAAGAAGCCTTCATGCCCTTTCCAGTTCTGAAACTGATATCAAACGATGAGTCGTTGGCGGATGAGGCCTAAGCAATATATGCATTGCACAAGTCTAGCAAGTCTTCCGTGTTCATGGATTGCAAATTGGAGTTCTCTCGATTCACAACAGCATTTGCGATATACACACCAAAGAGGTCCTTCTCAACAATGTCCAGCATTTGCCTTAGCTGAGCAAAGATGAGACCTCGATGTCCTCTCGAGTCCCTAATTGTTGTTTCATCTAGGCCAATACCGCATTCCAGTAGAATATTTCTTAGTCCAATTCGTTTCGCACTCGATTCTATATCATCGATTTACTGGCCTTAGCGATGCACAGCTTCGTGAACCGAGTGATACGTAGGATGTCTCGGAGAAAGGACAAGATTCGGATGGCTGCATAGGCGACGAAGATAGGATAGTGCTTGGAACACGTTACTTTTGGATTCTTTCTGCGCGCCTTTATGTCTCGAGTTCGATTTGACCTTGGGATTGCTAGAGACATCTGATGCAAAGTTTTCGTACAGTCGCAACTGAATTGGTGTTATATTGCAGTAGTAGTCTTGCATAATCTTTGGCGGCAGTTCCGACAATACGTCATCCTTCAACCGTCGTAGAATAAACGAAAACACTTGCCTGTGATGAGATTCTGCTGCTGCCATACGTTTTTCTTGATCTGCCTCGCTACATTTCCCTTCTCTTGCAGCCATTATCGGTTCGGCATACGTGTCTTTGAAGCTCTGCTCACTACCAAGGAAACCAGGTATGAGAAAATCGAACATAGCCCAAAGCTCAATGACCGAATTCTGGATAGGAGTTACTGTTAGAATCAATCGTTGATTGGAGTAATGGCTTGGAAGTGCTGCCTTGGTTTTCGCATTCTTGATCACATGGCCTTCGTCAAGAACGACGTGATTCCAGCGAACGTGCTTAAATATCGAAGATCATTGCTCAGAATTTCAAAGCTTGTAGCTATTACAGATGCATCTCTTATTACGCTTCGGCTGCGTATACGTGCTCGTGTTTTGGGAAGCCCAGAGTAATGAATGACGCTTCGTAAAATATGGCCGAAAAATCTTTCCGCTTCTTCTACCCACTCAGCTACGATTGTGCTTGGAAAAACGAATAGAGATTGCAGATGCCGATCTTTCTTCATATTTTTAGCATAGTCGCCTGTGAGTATGCAAAGCGTCATAAGAGTCTTTTCAAGCCCCATATCATCGCACAAAGCACGGTGCAAACCGTACTTACTAAGAACAACTAGCCAGTCAAGACAATACTACTGACATTATCGCAGTCGTATGTCATCACCAAAAGAAAATGGCAGTTCATAATAGTGGCGACGCTCGCTTCCCAATAATTGTCCAAGAATGCTCCGTGCTTTTTCTCGTTATCGAGACATTGATTTAATCACCATGGGATCGGCTGGAGTGCTTCCTTCCAAAGGTATCAGGCATACCATAGTTTCAAACACCCATGCTGCTGATTCTCGAACGAGCTCATCTTCATCAACCATTTTAGTCCTAATGGGGACTATGAAAAACGCTGAGTATGGAACTATTTTGTACCATGGCAGTCAAAAACCACCCGTAGCGCCTTTGCTGTGCCTCGACGAGCAAAACGGTCGGCATCCTTGTCCTGCTCGATCCCCGAGAGTAATGAGACCTTAACAAGGTCTGACACGAGTATCTGCTTTCTTTGCCCTGGCATAGCTGCGACAACATCGGCTAGACAGAGCGGTGTGTGATGCACATAATATTCACGCGGCGATGCATATATCCTGATAGTCGGAGGAATGAGATCAAGGATGGTTGAATGAAGGTCTTGACTAGCATACAAAACCACTGCAAATAGTAGTTTTAGCGCGTCTACCACTTCCTGAATCTGTTCCTTGGTCGTGCATGCACTCAAAGGACCACTTATGCAACTCCATAATGAAGGCAGAGTTGACAACCAACGCCCATTGAATTGCAAAGAGAAGGCACGACATGCATGCAGCGCTCCCCGCTTTACAAGTGCCCAAGGTGACAGCTTGCATATGGCGGATGAAATCATGGATGCCATTATCTTCTCATATTTTGCTTCTTGTTCTGCTGTCAGATACTTGATCAGGTTTTTGATCATAAGATCAATCTCTTTCTTCACATCACGTGCAGCTAGACGGAGAGCTAGTTTTGAGATTGAGTCTGTGGCATGAGTCTGGACATGCCTATTGTAAGCTTTTCGCAACGCATTCATCAACGATTTGATGTAGGTATCAACTGTAGGAGGCAGGGTAATACCGCTAGGCACCATGATGGCTGCTACGGCGCATACAGAGATGGAGATGGTGAGATCTTCCTCGCGACTCTACATATACGTAATGGACTTACTCAGTCGCATTTGGAGAGCCGAGATAGACTCAAGTCGCCATTTGTGCATCTCAGAGTGCTTCAACTCCGTGTTGATCGCCTTTCAGGTGTTCCTCAAGTTCAAATCGTTCACGTCTATCCAAAATTCGTTAGCCTTGAAAGCAGCATGGGCGAGAATGGACTCCCCAACATTGCGCCTACCCTCTTGACAGTTATCTTTGAGCTTCAAAATGTCCTTCCCAAAGGTGTTCAGATTGGTAGGAATAGGGTCTTAGAACGCCTTCGTGTACGAGAACAGAGGACTCGCCGACATACCTATCTATTCATCACACCTTCTAATCGCGGCAAAGTGAAATGACTCGAGCGGGACTCTGACTGGACTTTGCTTATTCTGTTTTGTAGTGGAATAGATGTTGCTGCACAAAGCAGTGCTTGAGCGCTTATCCTTGTGTGCTCAGAATGACTCACGGCAATGTCCGGATAGAACTATCTTGGTTGGAGAAACTTTCAGGCGTTCAAGGAATCCATGCTCCCGAGATCATTTTCTCGTAGTTATAATCGGTTCTGCCCCCTCTCCGAAAAAGCTCTCACGGCTCTTCTCGACGAGAGGTTCAAAACATTCGGCTTTCACTGGAGATCCAATCGCTGTTTTCATTTTGTTTGGCGAGAGTAGCTTCGTCGCAAAGTGCGACCCGTTTCATGAGGCCAGGATGCTCACATATGACATGAAACCTGGACAAGCAGTCCATCCCGCCGAGGAGGAGAAAAAATACGCGAACTAGTATATCAGAACCTCAAAAAATCAATTTTGGATACGGGTTACCCTTGTGCACCATGCTTACATTCTGAGGCGGTTTGTAACGACTGAACAGAGCCCAGGTGGATCAAGAAATATGCCAACCTTGGTTCTGCTCGACAACATGTAAAACCTGGCTCTGGTAATGTCAGTGCGATGCATACGGTATAAGGAGACGATCCGTCCAAAGATTCAACTCCTCGCTTATCGTAACAGCAGATCAATTTAAGTGCATCTGATATTATGCCTCTCCTGGATGAAGGATATGGAGGTAAGACTTAGTGAGTTTCTTCGAATCGACATGCGGTACTACCGATTTCACAAACATTGGGATGAGGATGTCGAACTGGTACATGGAGATACAGAGAGGTTTTCCGCACCACTCCTCGCTAAGAAAACAAAAGAGTAGCCATAAGTTTTCATCCTCAGATGGATATGCCATCGAAGGTGCATCGGAGACAGAAGATTGGGAACAGCATATTCGCATTAAGTGACAAAAGCGTCCTTATAGATGCAGCTATTTCTTCTGGTAGTACATACGAGGCATTCTTGGATTTCAGAGCTCATACGTTACATATTTGACAAGCGAGTTGTTTAGCCCTACAAAATACACTCCGTAGACACGTTCCTAAGACCGACTCAAGAGATAGCTCATCCGATGGCCATATTCCAGCTAAGAACCCAATGGCAGTGGCAACCTTCTGGTGTATGATAGAAAAATCATAAAACCCTTTTACAGCGGGAACGGAGTCCCCATTGTGAACTGTTTGAGGAAAAAGGCTAGGGCTCCTCCTCGAAGCTTTCAGTTCTGCAGCTCGTCTGGCCGCTCCTGGCTTCCTCCGATTTGCCATTGCCGAAGTCCTAACTTTTCTTTTGTGGCTATCGAGACCTGACGCTGCTTCTGCTCTCGACTCTTGAGATGCTGCATGCATCTATTGATCTAACATGAGAGTGAAGTTTTGTATTTAAACAAAGAAAGATGGATGACTCCCGCTAAACGTTTCTAACATGCGATCCCAGTTATTCATTGAAGTTGTCTACAATGCCGTGGATTCAATGGACGATAGGGGGGCGGCGTTGTCATCGGGCGGCGGTTGCTGGGATGCGACATCGTGGAGGGGATGCTTGAGGGGGGGGAGCAGAGAAGATATTGTTCGCGCACTGCAGCGAATGGAGGGCAGTCATAGTGAGAGTATATGTTCGGCGTGGTGTGCCATTGATCTCTTATTCCATTTCATCTTGCGGGATACTATAGAGGGAGGTGCAGCAGAGGTCTGTTTGGCGAATAATCGATACCAGCTCTACCCGTTTTCTCGAGACACCTTGGGTCCGGCCATGGTTGTGCTGAAGCAATTGCATGTTGTTGTCTTGTTTACAATAAGCATAGCAGTCCTGTACTTCAATCTTGCATTGAACCTTTTCTTCCTGCCGTAATCGCGTCACAGTTTGCTTCCCACTTTCTAGACAAAGTTCTGCAGTTTCATGCACAAGCATATGATGCGTGCGCTGATTTAAACGGAGTACTGGAGCGTGCTCTGTAAGATTCGCCATCTAGCCACGAGCATTCCGAACGCCTGCTCTACATGAATCCTTAACAATGATAAGTAGAAATTGAAAGCATTTTCATAGGGAACTACCAGTTGGGAAAGAGGTATCGGGGTGATAAGGCTTTCTGTAAATACGTATGCCTCATCACCCACGATCCAAAACTCAAAACGTAATCCATGTTTCTCCAAAACCTTACCAGGGTTGGACACTGCATGGGCGAGAGCATCATGTGCTGAGCCCACACATCGCGCTGAATAGCTGAAGAAACGGTAAGAACCATCTACCAAAGCCTGCAAAGGAATAGCATAAAACCCTTTCGACAGTAAAAAGCTGCGGGGCTAAGATATTTTGCGGGCATTCTAATGCAAACTGATATTCCGTCCAGTGCTCCAATGCATCTGGAAAACGGACTTGGTGAAGACCGAGAGTATTTGAAACTCTTAGAGTGCTTGTAGAGCCCTTCAAATAAGGGTGGTAGTCCTGGTAGCTTGATGGCCTTATAAGCTCCAGACATGTATCGTGAAATATTTCGTACACTGTAGATCCACCTACTCTGAAGCAAATTATTTCATCAAGATAACTAGCACCTGCTAGCATCCGTAAGGTAATTCCGAGCGGAATATCGGCCGGAACTGTAGTTCTACCAGAATGTGTCCCCATGCTAGTATTTTTAGATATTGATGGTTCAACATAATCCAGAAGACGATAGAAAGAATCTCTACTTACCCGGAATGCGCATTTGAAGCATCGCTCGTTCAGTATTGCAGCAATACCATGGAAAGTATTGTACTTCCGTAGGGGGAATGGAATATGCATGACATTTGCTATCCTTCTATGATTACGGCGGGTGGCAATATTTCCTACTACAACCGCACAAGAAGGAGCAGCAAGCTCTTAGGTCATTGACTGCGAGTTTAGCAACTCAAAGAGAGTTTGCAACTCCACCACGTAAAAGATAGAAAAGAATGATAGTGGCTGCAGCTATAGCAATGGCGTCAATTCGCGGAGGGAAAGCATTGATATGCAAGAGCATCTGTTGACTGCAGTCCGGGCTATTGGTTCCAGTCTCGTTATGAGGTGGTTCGTGGATATGACACGAAAAATAGACTTGGGGTTGCGATTCTGGACATAGTGGGCTATGCGGGGGGTGTAGAGATTTCAGAAGGTGTGGCAAAGAATCGGTGCAGGGATTTGGGAGGGGAAGCAAGAGATGTGTACGGATTTTCAGAGTCCTGGCAAGAGAAAGGTGCAAAGCTTTGCGACGTCGTAGCAAGGGGATTGCAGGGATTTTTGGCGGTGGTGCTAGTGCTTGCCGTGTCATCTCAAAGTGGACCAGAGTTGGGCATAGGGCTCGTGAGATGATGCGCTTACAGAAGAAATTAAAACAACTTTCAATAGAACCCGAACAGAACATGAGCAGATCTGGCTTGTTTAAAATGGCCCTGAGTGCGCGCCAAAAAGATACTCCTGGCACAAAGGAAAGGCTCCCCACTGTCATCACAGAGTGTACACTTTGATAAGAACAGTGAAAGGCGCCATTACACACCGGCGGCGCGAGGACCGGCGGAAGTGGAGGGGTATCGATTCTATCTTGTCTCAGGTTATGGGTACCATCGCGCCACAGCGCAACGCCAAAGTACCCACCACATCGATCTACGGTTTGAGCGTCCCCCAAGTGAACAAGAACTCGAAAAAAACATCGTGCACGCCATTTTACAATCGAACGCCACGCGAAAAACGTCAAAATTATCGCCAAACTAGCTACGTCTGGGACGCGCTCTGGCAAAACGCAAAAATTCAATCTCACACGACGTCCAACGCATATATGAGCGTTCCTCTACAACTGCACGGTCCTTTCGTGTACACAAACTCCACATTTCCTTCGCGGCGTTTTACGGAAGAACTGGTAGAGCCCACACCCAACAACTTTTTTCAGTGGAAACAAAACTTGGACGACATCCTTACTGAACACGAGTACAACCATGTTCTCGACAGTTTCTTCACACTAGTTACGAATGAAGATCACAAAGAAACACCTAGTCTTCGCCCCATCATAACCAAGAGTATAACGCAGGAAGTTACCGATCTTCTCGCAGACCCAAAACTATTCACACAGACACCTTAAATCCTTTTCAAGATTATTCGGCGAACTATCAAAAGCCAGTCTGCCACCAACTACTTCAACCATCAAGACAACGAAGAAGGGAACTCTCCGCCTTATAAGTGATACTGGCGTCCGGATAACGATTCCGACGTCGATTAACAACCACATCAAGGGTAATCTAATATCGGTACACGCGCTATCCAAACACCTTGGTCCATTCATCTTTACACCCCACCATGCATTTATCCTCAGCAGAACACTACCAATGAAACTCCTTGGCACTGCATCCTGGACCAACAACTGCTACAATCTCAACATCAACAAACACGAGAGTTCCTGGAAAAACTTCATATCAGAAACGTCCAACTGTAGTGCAATCCGTCCTGGATATTCGGGGTATCTTTTTAGATGAACCAAAAATTTGGGTGGTATCACACTACTGTATTGGTCCCCTGCTGGAACGGTATGTTCTGGTTTTGCGAGTAATACCGGTTGCCAGCTATGCTGGAGGAACACATATGATACGTGTATGGACCCTTCAAGGTGATCTCGTAGATAATTTTCGTATATAAGTGGGGGCACTTTCGGCCACCACCCGAACCTAATAAATGTAACCAAGTTACATTGTTCTTCAAGTTCTTCTCGTAGAGGGAGCGTTTGGGGCCAAACCAGTATCCCTCGCGAGTGTTCGCCTCCTCGACGGAGTCGTACCGCCTACGGTGATCTACGGTTATCCACTTGGATCGCCCAGGACCTTCTTGTTGTTACACTTACAGTGTGTTTCTTCTCTTTTTATCCCGTGCACAGATTAGAACTCGGCCCCAGTATTGCGTTTGTTACCAACTCTGTTGCCGTCTCTTTTGCCCGGCGTGTGGCATCTTTATTTCTATTTTATGTCACCAATTCTCCCAGGTCTGTTTCCGCTTTACGCACGACCCGCCGGGTTCTCTTTTTCTTTTCTTTTCCCTACTTTCTCTGGGTTGAACCGTGGACACGGTACTATTTTACATCCTTTACCGGATACCGATTCTTTCAACCTCCGTGGTACGTCCGAAATCCTGACAGATTTACACCCGTTAATAGGGATACGGAGAGCTCTTCCCAGCTGGGCCAACCTCTCAAGAAGGCGAGGTGTCGAGCTGCATTGAGTGCTATCCCGTCTCGGGTTTTGCACTACACCAATACGTTCATACCGTTAAAACCGACTAAACTTGCTCGGCTTCCTGCTCCCCTCCCATTAACTACCAAAACAGGGCGCATCAGCGCCAAACAACCGAAGGAACGTCTTAAATTTCGACCGACACCGTTAGCAGCCAAGAGAGGCATCCCATCGTACACCCCACATGACATCAAAACTGCCCCTCTACACAAGTAGCACGTTATCTTTTAACCATGCACACCCCACCAAATTAGCCTCACTCGTCGCTGCCAGACACATAAGCGACCCATTTCTACGCGGCGTAGGCCAACAGAAGTTGTCCTGCAGTGGTTGTTTACAGTGCAGAATCAAACGACGGCCACATCCAAAACGATCCCACAAGTACCAACTTGGAACGGTAATCAATTCTGACATCTGTGGCCCGATGCTGCATACATCACCACACAAAAACCGATATTTCACAACCTTCATCAAACTGTTCAGTCGCTATCTTTACCTCCACTTCTCACCCGACAGAAAGGACCTACATCAAGTTCTGCCGCTCGTAATAGGACTCTTCCAAAATACCACTGGGTGCCCGCCGTCCATACTTCTATCTGACAATGCTAAGGGGTATCTGAGCAACATCATCCAACACCACCTTCACGAAAACGGCATCTTGCAGCTCACTTCAACCCCCTATACACCGCAACAGAATGCGATAGCAGAACGAATAAATCAGATCCTATGCTCTGTGGCACGAGAAATCCTCATACATAACAGGCTCGGCGATGAACACTGGGAAGATGCAATCAGGGATACTGCATACAAATACAACACAAATCCACATAACACAACCGGCCAGACACCTCATGAAGCTCTTTTCAGCTCACCAGTGCGACCCAGTGCTCTTTTTGCCTTTGGCCAACTGGGGTATGCATATCTGCCAGTAGACAACACCAAACAAACCAAAATAGACAATCGAGGATTACCATGCCGTTTCATGTACGGCATCAGTCCTCACAACATCATCTTCATGGCCATCGGAACAGGTGAGTAAATTCTGGTCCCATGCCGTAACTTCCATCCCTACAAAATCCACGAAGACCACGCCATCAGCCAATCAAGGGTATTAAAAAGTCACATTCCGCATAAACCTCCATCAGCCATCACACCAAACACTCCACCCCCAGCTTCTCAAAAACAAGCCGCGCAATATCCGGACGCCCTTGAATGGTGCAAAGCTCCTAATTAAGAACTAAACAAGCTGGGCCAATTGCGCGCCATAAAATGGCTCCCACAGACACAACTCCCCCGACGCCTCATTCCATTAACAATGACATACCGTTACAAGCGGAACAACGGCAGCCACGATATAAGGCACAATGCCAGGTGCTCGGTACGAGGCGACCGAATGATCCCTCACGCAGAATTTAATCCCAACGAAACCGCAGCACATCTCTCACCCAAGGACTCCGTACTGCTCATCTTTGCTCTTGCTGTTGAACACAAACTCGTGCTTGAACATTTTGATATAACATCCGCGTTCACCCACGAAAAGTATCGACACCACAACCTTGTGTACGTCAAACAACATCCCCGCTTTGATGGTTACTATGCACACCAAGAGCCAGGTGGTCAACTATTGCTGAACTTATACGGAACGCCACCAGGTGTTCATTTTTTCCTCGAGAAAGCATGGAAATATTTAACGGCTTTCTAATACACCGAGTTACCCGATGATCCGGCTCTACTAAGTGCACGCAGATCATCTGCAGACTACACAATCATATGCCTCAACATCGACGACTATCTGGTAGCCGTTCCTAACCGCCGACTAATTGAAATACTATTGTCACAACTACAACAGAAATATCCATCAGAAGGCTTGCAACTCCAACGAAGTACTTAAAATGGAACTTTGGTACGCAGCAAGGCGGTACAATTACGCTAACACAACCCACCACCATATCTCTGCTTTTCACAGTTACTGGCCTGCAAAATGCTAACACGAATACTACCCGGTACACGTCGAGTCTAGCATATCACCCCCCAGCCACGATGATACGCCAGCAACACAACCCAAGCCTCTATACGCCAAAATATTCGGATTTCTGCGTTGCCTTGGAGACGGCAAACGCCCTGACATTGCGTTTGTCACATCTAAACTGACTACCGCTTCAACGCAACCCACCGAACGCCATTGGAAGCACGTCAAATCTGTAGCACGGTATTTGAAACACACTGCAGCACATAGTCTTCATTATATCCAAAACCCACGCAAAAGGGAGGGAGGAATTGCAACTCAGCTCATACTCCGATGCCGATGTTTTAGGACATAATGAAAAACGACGCTCTACATCCACTTCAACTCATTATCTTAATGAAAACCTCGTATCGTGGTCATCAGGAAAGCAATCGTCGCCAGCACTCTCTACCTGTGAGGCAGAATATATAGCACCTACTACAGCCACGCGCGACAAAGTTCTATTTCGACGCATACTACAGTTTTTAGGCTTTCCAGCCTCCACTCTATGTACGATGAATTTTGACAATCAAGCGGCTATCGGCGCGGCACTGAACTAAAGTGCATCCAAACGAAGAAAGTACATAGAGTACCGTCATCACATAACTTCAAACAATATTGCAGTCCGGCAGGTCCCATGTCAACGACAACGAGCCGATATATTGACAAAACACCTCAAACCACAAGCATTTGGGAACAACTCCACGCTACTGAGTATAAAGGCGGCACCTCTTCAATCATGCCAATAACTTACTCGAGTCAGGGGGCCTGTCATCACGCACCTATGTGTGCTGCTTCATAGACACGAGCAGTCATCACGCTGTCATTCCGCAGTGTACACGTTGATAAGAACAGTAAAAGGCGCCACTCCACACCGCCGGCGCGAGGACCGGCGGAAGGGGAGGGTCATCGATTCTCTCTTGCCTCACCCACCTTCAAGCAAGAGGGTCCACACGTGCGTGCACCACACAAAAATTTGTTCTTGCCACAGATCACGAAAAGAAATTCTGCACCCAGAATGTTGTACGGCTTTTCTACTGTCTTGCTGTAGTATAGTACTACAGAGTAAAGTCTCAATTAAATGAGTACGCGATAGAGTGAACAGTCACGGTACAATGAACCCGAGCGTTCAACAGAGGGCACCACATGCGTTTTTTCTAGGTACAGACGCAGTTTCACGACAGCTAATATGAACTCCTCTTCCTAAGATGAACATCTCGGCAAAGTGAACATTCGACCTCCATCAAACCATAAAGTTCACACTACAAAGACTATAAATCAAATTCTTTTGGTGCCCTTTTACTCCTTGCAAAAAGCATCAAGGCGTGATTGCCTCATATTATCACGCTGTAGTTTTCTGACCCTGTCAAGCTCCTCAGAAAGAAGCGACTTCAACTTCATAGGAGTCTGAGATTGAACAAAGTCCTCTTGCAACATTACACTATTCAATTCTGTAAACGCATCTTGCAATGCGCTTCGATACCACAGCAGGGACGGTTTGCTGTGCCTCGGAGTCTCAGCGGGTACAACAGACGGTTCATCTTCATCGCAATTCTGGTCCTCAACAGTACTTCCCGCTCCGTTGAATGCTAATATATCCTCAAGCCCGACCGCTACAGCCTCCATGAAGGCTGTTTTCTTTGAGATAGTCTCCGCAACAGGAAGACCTTGCTCCACCTCTATCATGTGCCCCATATCCTGCGAACATACCTGAGGGAACACACCAGTAGCATTCAGCTCCGCAATATCGCTTGCCAAACTAGATGTAGGGTCATCTTGCGTATCTTTGTACTGCAGAGCATTAAGGACATCACCCTCGACTAAAATTTCTGGACACCTCTCCGCATTCAAGTACAGCTCTTCTATGTAGAAAGCCGTTTGGGCAGTTTTATTATGTTCATAGCGTTTATATTGCAGTAAAAAAGATGAAGGAGAACGCGCAGCAGATCTAGTAACATCACCACGCCTCTGGCGAAACTTCAAGACAGCTTCTCTGTGGAATGGCGGGCGAATGTCTGTTGCGTGCCAAGATTTCAGTACTACACTATCGGGCACCAGATTCCAGGCTCTCGCCATGAGCCGTACCCCTTCATACACCGTGACAACCTTTTGAAGATTGAACGGCTCCCGCTCCGACGGCACGCGATCCAATTGCGTTTCAATCTGTTCCAAAATGTGTCACACGAGGAGACGGCAGAAATGAAACTTGAATGAGCGTCCGACAGCAGCATCGACTGGCTGTAAGTGTGACGTAAGGTTTGGGGGAAGATATGAGCTGTTAAGATTTGAAGCTTTGGTACTCAATGTTATGTGCTGAGCAATTGTCAACGAAATCAATAAATGTTTCACCCTGAAACCTCGCAAACTTGTCAAAGCCAACGACGATTTGATTCCAGATATTCTTCGTATTACAGGCGGTCTGCTGTGACATGTGGTAAATGTTGAGATCCCGCTGGCCATTGAAGTGCAGAGGAAAGCTTCAAGGACGTTTAGATTTCCCAATGATTGTCAAAAGGGCCTTGGTTCCGTCAGCAAATATAGTCAACACGGTGGTGAGCCTGTGTAAGAATGGCTCGTATGCCGTTCCATCTTGGGAAATTGTGCGACTGGGTAGCGATCTGTATAGCAGTGCAACATAGTCTGTATTCATTATGCACAACAATGGATAGTGAGAAAACTCTCTCTTAATGTTATGTCTCGGCTTTTCAACGAGAGATTCCCCGAAATACTTGGCACTACCAGCTCCCTTATTACTGGAGAAGCCATTGCGATTCATATACTTGTGATACCACCCATGACTTGCGACAAATCTTTTAAGGTGCTATGCTTCATTAAAAAGCTCTTGCAAATGTTCTTCAGTACATTTTGTCGCCCTTGTGGTGACATCCTTGACCATCTCGTCCCTGCTCCGGAGAGCCCGTTTTCGTACAACGCTTTCCTGGAACGGGAATTGATGTCGTTGGGAGAAGATGACGTCTATGATGTACATCATAAAAGCGTGTTCACTATGCGGATAACTGCCAGGTCAGAGCCGTCTACGTTTGAGAATGATGCAGTTTTCAGGATTCGTTGCTCTCTCTCTTTTACGGGTACACTAGTCTAATTCCTACATAGTGTAGATCGCTTCATGTGAAAAAAGCGTTCTCTCGCTAAGAAGACCAGCATACATTCCGGCCACTTTTTGATGATTTCTCCAACATCCATCCCGTGTCTTTCTCGCATACTTGGCAGGCAGGTTCGGCGAGACCTTGTTCGCAAAGGACACCTTAGAACAAAGTGGTCCACATCATTCAGTACTCCCGGTCGGCAAGTACACACGATTCTTCGCTTGTACAAGTGCGTTCCGAGCGGGTGCAAAAGAGGTGTATGGCCTACTGCAAACTGCGACAATGTAACTTCCGCTTCTCTTTGTGATACCACTTGTGTGAGCTTCTGAGGTATAGACTGAATAATTTTCCTACATCGTGTTCGAGACTTCAATCTTCGTTTCACTTCTGCGTAGTCCACTGGCACGTTTATCTGCAAATGCTGAGGTAGTTCCAATGCTTCTTTGGCCAAACTGTCTACAAGGTCGTTGCGGTGCAAACCGCAATGGCTCGGTATCCAGACCATATCCATAGTGCATGTTTTGCCGATCTCGTACAATGTACGTGATACTTGTTGCACAGAATACGGCTGATCTCTTACAGCTCCTCGAATACTCTCAACCACGCTCTGAGAATCCGTTATCAGCCTTATGTGTCCAGTCCACCCAGATCCTATTCTTCCCTTAACAACTTGAAGTGAATGATATATTGCCCATGTTTCCACATAAAACGACGTTGTCCCTATCCCTGCGGGCTCCATGCCAGTTTGGGGGGTAATTGATGCATTCCACCAGATCGCAAAAGCACTTCCCCCAACCTCGGAAATGTTAAGTACACGCCATTTAAGCTTATGTCCATCGGCATCGAGTAACTCTTGATGTTCAGCGTCTATTTCGTATCCCATTACAAATCCATCGTCATATCGTATCATTATACTCGGTGTCCGATTATGTTTGTTTTGAAGGTTGGAAACAACCTCCGCATGGGCCGTGAAGCTGTTCGGATAATCAATCGATCCCGCGTACCATCCTTCGTCCCACTCCACAGCTGCTTGTAACGGTTGTGCTTCTTGAAGCCACTTCGGTCGCCCCACTGAGCCATCACTCCAGATCTCGCAATCGGCCGGTGGGAGCTTTGTCAATGTTTGTAGAGCCTGGTACTGCTGATGTTCAACCGAATCTTCCTTAGTGCATGACGTGTAACAGAAGCTGATGCCTCCTGTTTGGTCCAAGCCTGGCTCTGTTGGGAGTGGTGCTCTGTTGAGGTGCAATAAACCACACTCAGCCAATAATTGCTCTGCTGTCTTCTTGAATGAAGACCTGTTCTTGCGAATACGTGCCGAAGACTCTCTGTTAAGTGCTAAAGCAATAGGTGTTGGATCCTCTGCACGACATCGTTTCGCTTTCTCGTATAACTGTGCTGCCTTTGCAGCCACAATTTCTTGAAGAGAGGGTAGACTCAAAAGGTTTCTAAGTTTTCTCACAGGGGAAGATCGTGTACAGCCTGTTTGAATTTGGGCTGCTTCATTTCGGGTTCTTTCCAATTCTTGTACTGCACAAGATAGAGCATTCGGTATGACTACGCACGCTGCATACCTTGCAATGGGTTCAACGAAACCCATTCTAAATACGTGCATGGTCACCCAGTCTGCCCCCCACGTGGTTCCAGTTAGACACCGAAGAATGCGCGACCGTGACCTGTACCGTGCAGCCACCTTGTGTATATGATGGTGGAATGTAAGGCGGCTACCCATGATGACTCCTAGAAATCTCGTGAAACCTGAAAGCTCTATCCACGTTCCAGCTACTTGTACTCCGTACTTTCTACGGTATTTTTTCCATTGTGCGTATGTGAACGGAACTAGTGTGGTTTTCTTCGGATTCATCTTGATCTTATTTTCTTCGCAGTATTGCTCCAGTCTTTGTACTGCAGATTGAATAACATGGGCACAGAAATCCAGTTTTCGTTGTGTCGCTGATATGCATACATCATCGGCGAACATTGTTACCGCAATTCTTGAATCACCTTGCTGCACTCGCTCGGGAAGATCTGCGACATATGCAAGCCATAGTCCTGGGGAAAGAGTCCCGCCTTGTGGTAGACCTTGAGCTACTACATAAGGTCTGGTATCAGCTGTGTTCCATCTGCAAGTCCATCTGCGGTCCATTACAAATGCTCTTATCCATCTCCAGAGGTAAGTCGGACACCCAAGATTCGCGAGCTTTACTAACAGTCGGTGATGTTGAACGCATTCATAAGCCTTAGAGAAGTCACAGAAAAGTGTTAATGTCTGTCGGCGTTGCTGCCAGCCATGCGTTATATATTCGCAAAGGGCAGCAATATGTTCGTCTGTCGTTCGGCTCATTCTGAATCCTGCTTCACACGCAGGGAGTTTTGGCTCCAACCATTTCATGAATTCCCTGTTAACCATCCGTTCCGCAAGCCGTGCCACGACCGATGTGAGAGATATCGGCCAAAACTTTCCCTTGACGCCTGGTTTAGGAATTGGAGTGAGTCGGGATAATCTCCACTTTGCCGGAGTCCGCCCTTCCTTGTAACTTCTGTTTATAAGGTGCAGTAGCCACTCTTTTCCAATTGGAGGAAGATTCTGTAGGAAAGCTATCTGTATCTCATCCGGGCCTCCTACCTTCTTCGGGGTCATATTTCTCAACTCCACATCAAGGTGTTGAGGTTGAAATACCTTTCCTATCACTGACTCTTTTGCATGTTTATGATATGTGTCCAGTGCCCGTCTGTACTCGTTTCTCACTGTTCTGTTTTTGACGTGTGTCCGCACACTTCTGATCTCTGATTTGACAAACCACTTCGCTCTCTTCTTATCAAACCATTGTTCGCCCCCTGGAGGACAAAGTGATGGACGTTCCCATTTTCCCTTTTCAATTGCCTTCGTTATTCGCCATAACTTTGCATCATTATCGTTTGGGTGTAGTGAACTTGTGAGTTCCTGCCATGCATCCCGTTTGAGTCTGTCAATAACTATTCGCGCATGTTCTTGGGCCTGCTGTAATGCTAACCTATTTCCTGCACTCGGATCGTTTTGATACTCTCTCCATTTCTCTGCTCTCAGCTGGATCACTTCCGATGCTTCCGGACTCCACCATGGTGCTTCGCGTCTCCGTCTTCCAAATGGTACATGCATCCCTGCTGCTCCTAGCACTACTTCGCAAAAGCGATGATACTGTTCGTCTAAGCTCTCTATACTATTATCTTCAATCATGCTAAGGTTATCGTCTACGTACGTTTGGAATTTGGTCCAGTCAGCATTTTTGATACTCCAAGTCTTCCATTTCTTCTGGACGCAAGACTTACGCCCAATATCTATGGACACAAGGCACGGGTGATGGTCTGAAAATGGAAGGTCCGATGCCTCCCATGTGGTTAGCGGAACCCATTTTTCTGGTATCACCGTTATATCTATCGCACATTGCGTTCCATGCCTTGGATCATTATGGGTTGCGACCCCATCTACGTTGAGGACGACGCGTTCGGTTTCTCCGAGGTACTCTTCTAATGCGGTTCCAGAAGCTTCCGCCCTTGAGGGATACCACGACCCGCATGTGTTGCTGTCGGCTACTACCATATCCTGGTCGTCCAATGCCTTGTACCACTCTGTAGCGTGCAGTTGTGGAGGGAAGTATACATTAGCAATTGAGAGCGGACCTTTTGGAGACCTGACTAGTACTGTCACTCTCTCTAATCCTTTCTGAATTGGCTCTTCTGTCAATAGGTCGATTGTGAGGTCGTCTAGTTGATACGTTGCCACTCCTCCTCCCCTTCCTCCTTGTTTTCCAAAGTCGGCATCTCTGTCACATCTTCCTACTAACTTGAAACCTTGGATTCGAGGTGTCCGATCTAACTCCTGCAAGTGAGTTTCTTGAAGACAAAGCATCTCCACCTTCCAAGCATGAGCTAAGCGCGCGATCTCGCTTCGTTTCCCTGTCGCAAGTAAGCTCCTGCAGTTAAGCTGGAGTATGCGTAATGTTCTTCTTTCGCTGTTGTTTTTGGATTTTTCATCTTCCACAGCCTGGATTATGCTGGTCTCCGTTGGAGACTCAATCGCAGATCCGTTTCGCTTCTCTTGCGACAAGACAGGCACACCACGTGAAGGCGGATCGCTTGTGCCCGATTCGTTGCTATTGTAGTATGTATGTTGTTCATCTTAGTGCATACTGTGTTTTTGACAACTTCGTACTTCAACGCAACTTTGCATTGTGTTCGGGGCTCTTTTTTTGGATATGTTGATCTTTGCAATGGTTTTGGACCCATCTTGCTTGAAACGGGGTATTGTTCATGCCTCGATACACCGGCCGACACCTACATCGCGTCGTTTTTGCGAGATGGGATGGGTACGGAGGTTATCTGGCTGGTGTGCGATATCGTGGGCTGGATCGGCCGTATGGAGCCCGAGAGGGGTGGAAATGTGAATCATGTCTGCTTTGCTATCCATGGATTCTCTGAATTTGTTCTGAGCACCGCAAGAGAACGTGCGTGCTCAGAGTTATGACGGCTTGGCATTGGAAAGTTGCATAGGATACAGACGTACATGTTCAACCCATGGCCACGTGTTAAAATCTTACTGTAAGTCAGCTTCGGTAGTGTGAACTCCTCGTTAATGTGAACTTTCCAGGTCGCCAAGTGGCGCCACCTTTTGGTTCATCTTATCGAGACTTTACTCTGCAGTAGACACTGTCTAACTGTTTGGCATACAACTCGTTGGTTTAACTGTAATTCGTCATTTCATATCAACACCGTAATCGACGTTTTGCAGAAAACGAACGTTTGGAGCGCCAGTTTCTGAACGCTCAGAATCCCACCCCTCCAAGAATCCGATACCATGCCCCTCCAAACTTGGTTAACAAGACCATTCATGAGCTTCGTACAAACTCGCAAGCTTTCAGCGTAATCAAATGAGGGTAATTAACTGTACCAAGCACACGAACAATAAGTTTCACGCATAACGCTCAATAAAGACACCAAAGCTCCAAAAAAGTCAACGCAAGCGCTATTTGACATAATTGGGTGTTTGGTACCTTTGTACCCGGAGTACACGTTCAAGCACGGTTGTGGTCGTTTGAAGGATATGACCGTCACTTGGCGGCGGTGATGTAGATTTGTGATTGATTTTGAATCTGTTGGCACGCCGCCAACACGCGCGACGAATTTCATTGGTATTGGAAAATGGCCTCGTCTGACGATGTCCATTGTTTCTGTTCTCCCTTTTGAAATACTACGCCGTCCGCTACGAATCTTTCATACCTTATACTCTGCTCAACGAGCGATTTTACAAAGCTTTCAAACCAGTAATTGGACAACTACAAGCTGAGTAATAAATTCTGAGATTCGTGCGTGCAACAAAATGGAGTTCATCCGACGAATTTCATGTTGAACAGATCGAAAGTATGACAATTAACTTACGGTGGGTACCAAACTGAAGAATACGTCGGTTTCGCTCCCTCCCCTCCGGCTCGGGTTCCACACTCTGCGCTGAGTGTCGGAGTGCGCAGCACCGCCGAGGCGGAGGGACGCAGTGGAAACGTGTGGGCTCCGTGGTCCATTCCAATGGACGGCCACGGAGCCTCTATTCAACGCCCAAAAACTAACAAGGTGACTTACCCTTCGTACCAACGGTAACGATTACTGTTTATGAAACCCTTTAATACCCCTGTCGAGATATTGATATACATAGACAACGGCCGCAATCTGAGGCAGCGGAAACAGCCAAAAGCCTGTAAGGCGGGTTTTCGAGAAAGAGATTGGCTACCGACGGTGTAACACTGAAACAAGCGGTGTCTAAACAAGCGTGATGTGCACGCTCAAAACGAGTGAATACTTTACATAAGAAGGGGGCGCGATGAAACGTCTGGCTGGTTCTGGGGAGAGAACGCCACACTTCATCTCCATTAATTGAATCTAGTGGCTACGATCGATACATCTAGAAAATTCTGACGTTATTATTACGAGACACTCACGTCGGAGACAGTGCTTGCAGTCTGCCTTCGACTGAGCTCCGTGGCCCTACAGGTACGTCTATGCTACAGACAGAGACAGAAACCGAATATAACTGCTCCACATGTTTGTTCTTTGGTCTACAGGTTGAAAGAGCTTCAGCCTTTGCATCACCATCACAACCCCGTAAAAGTTTCAGAGTTTGCGAGATATCTTTCCTTCTTCGCTATGGGCATCTCAATGCTTTCAAACAGTTCCATGGTCGCGTTCCTCACCATCGTATGCTTCGTCCATATCGGTTCAAGTTCTAAAGAAGGGTTTCAAAGAAACTGCTCGATATTCACGAACCGACTACTAGGAGTAATACCCAACAGACATGTTTGGGTTTGTGGATGCACAGATGACGGCACGGAGTTTATTCGTGGCAGGGTTGACCATGAACTGGATCCATCTCAGAATACAACCGGACACGAATTAGCTATCCTTCGCTGTCAGAGAAGGAACCGGAAACACCTTTTGCGCGCTTGCCGAGAAAGCTCTGAACAATATCAACGACGAGCCACGTCGATCCTTCGAGAATGTGTGACTGGTGCGCTAAACAATACGGAGAAGGCTTTGACAACGCCTTTTACTTTCGAAAAGGATCAATGCGAAATTAACTTTGTACGGTTCTTACAACCCCAAATTGGTGGGGTAATAGTATGCCAGTGCATCCAAGAACTTGAAACCTCTTTCGGCTACATCGTAGTAAGCGGAAGAGCGGCCTTTCTAACAAATAACGCTCCATCGGGTGCGGAAAACGAGATATCCGTTCTTGAGAAGTGCACGAACGAGGCTAGAGAGCAGCTAGAAGACGTATGTTTCAGGACGCCGGGAGACTTTCAGCTCCTAGCGTTGCAGCTGTTAGAAGTTTGCTGCAAACGGACACGTGTTCAATCTGAAGAGGAGAAGTTTGAGTGCAAAAGCGCTGTACCGGATGATGTGCTGCCACTGAAGCTTCCGTTTATATAGTGGATCGAGATTCACATACTCTGTGTGTTTGGACTCATGGTTGCCGTTGTTTACGCTCGCCATTCGATCGTCTTAGCCTGGGTTCAGAGAACTAGAAGAGCACCTAATACGTCAAGATGAACATCTAACGTGTATTCTTAGGAAATTAAAACATTGCTTATCACGTTAGTCGTTGCGATGAGAAACAGTTTTCAATTTGTTTGGCATGCTGCAAGATCATATGAACCTTTTTCGGACAATTTCCGTAACAGCATAATAACTCAGATCGATATGTTTTGAAGATTGCACCCGTTCTTCTAACAATGTCCTTCACCTTTCGGGTTCAACAATTCTACTTTATCTCTCACAGGTCTTCAAAACAGAAAACGGGCCGAGAAGCGGAGACAGCGGCACGCGATGATGGCGGAAGCTGACGGCCACGCGAGCGGCCGGCAGCAGTGCTTTGACCGCTCGCGATGCCAGCCATCGCAACGTGTAAGTCGCAGTCTCTTGCTTGGATAAATCCAATTCTTCGTCCCTCGAAAACCCAATGCTGGCTTGGGGTCTTCGCACGTCGTAAGGTTACCTTGAAACTACCAAGTGGGGTGCAAACCGTTTGTCAAATGCCTCCCTTTCGCAGTGTCTCATGGCTTGCTTGATAATGACGCTGTCAATGAACAAATATGAAATGCCAAGATGTTTGTCACTAAACAGAACAAACACGGATAGATACAATAGATTGTTGTGCGCTTTGGCAGTAGAAAACTGATGAGGAACTTATAACCCTACCTGTACGCTCTTTAAAGGGCAAGAAGACCAGCCTTCTACCATCTAAATCATCATAGACTCGTTACAACACTCCATCTGTACATCATTATCTGTACCCATGGTAAAGGGTTAGCTAGTCCTTTTGCCACTGTGAGGGATTAAGGGCAGTGCTTTCGCAGGAAGTAGCAATAGCGTATTCCCGAAACTCAGTATTCGAAGGCACAAAACAAATCTCTACCAAATATACAAGTGAAAGAGTGAATAATAAACGCGATGTGCAGCTTCGCCAACAGATGACCAGGTTCAACGGATGATCTCCAAGTTTCCGTTTCTCAAGTCAGTGAAGCAATGCCCCTCGAAGAAGAACCAAATGCCCATTTGTCAGTACGTAGCCTCTACCGATCCGTTAATAAAATGACGGGTACCCAACACAGACGTGGAAGTCGAATCACACACAATCACAAGCTTATTGCATGCGAGGACGACAACGAGCATTAATATTAGGTAGTATACTCATCGTGTAACTTCGATTTGCACGCCGTCTTCCGGGTCGCATCATCCATATGCTGTCGCAGGGAGAGCATCAAAAGTCCGAATGGGTGTTGAAATGAGGTAAGATTTTGCTTGGATGAGGGAGAAACTGTTTTGAAGACGTGTTAATGAAGCTTGGTGGGATTTCAGAAGTTGAGATTGTCAAGCTGTTAATACGGAAGAGTGCCGCGAAGGCAACTGCAATCAGCAACCTCATCGGGTTTTATGAAGACTGTAATGGTCTGGTCTAGGTAGTTGAGAGATGGCAGAGAGCATTGGGAAAGAACCAATTCGAGTGTGAATCAAGAGTGCGAGTGGTTATTGTCACCTACTTCTGTTTATGTACATACACTTCGTTTAAAACAAACCATTTCGATCCTGACCTCATCTACGGTGCAACAAGGACTCAATACGTATTATCTCTGAACCCATGTGCACAGGATTTGGTCATTCACCAACTATGACTTAAATTTTTCTTCGGTACGCTCTTGCCTCGTCCCATTTGACGTTGACAGCGTCTGCATTTAATCGCTGTCAATGGTATTTGGATAGCTATTCTAGAAAACCCACTGATTGTTAGTCTGAAGTTGTGTGTTTGTCTTCTTCTTCTTCTTCTTTATGGGCGCACATTGTCTAATTGCGACGCTGTGGTAGAGCTTATCATAATTCCTTCTCAATCTCTCAACAACTAAGGTTAACCGCTAGCTACTCCTCGTGAATGACAAGTTCTCTCTACCCCGTTACACCAGTCTTTAACTCCCGACTCAAATTATTGTTGATGGCTGTTGCTTGCTCCCACCCTGCTGCAGCCGTGTTACGCTCACTAACTATTATTCCAAGACGTAGTAGAATGGTACAAAACTTCTGCGGGGAGACCCGAATGTATAATCCATTTCGTTCTGGCGCGTTTCGCCTCTTCCAGACTCTGCTCTGCTAATCCTTCCTCAACTCGAGAGAACGCCAAATAAGGGGTACACCACGACAAGGCGGATTCCATGTACCACGTTCGCGCCACCCAGAAGATCTGGTGACATCTTACTCTCCCTTTTCTCTTTTCCCATGGCGATAAAGGGCGGTAAGATCGGGTTGGGGCCCGTGTGTGCTGTAGATCTCAGCGTAAGTCCAGAAAAACCCTGTAAAACCATTCAGATCCTTGTACAGGCGGTGTGGTCGCTTCCTAAAATCCCTGGTCTCCGTTGGAGACCCATCGCGATCCCGCCAGAGTTTCCGTGGGAACCTCCATGATCCTTCTGGGAAAAGTTAGGGAAAGGTTGGTAAGATCCGCGTGTTGCACGTGCCTCGTCCCTTCTGTTTCGCACAGATAAGCGGGGGTCTTTTTCCGACGCTACCGCCCAGGTCTTCGGGCTGTCGGTGCGCCGACTGCCGGGGCGATTTTACGGACATCCCGGGTCCGTGGAGGCGATCAGTCCGCCGATCGCCTGGACGAGTTTAACGACCTCCCGGGTCTGTGTGTTTGTGTGTTGATATGAGCTCGCGTCTCTAATTCCAAGACTACGGTAGGGGTTACATTGAGAAGAACCCCTCTCTCTCTAGAGATACCAACAGCTTTTCTGGGTCTGAAGTTGTGTCGCCACCAGGCTGTGATAAGGTGCTCAAGCTTTGAATTGGCAAATGAAAATGTAATAGGTGCCAAGGTGGTCTGGGAATTCATCAGAATGCATGAAGTTTGTTCACAAGGGGAAAGGTCAGATGAAATGCATAACGTAGACATTGAAGATGGCGTAGGACTCGTAGAAGTTGAATTTAACGGGCCTAGAGCTCTCAAGGAAAGAGGAGAGAGTGAAGAGAAGGACAGCCGGCAGACTCCGCCGGGCATTTCGTGCTTGTTCCCATTTCACAGTATTTCGACGATTCGTCACACGTTGCAAATGTGATGCACTCCTCTCCGTACTGCAAGCAACAGTGACAGCACAACTCACTCGTTCAATACATATCTTCGCAGCAGGTACTTTACGAATACCAATCTTAGTTGCGCATCTTTATTTAACGATCCTCAAGTAATCCAAACTTTGTTTGTCGGTTGTTATACGATACCTACCCGAGGTATCCAAAAACGGGTTCGTTGGGTTGCGGAGGTGAATAAGTTATTTTCTCCTCCATAACTGGGGATGCATACGACGCCGGGGAGCGGTTTTCCGACATCGAGCGGTCATCACTATGATCTTGCTCCGTCCAAACATGACGGTCAGGCTCCATTTGCTCTGGAACCACACTTCGAAACGCAAATGTCTCTGTTGCGGTTCTCCTTCTTCGCTCTACTCTTTTGAGTCTATTTGGTTCATGAACACGTTGTTTCAAGTACTGTTCAAGACGTCGAGATTCTTTTCTAAAAATGTCGCTGTTGTGAACGATTAACGGTGGAACTGTTTCATTCAGAAACCGCCGCGCCAGCCAAAAAGACTCCAAAACGTTTCGTAAGTATCCTGTCTTGTGGTCACTGTATGCAAGAAGCAAGAGATCTTTTCCACCGAGTTCTATGTACTCAAATCTAGCTCTCTAGATGATCCTGGCGACATCTTGGAAGAGATCTTCGACCTGGTTTGGAGATGTGTTGAATTCTGTCGCATTCTTATATGCGTCCACCACGTACTCACATGCACATTTGGTGAAACCTGGAAGAACATCTTGAGTCTGTTTTAGCATTTCTTCGCTCTGACTCAACGATAAGTAGACACTCGGTTCTCTCAATAGCAAATAGACAACACCCAAAACATATCGAACAAAGTTGAGAGATTCACTCCTTTCGACTGACTGGTTTTTTGAAACGTCTTTAAGACATTGCCTCATTAAGTTTAACGCAATGTTTGCAAGGAGCCTGTGCACACTATTCCCTTTGTTTCTGAAAGTCCTCCATACCTCTCTGTCTTCAACTACAAACGAAAATGCAAGCACTGTTGAGTGCTGATGTACAGTGAAATTCTGGAGTTGTGATAATGTCCTCATCATCGGTCTTAAGACATGAAATCGAAATAATTTGGAAGAGTAAATTGCACCTCGAAGCTGCAGAATTGATTTGCGTAATTCATTGCCAGACCAGATAGATTGCGTAAGAGGCCCAGAAAAGTGCATTTGGAGGCTGCAGAACATAATTTCAACAACAGATCTGAGAAGATTAGGAAGATTATCTTGGTCTTTGGAGAGCTTTGACCAGCTTTGAATGATGGCGGAAGAATCGAGGTGCTCTTCAATCTCTGTGCTACATCTCATCTCATGGAGTAAACCTTCACCAAGGTCCATAAATGCCATCGCAGTTGTTGGAGCCAGTACATGTCTTCCATGTTCTATAGAAACCGATGAATAGATGACTGTTTTACACATCATCACAACAGCTTTCGTTGTGCTCCTTGATAGGTAGAACAACCGCAAAACAAAACACCGAAAACCATCTCTTGCTAGTGATCCTGCTTCCCGATGTGTAAAAGGTAACGCAATACCTCTGATGAACGAGATCACTGTTCGAATGTCTCCAATAAATGGAGGTACAGAAATTCCTTGTGTCTTATGTATTCTCCGCTCCTGTGGTGTGAAAGGAAAATTCTCTTCCAGTCGTCCTCGGGCAAGCTGTCGACGGCTAGGTTTACCGGTTTGTTTTGCAACACAGTGGCCCTGTATTCAAGGTTCCTGCGAATGCTTTGGGAGTAAACATGGCACAAAGCTCGAATGTACAGTGACACGAGCCGAGGTCCAATATCTCTTATTAATTCTAGACGCAACATGAAGCAATCGCTCCGCGCATTCAAGATGTGGTATGAAGAAAATGGCTCCGACAGAGTCACAAGCGTTCGTAATTTTATACTCAGATCGTGGTTCGAATCCTTCAAGTTAAGTTCGCGGTCTTGAACTGAATCACTGTGCTCTTCCTTCTGCTCATGGCTTCTTGCATCGTTGTCTTGTTGAATGCGTTGTAAATCGGATTTGAAATCACTACAACCGGTCCCATGTTTGTCAGGTGGTGAAATATTGAAGGTGCAGTATATGCGAAAGAATCTGTACAAATATCACTAGCTTTTCTTGAGTTAGAATATGTTAAAAGAAAGTAAGGTATTCGTGGAAAGCCCGACTAACACAAGAAGAGAAGTGAAACTTGGAGTACTCGACCAGAATAAGGGTGAATATATGACATCCGGCTTTTCAACCCAGATGACTACGAAGAGGAATTCTAAGCATGAATTGTAGTCGCAAGGATAAAGGGTTATCACAATAACCTTTACCCATGCTTACAATGATAACCATCACGCATTGCGATAATAAAGTTAGAATTTAAAAACGGATGTGTGTTACGCAGCGGTCGTCTGACACACAGAAAGCATGGAAGAAATATCACGAATACTGCGAAGTAATAATTTTCAGATTTACATATTCCATCAAATACGTGATTCAAAGGCCAACGCCTTCAAAGACGCTTCCAAAGAGGCAGCTCTTGTAATCTCTCGTGTTCAGCACCTGTCCGCAACCATGTGGCGAACTACGCAAGTTGTTAGTCGGGAAATGGTGAGGTTCGATGCCTCCATTTCCTGAGAGGCGGTCCTGCCGTGGCTTTAGTACCACAAAGCTGTTTCCCAATTGGGCATATTTCGGATGCAGACGGCTACCTACTCTACTGCTGCCTAGCCACGCTTCTTAGGTGATGGAACCCTGTACCTGTTTTGAGTTCCGTCCAACACTACAGAGTCAGAAATGGCTACACTCCACAATTTTCAGAGAGCAAGTTCACAACAAGCTGATTTCGCCAGCTGAGCCAGAGTGTTCTTATGCTTGAAAAAAAAGCTATAGCATGGTCAGCACGTCTTTATGGATGCGATGCAGTGGCTTGAAGTGTTATCAGATGCACGACGTCACTTCAAACGTACTAATACTTTTAGTACTTTGTTTGTTTTGACCAGTGTCATTAAGCGCGCACCTGGAATGCCAGTTTCAGAAGAGATGACGTGAGAAAGAATAAACTCAGTGTGCAGCGAGCTTTCATGGTTGCAGGTGAGACAAAGGATGTCGATATCTTCACTGAGTCCGTTTTGCAGATTTTCAACCGGCAGAACGTAATCGAAGAGGGCTTTGAGCACTTACTCTGGTCTAAGTCAACGCAAAGCAAGCGTTTTGCCAGTGTAGAATTCGTCACGTGCGACAAGAACAAAAGTACCCTCGGTGAAATTTGCGAGTTTTCTTTTCGGGGCTTTCTGTCGTGATACCGCTGTAGTCTTCAATAAAGTGTTCTGTATCAAAGGATGAAGTTTTGCACACGTTTTCTGAAGCGCATAGACGTTGATAGCACGTTTGCAAATCACATCACTGACTTTGACTCTTTTCTGTGTATTTGAGCGGAAAAACGAGAAGATCGGTGGAGTAGACTTCATACCCAGAAAAGTGCTTAGCAGAATAATTTTGTTACAATGTGTAGATAGAGCGCTGTTGAGTATGCTCTGGATTACTGGGCGCAAGTCGGTACATTTCCTGAAATCCATCTGAAACTCTGAGATAAGTGCACGGAATGCGCATAGTAGCTCTCTTCCTAAACTTTCTACAGCGCAATTGCTCTACGTAGTGTACGGGAAGGTAAGTTGATGCGGTACGCGAAAAGATTTGCAAAGCAGTCTGATAGTTTCGTTTCGAATATGAGTAGGGCCATCAGACATTAGACCATATGAGACAAAAAAGATGGTGCACCAATCGACAATGCCTTGTGCTGAATTCTCTGCAGCAGTGTTCGGGAAAGCGAAAAACCACTTGTAGTCCGAATTATCGTCGCGCAACATCAGTATGCACTTCTTGCCACTTGAACTTGTGCCAATATCAATGTAATCGAACTGTAGAAGGTCGTTGGGGCCTGTGGCATGTACTGCAGGTGCAAAAAGTCGTGGAAATTTACTCCACCTGTGATACAGATGCAGTGGATACTCGTCTTGACGAATGCGTGGATTTCTTTCTTCTGCGTGTTCCATACGAACTGCTTCCTGAGAGTGTTGAAAGTGGTGAGTCACCTTCTATGTCCAGCGGGCCTGGTGTGAGCAATGATGCAGAGGCGAAGCTAGAGGATCTCTGAAGTGGACAGGATCCATACTGCGCAGTCCTTAAACTTCCAAAGTCCTTCTTCTTTGTGCAGACCGTGCGGGTGACAGTGCTTATTCGCAGACTGCTCAGGTCGAATTTCTTCGCGCTACGGCCAAACAAACTCATCACTACAGCTTGATGGCAGAGCCGGGACCTTTGCAAGACGTTGAACTGTCGGTGGTGCGGCCCAGCGTGTGAGGAGGTCTTCCTATACATTTTCAGTGCCCTGAATGTGGAAGCAGATGTAGTTATACCGGCTTAGCTTCACTTCCCAGCAGAGTGCTTTCCGAAACGAAGGCTGAATGAGGTCAGGAATGATTTAGAGCGGGTCATATATATAGATGAGATTATTGTGGTCAGTGTAGAGGTCAAAACCAGAGGAAGTTGGGACGTGCCAATGCATCCTTTCCATCGTGGACAATATAGCAAAAGCCTCCTTTTCAAAGACAAACCAACCAAGCAGCGTTGAGCTGAACAGACTGGAGCGAAATGCGAGAGGACTGTATATCTGTTCTGCGTGTGGCTTGGTAAAATCGGACGGAGGAACTTGCGTGATGAATCCAGACCAAATGCTGTCCGAAGCGTCAGTGTACACAACCAGCCTCTCGTGTTCATTACTGTGGGAGAGCGTCACACTGTTGGCCAGTGCGTTCCTGCCGGTGTAAAACGCTTTTGATTCCTCTCCCGTCCAACCTTGAGCAGCGAGATCCACCTTTGACACTGCACCTTTTGTTCGTTTACCCGCCTTAATTTACACCTTTTCTAAGAATTGGTGAAGAGGAAGGGTGATATTGGAGAAGTTTGGAATGCTCATCTTGACCCATTGCAATGCGCACAAGAATTGTTGAAGGTGCGCGCCATTGCTAGGTAACTCCATTCACAGTACATCTTCAAGCTGGCACGGGTCATACTTCACTCCTGTAGTGCAACGCCCTCAAGGAGGGATTCTTGGTAATTGAACGCTTTCCCGATATTATCGGTTGTGTAGCGTGTATATGAACTACGCCCCACTATGGTGGATATGGACACGTGGGACACGGTTTTGGGTCAATTGGCGGTTGGCCACAGTAGTGGATGTTGCCACGAAATGTGGAGTATTTTAGTTAATATTATTTATTATTTTCACACCCATTTCTGGGAAGCTAGTACTTAGTGCGACGGCGCACTGCCGTCGCACCAGTAAACCTTCCCCAACAAGGGACCCCAACCTGGGGAATTGGCTCTAGTTGTTACCGCTTGCGCGCGTACTCTACTCCTCCTTGAAGGGAAACGCCGTAAACCACGGGACATCTAACCCCCTTGCACATCTAAAGGGACCCATCACTGGGAGTATAATTGTTCCAATTGCATTGGTGTTTCGCCCTGTATAGGGATATTGTTACCGGCATCGCCGTTCGTCCCCGTCGCTCTCGCGACTCACTTCGTCCTCTCTTCCTCCTCTTCGCCCTTCCTTTTCCACCTTTTTAGGGTAGCACCTCCCGCTATCCGCGGCCCTCGTGTGCAAATCCGCCCACACGCCCCCACTTACGTGGAAACATACCTCTACTGAGGATCACACCCCGCTCACGCGGATACCGATTCTTCACCTTCACCTCCCTGCGCGAGTCGCGACAGGTGTCCCTGGTCTTACAAACCGGCTTCGCCGTGACACCTCTGGGAGGGCTCTACCCAACTGGGTTCACCTCGTGAGAGGAAGATGCCGAACGTCTTTCGGTGTTTTTCCCCTTTGGGGCATTGCACCACAACTCCAGCCACTGAAACGATTCTTCCGCACCATCTAATAGACTTATCGATGAGAATGAATTTTTTTGGGTGTAAACGAATGGAGTGCTCACGAAATACTTGAAAAAGCTTCCGAATGTCATACAGGAGTTCTTCCACGGTGTTAGTATGGAGCAAGATGTCCTCAAGCCAGTACAGGGGAAGGTTTCGCAGCTCATTGGGGAATACCTCGGCGAGAACTGACTGCAGATGCGTGGTCGCATCGGTCGTGCCATGCAGTACTCGGGTTGGTGGAAAGATTCTGTCGGGAGTAGTGAACGACTGAAGTGCTTGGGAGGCTTGGTCAAGCGGGAACTGCCAATATCCGTGGGAAAGAGCGAAGGTGGCGACGAATTTGGACCCGGTGAGCTTCAAAAGCTCCTGTTCAATGTTCGGAATGGGGTATTGGTGCTTGACGGTGAACTTGTTCACTGAGTGGAGGTCTACGGTGAATCTGAATCGGGCTGGTCCAGGTTTCCGGACGATCAAAGGAGCGCGTGCCCAAGGAGAAGTGAGGTTTGCGTATGTCATCCCTGTTCAGACAAGGTCGGCTACGAAGTCCTGTAGAAATGCACGCTGCTCCTGAGAGTAGTTGCGGAGTCTCACTCGCACGGGTCGGGCTTTTGGTACTAGTTCGATCTTCAGTGGTCTGATGTTCGCTGGAGGCCCAGCGGAGAGGGATCTTCGAAAGATATCTATGTTTTACGCCAGAATGCTTTCCACTTTGTTAAGAACAAAGGTGCAGTGGTTGAATTGGTTGGAAGTCGATGGTGATGATACCAGTTAGAAGTTCGGATCATTTATCGGGGTTTACATAGAGGTTCTAGTCTAGTTCTATCAGTTCCACTAGTCGATGAGAGTTCGTCCGACTTAAAAGGCATGATGCTTGGTGCTCGAGCTGGCCTCCGTACGCGCCTTGTTTACCGGGTTCAGTGCTGGATCTAGTCCTTTTTGTGACTTGGCAAATTCCATCAATGCTGATGACTTGTCACCAGACAAGGTCTTGATGATCTGGCATGGACCCAGGGTGCCAGTGAGGACTTGGAACGACTCCCTGGGGAATCTTCCATGACTGTTCGATCCCTGCTGTACCATGTGAATTGTCTATAAACGTTGTGAACAGTAGGCCACGTGTAATTCAGAGCTAATATTTCCACGTGGTCAACCAAGACTTCTTTGAAATGAACATGTTGTCATGTCATTTTGACAGGGTGTCACGGAAATGTCATCTTGGCTTTGAGGCCAGTCTGGGATGGAAAATGGGTGACAGATCTCTTCAGGAGATCGAGTAGAATAACATTAGCTGGGTTGTGCACGTTAGAACTGAGGCTAAAGCGAAGTATATTCAAATAGAGGTAAATAATAACTAATTCTAACACACTTCTCCTAGATGGTGGGCTTCCATGCCATTTTATCGCGCATACTGTACCATGTCCTTCACAGCGAATTCAATTTCCTGGTGCTGCTGGCTGTCCACTGGATCGAGGAGTGAAAGATCGGGGAATGGGTCTTGTTCCGTGCTAGTGGCGTGATAGTTGACTTTGGGACGGTCTGCAGGAGGCGACTGCTTCGTGTGGTTGTGGAAGTGCAGCGGCGGGGCTGTTTGAAGCCTAGTCACCATCAATATGCTGATGTAACGTTCTTCAGAGTTCGCTGTTGGGTGTCTGACATCGGCGCAATCAGCGCCATTCAAAGAAACCGGATTTTTGTCTAGCAGCGTCTCCGTGTCTACGCGGAGGTGGCGTAGAACTGGGCGACCAATCAGCAATTCCTCGCATGCGAGATCGCTATCTGCAACTAGGTAGCTGATGTTGGAAAAGGCTAGGCTGGGCTTCTTGATGGAAGGTGCAAGACTGTTCGTGGCGCAGTCCATGTGCAAGAGAATGCAAAGTGCTGCGGTTTCGAGCCCGAGTTCAGTGCCGACTATAAGTGCGTCGTTTGTATGGCCGTAATCTTGCTAATTCCTTTCAGTGCGGCTTTCTCAGCAAGGCTTGGGGATACAATTCTGTCGTCGCTACCATCGTCGCAACGTTCAGTTACGTCGAGGGACATTCTTTCGTCTGACACGATAATGACTCAAGATGGAGGCGAGTGTGGAATTATCAATGAATGCAGTCTTTTCACTGTGCCATAAGACTCAGCAGAATTCTCTTTACTCTCCTGACTGCGTGTAGATTTCGAACGTCCGTCTGCAGCTTTCTTTGCTGCAAATTCTGCTTCGTACTCGCGCTTTTCCTCCTTGGAACATAATTCGCAATGCCCAAAACAGTACCGAGATTCTTTCTTCTTAGACAGTGGGCGAGGTCACATTGGAGGGACTCTATTTCGTGAGCACGGTTTGCGCAGCTCGCTACTGGCACTACGTGCTTCAGATTTGCCACCATTCTTCTCGGATAATGAGCTTTTTCCATTTCTGTAGGAGCGAGAATTCGAGCTGCCTGGGTTGGGACCATTATCAAGGTCGTCAAAGCATTGCAATACCTTCATGGTGTGCCTGAAGAAATCATTGAAGTACTCTCATAGCTCCATGTGGGAGAATTCGATATTTGATTCAAGCTTTGTGCGAAGTGATTTCGGCTTCACGTGGAAATGGTGTGTCAAATTGCTGTCTTGGGTCTTGAAGTCGTTACCCACTTATATCCATGTCGCCTTAGCGGTGATAAATAGCACGCAAAAAGGTTCTCCCACGCATTGAGCCCGATGTGCCGGTCATGTCCATTCGGAGTGCATTCTCGATGAGCCCATTCAGAGCGGAGAGCGAGATGGTGGTCGTTTTCATTTTCGATCGCTCTTCCAGGAGGGTTCGTAGCATTTCATCTGTAACCATCTTGGGATCAGTAAGATCAGGGATGAAGTTAGGTTCCACGATGGATTCCCACCATTCGTGGGTAACACAGTACGTTAGATTAACCGGTCGGAGTGGTTCGGTGGTCGTAGAATCTACTACGGCGAGTTGGAGATCACGAGCTGTGCTGCGATTTCTTTCCGATACTGATCGTACAGGGCAAGAAATGTGTTAATTGAAGCAGAATCTGTGCGAAACAGTCGAGGAGGGCTAATAGAAGTAGAAACTAATGAAGGTTCTTCATATGTGACTTCTGGTTGAGTCCCATCCGTATGGCTGCCGCCTTCAGGCATTGAATGCGTGTCAGACATCGCGATCGAACGAAAGATAAATAGTGGTTGAACTGTTGTAGTGAAACCAGTCATCACTGTGGTGAACTACGCAAGTTGTTCGTCGGGAAATGGTGAGGTTCGGTGCCTCGATCTACTGAGAGGCGGTCCTGCCGTGGCTTTATTACCACAACGCTGTTTCCAAATTGGGAAAAGTTCGGATGCAGACGGCTACCTACTCTACTGCTGCCTAGCCACGCTTCTTAGGTGACGGAACCCTGTACCTGTTTTGGGTTCCGCCTAACACTACAGAGCCAGAAATGGCTACAAACCGTCACGTTTCTATCCATCTTTGACATCGGTAGCGAGAGGCATAGCTAGAATTGCTATTCAGGATCAAAAAGGAGATTGTACAACGGAGAGCGCGAGATTAGAAAATCGTGTAAATGGAAGGATGAGTATTGCATATTTGAATCCTTCAGTTATCGAATTGCCTACGAGTGGCTAGCTTTTTCGGAAAGAATGCAAGTAACTTCATCCAAGAAGTCATTCAAAGACACCTCTTTTGGTTAGTGCATGAGAAAGTGCACTCCACACTTCCTACCAGTTGAATTGGCTCCTTTCTATGTGCGTAACCTGAGTCCATGTTGACTTCTGTTGTAGTAGTTGATCACTTCTTTGTTCTTTTGTTGGTTTGGTTAGTAACTACTACGTGCCTAAAGCAATCTTTACTTCCGTCGTAAACGTAGTGTTGTGAGCAAGCGCTCAAGAGCTCTGTTACAGTCTTCTGTTCTGAGACGTTGTATTGAACCATGGTTCGCCAGAGATTTGTTTCATCCTATAACACTACGGGCGAGTACCAAGTGGGGTACCATACTAAAGACTGTGTTTAACATGAAACATAGTGGAACATAGTATATGTGCGGTCATATGGGCTGGTGACCCTAACTCCTGAACTAAAATGGGGGCAAATCCAGGAAGAATCCCTTTCTCTTCAGATATATCAGCAACTTCTCTGGTCATGTTTGTGTGTTGGTTTTAATTTTCATGGCTAGGGATGCGCTTGTCTTCATGAGAGATTCAATCGCCACTCCATGCCTCTTTCTCGGTTGTGGGGAAGGAAGTCGAGTACACCTCCTGAAGTCGGATTGGCTTGCACCAGAACGTAGTAGATCTTTGGTGTACATCTACATAAATCTGTATTTTCGCCTACCTGGCGTCTACATCCAGATCTAGCTACTATTACTTGAACCAGGAATGCTTGCTATCTGTCATTGAAGGAGCCAAACATTCACCTCTTGACCCACCTCACTGAACCACACATCCGGAATGCTCCTATCGAAGGGTGCACGCTCATTTTCAAAGATTGTGGATGCCGGTGCACTGTGGGATAACCCAATAAGAGGTAGCTAACGCCCTTTCAAAGAACACACAAGGAATACCCATAGACCAGCAGGTAGAAAGAAAAATCGGCTTTCTGGATGCGAAAGAGAATTCATGTCAGTATAACAAGCGCAGAGCCAACTAACGAAGCTACAGAGCTCCTGTTAAATAAGGTGGTTTGAAAATAGCGCATATGGCTTTGGCGCAGATATTTACTAGGCACGTTTGGATCTTGCTTCTCGTTTATGTTTATTGAAAACAGGAAACGTTTCTGACCAATCGGATGCATACTCAACAAGAAAAGTGTAGCTCATTTAGTTCTTAGATGTCTCCGTAGAGCTATATTTCAGCGGAGGCAGTTTCTATCTCTTCGATAGAGGTTATGTCTTGAATTCAAATCAAATCTAAGAGCGTGGTGAGATAAGTTAGCTGCTCTAATAATAAAGCAGCAGATTTCGAAAAGTTGGCACGCTCTAAACAGCACCGGAGATGGCACTTTCTTCATCACGAGGAACAAAGAGCACAAGTAGCAGCGATGCATGTCATGTGAGAAGCCCACAGTTTTTCTCTGTCCTTCGTAGACAGTGATTCAAAAAGCGGGGCGTGCGCATTCCTCTTCCAATATAGTCCAAAACGCAAACCGAAGCACACGATGGGCGGCCGGACACAGCGGCTTTACATCATCGGTAGCCAATATGAACCACAGTTTTCAAGTTCTTGAAACAGGAATATTTGAGAGGTTCAGCATTAACGCTTCATAGAAGACAGTCTTCAAAAGACACAAAGTGTCTGTCAGTGTTCTTACACTTTTTTTAACTGCTTGAGCTAGCAAAGTTCCAGCACCACAACCTTGAAAGCCATCCAAAATTCAAGTGAACAATCCGAAATGTGTTTGTTTTACCAATCTCTGTTCAGAGGAGGGAGTGATTATCGTTCAGACTCTTGTTGGGTTCGTAGAAAACAACACAGCCCTTACCAAACAGGGATGGAAATATCTTGTCCAAAACTATCTATCAATTTTCGCTCCATATCGCCAAGAGCAATTAAATTTATTAATAACCGCCCGTCTTTTGAATGGGTCCATCACTTCCTAAAGAAAAACAACTCCCAACTACATCACGTTCAAAAATTAGAAAACACAATAGTCAAGGGTGTCACAGCAGACGTACTAACCGAACATATTACTCGTGTGAAGGCAGCTTTAAAGCACCATATCATCAACCATCCGGAACAAATTTTTACCTCCAACTAGTCCGCTGTTTGTTTTGCAAAAATAAAAGGCTGCAGTCTTCGGAAAGGAATCAGAAAGAATGGATGGCAGCTTGTGCAGAAAGCATTGGCCACAAAGGAGGATTTGGATCGTGTCACCATCACGTCGGTTATTTCAAGGGGCGGCACGCCCATAATCCTATTGTTATATTTCGAAAAACGTAATCACACTACCGCGAAGTTCGTGGGCAGGTGCAGTTATTGCGTGCAGAGTTGCCGGAGCGCTTTCTATTTCAACATAACCCTTGTGGAGCTGACACGGCAATAATATTCGAATGGGCGCAAGGTGTAAAGCAATGGAATCCGTGGTGTCGGGATGGCTTCATTTAGATACACTATGGTACCTTGCAAGGTGACGTGGATATGGCTACGAGGCACTTCCCATTTTGGGTTGTTTTGGAACTGGAAGTAATGTTAACCCCCACCGGTGAATTGAATGTCCAACCTGGGTACAAGTGGTATACTGGGTACACTGGACACCTGATAGGTGAGTGTGGGTGGCACAGCCGTGCGAGGGCACCCTGATAGCGGGCTAGCCACGTGCGTGGGCCACGCGAGGTGTAAAAATATGCTTAGATAGTTATTACAATTTACGGTGGTGAATTATACTTAAGGAAGGTTGAGCTCCCCGCACCTCCCCACGGTAAAGGGTAACTGAGTCGTGTCTTCTTCCCGAAGGCCGGGCTATAGTCGTAACCATCTGCGTAGGTTTAGAACTCCTCGCAGAGGGAAACCACGTTGGACTCTGGTGCGTCTGCCCCTCAGGGTCAACTAGGAAACACTTTATCGGTTTTCACCTTCTTTTCAAGGACCAGCTTCGTCCCGAGACTTCGATCGGTTTCCGTTCCTGTGCAGGATATTTCTTTGGCTAATATTATCGCTGTCAATCTGCCTACGGACCTGTTCCCGCTTGTCGCACGGTACTTGGCATCGCTCCGGGTGTTGTGTCCCGAGCACACTCCCCGTCCTACGGTGCCCCTTGCTGTCGTCTTTTGCCCATTTTCCCTCAGGTTCGGCGCTAATACCGTTGGTCATATCATCCTTTCTTCCCAGCATCTGTAGGTATATCCAGCAACCATCTCCGGTCTTACACCCGGCATGCCAAGCACTGAGCACGGACAGAGAGCTCTTTTCGCTGCAGTTCACCTTTGAAGGGGGCGGCCTCCAGACATCCGGTGGACATCACCCATCGGAGGGTTTCGCTCCACACAAGGCTTCCTGCATGAGACAAAAAATATGCGCAGGAATACCCAGAAGCTTCTTTTCATTCTTGAGTAGTACCTCGTGCATATGCAGTAAAAATCCCTGAAGCTATTTAAAGCCAACGGTGTGGTTGTCAATGACCTTCTTTTTCATATCTTGCATGTAATGCAGCGGCTCTACGTTACGGTCTTCTCGTCATAAAAATTCTCTTTGCAACAGGACTGCTGGTGAATACTACATCCAGTGATGGCGTGTTGTGATACATGTATGTGTGCAAACGCGTCTCAGACTCGTCTTCTGTATTCTATGCAAATGCGTGCGGCATTGCGAGATTGCGTACAATACATTGTCGAGTTGGTGAAACAACAAATATCGCTAGGAACACATTATGTCTGAAATAGTCTACGTCAAGTTGCGCACGCAATACGCTTTGCAGAGTCAGCTGTCAACTGACTCGGCGCTGGTGCTTATAAAGGTCATCCGACTTCTCGGGTGGCCACTCACGGGAAAAGGCAACTCTCAGTGAGTTTACCCGCTCCTTGTGTCTCCCCGCGCAACTACTGCAAACTCGGCTCATTTCCTTTCTGCCGACCTCCTCGCGCCCACGGTACTCTTCTCTGGTATGTCGTTAAACGGGACTCCATCACTAAACAACAACTGCATCGTGCAGCCCGACAGAGAAACAAACTCAACGCCTTGGATATCTAGCAGTGCATACACAACGCCTACGCCAGATCGCATACCGCACCGCACATAAAATCTGGTTTTCAGAAGACGGCATTTGGGACCCCAAAGTTCTATCTCTAAACTTTGGGCCATTAAGAAAGTACATGTCCCATAGAAAGGAGGGTAAATTTAGTGAGGTTAAAGTGGCAACCCTTGCTGAAAAGTTTAAGAAGAGTGGCCGTAACCTATTGCGAGGCGCGGTTGTGGAGGAAGAGAGGTACGTCAGAATTAATAAGGCGTCGTATTCGTTCATAAAAAATGACAAGATGATGGGGGCTTTGAATGAATGAAACGCCCGTAGGAAAGATGCTGCAGCGGCTAAGACTGCCCCAGAAAAGAAAGCAGACTACAAGGAACCAAAAGAGGAAATTCGCCGTCTTGTGCAGATTACAAAACAGCGCGCTATTGTGCCCAAATGTTTGAATGAAAATGGCCAGTTTCGCCGTGATGAAAGGCTCTTTCGAGGCAACAGTTGGCCGCACTTACGCAGATAACCGACACTGGATGATGATGGGGTTTCAAGTGAGATTGGTCACGGAGCCACAGAATAGATATTTGAAAAATGGGCGCTAGCAGGCGTAAATATCTTGTTCACATTGTAAAATTGTGAGTATTTGGGTTGGGTAAAGGAATCAAAGATGGGCTGCCTAGATGAATTTTGCAAGGTGCTGCAGCAAACTTGAGTCTCTTTGATAGCACGAAGTTGAGTGGCGGCTCTGTGGAACTTGACACCGACGCATTTGGGTTATGCATCGCCGAGATATGACCATTTTATTGATCTTCGTCCCCCATAATGTGGCCCCTTGTCACATTATGGTGGGAAAAGCTACTGGTTTATCTGTTGTTCTGGATTAGTCTTCACCGATGTCCTAGAGATACTGTATGAGCGAGCCAATACAAACAAGGGCACATACACAGGTTGATTTCGTTTGATAAGATGGGTCCGTTCTCCTTGTTGTCTAGTGTCTATTTTACATTGTCCTCATATGAGGTCAGGTTTACATTTTTCCAAAAAAAATTTAAAACCATTTATAAACTTTTTCACACCCTATCAATGGGAAAAATGATATTAAGGCATTAAAAAGTTATCACACTTGACACAGAGAGTTTTACATTATCTATAAATAAAAATTTCGTTAAAAATTCAAATAGTAAGCAAAACGAATACTTTTCGAGTTTTCAGTAGAAGAGCATCTACAGAAAAAATATGTCAAGTAGCTAGATTAGTAATGTTTGCTAAAATTGTTTAGAAAACGTTAAAAAGCTTGTGCCATAGTTCTTTTTGCCAGTAGTATTAGCAGTTTCTTGCTATAAAAGCTGTAAAGAAGAGTTCTATTATTGTCAATATTTAAACATTACCAACTTTGGTTTTCTAATCGTCGTTAATAGTGTCTGTGCTTCACAAACCCTTCGGATAAAAGAGCTCGTAGCAGGTACATTGCATATATTACAAATCATCTACGATTATTTCTGAGTAACTTTGAAATTTATTTCTAAATTGCACATGGTAGAATAGAGTTGTTTTGAAAGCAAACACCATCAGAGAGTAATTTAATTTAATTTTTGGACGTTCTCTGACCTCATATGAGGTCAGCAAGCCGGTCGCATAGACACTAGTGTCTATCGGACCGGCGCGCTGACCTTAAATGAGGTCAACGCACCGGCACGCAAAAGTAAAAAGAAAATTGAAATCTGAACCGCATGGCCCCACAGTTCAAATTTTGAACTTGAAAAATGGCCAACGGGGTGGTCTTTGAACTATAAGTAGTTGTAGAAGACGACCACTGAGCCATAACAGCAGCTCAGTGGTCGTTAGGTCACATGCGAGCAACAAAACATGAGTTCGAACCTCGCTGAGTTTACAATAACTCCAAAACTCCTTAAGGAGCTCGACTAGTTCTAAATATATTTAAACTCTGAGAACGTTTTCAACACCTACTTGAACAGCAGAAAGAATTCGGTCACATCTGTTTGAGAGGCAGTTTTGTCATAGATTTTAAATAATCTAGCAAGTCTAAGTAACGCAGATTGCATTTGTAAGGGGCTAAAGGAAGAATGAACTTATTGTAAACTTTTGCACTCAAACATAGATTTTTAATACAAAAAACGAAGGTTGACAAGGTTGTTGACATCCGCATCAGCTTCTGAACTTCATTATACCGTGCCGCTCTTCAATTTGTTTCATAAAACAATTTCTATTAGTACCAGTGTGCCATGAGAACACTTCTTTTTCCTTTCTGATATAGCACCCAGAACTGAGAAACTTGGAATTTGTATTACCTTTGCAGAAATTGCATCGTCCTTGATATAAAGCTTTTGTAATCTTGCCATCCTTGTTTTTTCTCCGTCTATTCGTTTGACTTAAATGCAAGCCAGTGCCTTCAAACATTGGCTTCTCATGAATATTTTCACATTCTTGCTCATCTCTACTCATTAGACCTGTGATATCCCATGTGTTCTCAATTATTTCATCAGCCATTTGGCAATAGAAGTGATGCGGACTCTTCACGTTTCTGGTTCCATTTGCGGCTTTGTATAACTTCCACGCGTCCACAATACAAATCGATAAAAGGGAGAAATTCACTCGAAATGACCACTCTTTCACTTCAATTTTCTTCTCCAGATGCAGATTATCTTGTGTGCATCTGTTAGGGCGATCGACCATTGAACAGTTCTTTTAATACTCTTCCTACACTTCGGGAATTGCCAACTCCAATTCCACTTTCTTAGAAATATTTCCCTGCCGTCTCCACCTTTCTCGACTAATAGGAGAACCAGGATTAACCGTGCCAGAGTTTGATACGAAATACCTTCTTTCTCTGTCCATCCACATTATAGCCATTATATCATTATTGATAATGCTTCGTTTTGATAGCATAGATACAAAATCTGCCCTGACCGATAGAGTATTTTCGGAGAGATATGTAAAAGAATATTCATGTGTAGCATTTTTGAAAACTCCAGTAAACCTTAAACCTTTCTCCAGTAATGCTTTTGCGGTACTAACAGACGCAAAAAGTGAATCTGCACATACCGACCTTCCTGACCCAAACCATGGTTGCACTGAGCGAAGTAAGACTGCCGTTCCATGGGCGTTATCAGAATCAAAAACTTGTTCCGTAATATTTGCACCCATATTGAGCTCAATATTCAGCATTATGCCACTTTGTACACAACATATGGCCTTCATTTCAAGACTATTTTCCGGCTTTCTATATTATGCTGTATAGTGTGGAAGCCCGACATCAATCCAAATACCGCCTAATCCGCACCATCGCGAAATTCCTTCGTCAACACATAAGGCATGTGATGGCGTGACAAAAGACCAACGATGGTCATTGATTGCCTTCAAAAAATCTGTAACGAAGGACCAACGCGCGATTCCCTGCTTCTCAGTGACAAATTTCTGCTAAAACATATTGAAAGTCTAAGCATTTCAAATCTGTCCAGTGACATCGCAAGACCAATATTTGGCTGAGGAATAAACTTAGAAAAAGGCTCGAGGCTCCAAAGATCCCGTCTTTTAGAGAACTCAATGCGAGTCATGAGGATAAAAATTCCTAATAATTTGAGCATTTCTACCCCTGCAGTCCACCGAACGTCTTTGCTTTCAACCAAGTATTCTTTCTGTTCATTATAAACTGCAAATGTTGCATAGGGAACATCCAAAGGAATAAATCTAATGCACTCATGTTTGGAGGAACGTGACGGGGTGAGATACAATCTCCGGCTGTGCCGACCACTTTCTACTGATGCATTTGTATACAACTATTCAGAGGACTAAACGTCGTACAGGCTTTTCACACACCACCATTAATTACAGTTGATTGGACATATGCGTTTTCGTTTAATAAACTTGTTTGCCGCTACAGAAATTGCATCTGAGATGGTTTGAAAAAAGCAACTTCCTCGATATTTTGCGTATCAACGAGTTCAACCTCGGTAATAGGTTCTTTTGCAGCATTCAAGGCTTCTTCAACACTGGTACCTAGTTTGAAACTGGATATAGGTAGGGCGACTTCTTTTCCTCGGTCTGGTAGACTAAGATTCAAATTCAGAAAAGTGAGATTTCGATTTTTGACCATTCAAATGTCAATATGGAAGACGGAACCATGTACCGTGGTTAATTTCCATTGAGATCCATTATAACGTTTGCATTCAGCGTCATTTGTACCCAGACGAGCACGGCTGTTGACAGCTGTTTCAACAGTTCTGCGCAGATCTGTGGACGGGGCCATTGTGTACAAATGTTGTTGACGATAGTGCTTGATTCGACATATACGACTGTTGGTGATGTGTTGTGGACATAGTTCAGCGCTGCCGGCGTAGAATACATGATGAGAAGATCAAAGCAAAAAAGTTCTTGGAAAAGTTTTAAGGGTTTGATAAAGTTCTAGAGTAATTAAAATTGACCTCATATGAGGTTGCTGGTCAGATAGACACTAGTAGTGATGGAAGCAAAATGCACGTACGACTGGCTCCCCGCAAGGACCACAACAAGCCGACCAACTTGTATAACGACAAATATGAGTAAAGTGCCTGCGTTGCCTTTGTTGTTGTTGGTTATGCGTACACAACCTAATTCCGAATTCGACGCATGAACTCTCAGAGGAGCTAGTCTCTGCCCGAAAGCGAAGCCCTCGGGGGAGACCCAGTTGCGGATTGACTTGCATCAGCTGGAATGTCTGCACATCACGGCGGGCGCATTAATGCATTGCGCTCAAAGTGGGACCACTGGCGGTTCACGTGTGATCCCTCAGCGCAGTACTACTCCACCAAAAGCGACTTGATACTGCAGCTCCAAGATGAGCTACGACCGCTTAACAATTTCGACCAATTTCGCCTGAACGAATGGAGCGTTTACCACATCTCGGGTCTCTTTAGTTTTCAATAAAGAGTTTTCGCTCCATTTTCAATCGTTTTTGAAGCGCAGTGCAATGCACTCCGTTAGTGCGGCCAAGTGCGATGGGGACAGGGGATTCTATGAAATACACCACCAAGACCATTTCTTTTGTGGCTACCATTTTCTTAGCGATGCCTCTCTGCAATGTCTTGTTTCCTTCACCACAGAAGTTCGTAGGGAAACACCGTGTTGCTTCTTCTTTTCCTAACTCTTCTTTTCCGGGACGATAAGCACCTAATACCAACGGCTTATTTGGTCTTCGTAGGATTGCATCTCTGCCACGAACGAAAAGTCTCTGAGTAGACCCATAATTCCGTCTTTTTACCTTTCGCTTGACACGTCGAGCGACTCATATCAGGAGCAGGTGGTGTAGCGATCTGTACGCTAAAATAATGTGTTACGGGACGCAAAGCTGTGTAGCTTCGTTTGTCCCACAGGTCGCCAGGCTTGTACGAGCTGACAATAATTCGAACGTAAGTCTAAGTGTCGGAAAGATCGCGAAGGCGACCAACGAAGACTATATAGTCGGCATCAGTAAAGGCAAGGCCTGCACTCGCAGGGAGGCATAGCCTTAGTGCCCAGTGTCGTGTTGCGTTGTTCCCCTCGTTGAGTCTGACTGCACCAAGAGCTCAACAAATGGCTGGCTGATGCGAGGAAGGCAATGATGACGATGGAAGGGGTGCTGGATGTAGGCCGAAGATGAGACGAGGACTGCAACAGAAATATTCTAGTGTTGCAAATGGTCGTCGGAATGGAACTCAAATCGGTCAAGTAATTCGGATTGTGTCAGTAAGATATCCAAAGGGCGCGAAACTGTAGATTGAATGCTTATTTAAGCGCTCTTGTTTGGGCAGAAGATACCTAGTAAAGAGGCCATCGACCCAGTTGCCATTAACTCACATCCACTGTTGAAAGGACATCATGTGCAGCAATGTTCATGGTGATGCTTTCTCTGTGACGGGATCTCCCTCCTTCAAAGCACTGAGTCACCCAGTTTTCAATGGGTTCAACTTATCCGGATGTATCCAATTGAACATTGACCTTGAAAGCAGGGAGGTCAATTACCAGAAGCCAGGCAATTGTCTGTAGCGACATAAGGATACTGTTGTTAGACGACTTGAAGTACCGTCCATGGTATACTGGGAGCGGTACAAATTGACGAAGCAAACAAATTGTTCAAGACAAAAAAACATCCTGGGCATCGGAGTTAACCCTTCTCTCTCCTTGCCTTCTTCTATTACCGTTGGTGCAATGGCTCGCCGTTTAATTCTCTTCTATCCGTCTATTCGATTTTGCTCTTCAGAACGCCGTATCTGCTGCATTCTCTTCTGTCATCCTTTCGGCTCTATTGATGACATTCCGTTGCTGACATACTGCATGTTGTCTTCTGCCGTAGTTGTTATGGCATCTCTCGTCACGGTGCCGGCTATGAAAATGAGTTCAAATTGCTCCTCTGTTTGTTTAGAGTCTCACGACTGTTCATAGCGGACATATAGAATTCGGCAGCAAGGCGTAGGGCGTAACAGCGATCATCACAGAATGCATTCCAGAAATAATGTGGTGAAGGAGAATATTAAATTGCTGATAAATTATGAGCGACACCACTCTCTACAAAGAATGAAAGCAAAACTGGGTAAATCGCTGTTTCACAGGTTTCTTTCTTCTGCACCTTTTCTTCAATTCCAGCGCATCAGAACACATATTTCGTTTGACCACCTCGCCTTTGGGTTCATCTCATTTTCCCATGCTGCGCATAACGAGAAACATTGGCAAGCGAGGCAAATAAAGCGAATTGAACTGTATAACAATGGATTTTAGGAAAGGAAGCAAAGGAACACGCAATCTCTTGGTAGAGCTCAAAATACGTCCTTCACAAGTACTGCGTTTGCTAGTACCCGTATTCTTCTTCACTTGAAATCCCTCAACAAAGACAAGCGACGCAATTGTTCGACTTTTTTAAAAACCCACAAACAGGGCAGCGCGGGAGCGTACCCGCTCAAGAACTGAATGCATGATTTATATTTATCAAGTATAATGTCGTGTTTGCTTAGGCTCTGCTTGAGCCGCAAAGGTGAAGGATTTAAGTTCCCGCATACGCGCTACCGGGTTGCCTCGCACAGAGATGAAGAGAAAGCTTTCTTTTCGTGCATAATACTGCTGTTAGATCTCACCCTCGAAAGTATCTACCGATAGCGTTAACCCACGGCGCCCAGTCTGCCGTGAATCGGCCGAATGCGGCATATGCATTGAGGGCAACTTCTGCTTTGGTCCAGAAACCCCTTTTCAGCTCATCTAGAATAGCTTGGGTTGATTCTTTGAGATCAGCAAGGGTAGCGCCTTCCTCAATAAAGTCTCGAAGAGTGACTCTGATAACTCGAAGTGCACTGATCCACCTATCGATAACAGTTCTAACAAGGCCCCTGTCCGAGGTTGGTATGAGGTTAATCAACTCTCTGGCCTGGGTAATTAGTTGTTCCAAGCTTGAAACCGCCCTGTTCATATTTGTTCTTGCAGACTCAATTGTGTTAGATATCAGAGCACTACGGAGAGTACTGAGCACCTCGCCCATCAAAGAGATAATGAACGCGATCTGATTTGAAACCGGATTCCTGCGTTCCTTAACAAAAGCAGGTAGGTTATCGACGCCCTTCGCTCGCTCCGCAATTGTTTTGGCTGCATGCGTCAAAAGGGCAAGCTTCACGGGAAGCTCTTCAACACTTCCTGACTGAGACGAGGTAGACGAACTGACGATTGCCCGGTCCACATGTTCATAAGCTCCACCGCCGAGTGATGCGTCAGTCGGAATTGCTACACAAACCTTAAACCATTCCACACCAGGGTAACACTTCTTACGTCTTGCTGGCCAAGTGCCGCCCCAGACGCATACTGAGTCAGAAGATACCTTAATGCATTCCTCTTGGCAGTAGTGGCAGTGGTTAAGCGCTCGGCCATTTCCACCGTGGCACCAGTACGCTTCGTGTTCACAGCAGCGAGAAGCACTCCGTCCAGTTTTATGGCATTCACCAGGTGCCCATGCATAAACAGAATGCGCCAACAAAAGGACGAGTAGAATGATAAGCACGGGTTTGTAGCAGTTGTGCATCATATTCGAGTAGCGTGGGGCTTCGATACCAACAAATATCCAAGTTTTGCAGGGAGTCGAATTGGTTTGGAGGGAAGGGAGATTTCAGTTGTGGATATTTTGAGATCGACGGATTAGACTGAAGGGGTCTACTGCTCTTTTATATCAATCGGCGAAATCTCAGAACACCCATTTTGATCTGAACCACGGGACGAAGGGGTTCTTTCAATTCAGAGACAGATCTACTGTTGTTCTGATAGGCTTTGAAGGCATCCATTGAAATTGATAACGGTATAACAAACAGATGACGTTAAGAGGTTCTTTCGCACGCCAGATTCTGTTTGGTACACAGTTTCTCCCTTTAGCGATTCACAGGAGACCGCTAGCTGGGTAAAATGTTGGCTGTTGAGCATGCGGAGGGGTAACCAGGACTGGTATCTTAGAGTGAAGTCACAATAGCATAGATTCAAACTCAAATGGTCCCTTCTCTGCTTTTGTTCCGCTATCTCACGAAAAGTCTTCATTAACCATCAGGCTTCTACTTTTCGATGGAAATGCTTAACTTTACATGAGATGCTGAGAAGTTCTCAGGATAGGGTAAGCTCTTTGGTTGAGAGGTGAGAAAAAATCCTCCTCTCCAGGAGAATGCTGTGGAATGTGCATGGCATTTGAACACTCTGGTTTTTTTTGTCATTATATGCAATGGGCATTCCCTGGCAATAACTACATACGACAAAACCGACCACTGTTAGGCGCTCTATCAACAAGGATTTGAGATATCGAGTAATTTGTAAATTCAACATGTAAATTCACGCATATTTGATTATTTTTGAAATGAATAAAGGATGAACGATCAGCTGAGAAGTAATATTAAACAAATTATGCCATGCAAGCAATGTGATCGCCACGAGCTGATTGGGAACGACTACCCTTCGTTTCTGAGAGAAACAACTTCGCTTACAGTTTAAAAGCCCGCGTGTCTGATGGGAGCACACGGAAGAAGCAACGGTATCGAAACGATGTACTGAGTTCTCTGGCTAGTTCAGAGACATAGTATACGCTCCTACTCCGTAGATAAATTGGATTGATCCCATGTAAAAATAGGCCACAGCAGATATCTGAGACACCTGTTAGTCGCCCTGTGTTTGTCTTTTGCTGGACAGTGAGTTCGTGAAAGGCATCAACTGTGTTATTACTTATTATTTCTCATACAGAACCACGCGTCAATCGATCGATTGACGAGAATGAACCATGGTTGGCTCAAGTCAAGATCATTTTTTTTTCTGAGGAAGAAACTCCTGTTTCAGAAGGGGGCGATTTTTCTTGGCTGCTCTCCTGTTGCTCTGCTTTGGGTTTTGATGTTTCTTCTGTTGTTCTTCAGATGAGAAAAAATTTGAGTTCAGAACATCCCTGCGTAGACAAAAATAACAGCATTCGTTATTCGAAATCACAACTGGTCCCGGCTTCACGGTTTTGTTCACAAATGCCTCATAGCATATTCTCATTTCTGGATCACGAGAGTATTCCATTCACAATCGGAGGTCATCTATTTTTGGATTGGTTCCGGGAGACTTTCCAGACTTATTGCTGACGAAACCTTATAGATTAACGGCATATTGCTTTAGAGATTCGAGACTTGAACATTGCTCTGACTCAGGAAGAATTATGTTCTTGTATAGAGATTGCTGGAATCTGAACTTCAAAGATTACCAGGACTGATTCTCCCTTTTCGACAGGCGCACATTGTCAACAAACAAAACATATTGAGGTCCATGTAGCAGTAGTAATATCTTATGTTTCTCAGGGGTTCGTGTCATTAAGTGTTTGTAACTCAAGTCGTGCGAGTTTAAACTGTAAACTGTTGGAAAGGAGAAAAGTTTTGTGCTTGAAATGTGCCCAAGAAGCTAAGAGAAGGCACTCACAAAGACGAAGGAGAAACTGAGAGATATTTATCTTTTCTTTCGTGTGTCACCCTTTTCTTACCGTTAAGATTTTCTGCTGCTCCACGTTTCATTCTGCTTGTCAATGAGTTACGTGTACGATCCAACAGAATCCCAAGTCAGTTACGCGGGAAATGCGCTGTCTTTTGTTCTTGCGCAATTACTGCGTCTTTAATTCGAAAGTGGTTCTGAGGTGGGGAATGATTGTTGACTCGTAGCTGGAAACAAATCCCGGTTGGAAACGACAGCAATATCGGGCGGATACGAGAGACTAAACATATACAACTGTACCATACGCTGGAGGATTTTGATGAAACCAGATGGCTGCATGAGAATAATCCCATGACCAGAGGGAGCGCCAGACAGTATAGGAGGAGAACCACATAACGGAATGGTCGGCTAGCGGTAATTGTGGGATGTGATGAGGCAAATGACGTGCACTTGGATAGAAAGAAAAAAACGACCTTGGTGGCTCGGTGTTGGCGGCAGTCGTCATAACATGAGAAGATATGCACCGGTCACAATGGGAAGACTTCCTGCGACAAACTTTGAATTATTTGAACCTGCAGCTCACCAGAGATAAACAAATGATGCTATCTATAACTTACTGTTAGATTATGCTACACACTTCCAAAGAGTAACCATGACACATGAAGATAATCGCACAACATGAACATTGACTGGTTTGGCACTGTTGACATAGCTTTTCCATCTCGAGGACCTCTTTTCTGCCGACGGATGTCTATGAATTCTTCTGTAGAAGGCTAATCTTGGTACCGACCGCTAATCCTTTTCCTCAGAGTGCCATGTCTGCCACACGATTTCCAAGGCAGAATTCTTTCTTGTATATATCTTGCCAACAGCAACTTGCGATGCATTAAAACTCATGTTTCAAAAAGGTTCATTCGTTTACTCACATAGCGTTTACAAAGCTCGCGATGACACTCGACATCTTTCTGCTGACACGCTAAACCTTCGCTGCACTATGATGGCTGTCCTTCTAGGACGGGCTGCGCATGACAAAGGGGTGAAGTGGTCTGTCCGATACCTGTTCAAAGGCTAAGCTCTTATCCCATGAACGCGACACTCGGTGCTATTGAAATACAGCAAACAGCGAAGCGGATGATGGAGTTTGTGTGTGTGTGTGGTTACGGGCACGTGCCCCTAATTCCAAGGCAACGGTATTCGCTTTCTACAAGTAGAATGCTAATTATCTATTTGACGGCTAAATTTCCCTAATAGACCCAATCGCATCTCCATTTGGCTTCCTCATCCGGCGTAACTTTATCGTGTTTCATAACCTTTTCTGAAGGTCGGCACACCTCGACGGGCGGAACTGCATGTGCTCTGAGCGGGACTCGCTAGTACCTTGCAGTGGTCCCTCACCACAACGGTATCCAGCGCAAAGCGATTTAGCGTCGTGATTCCAGATGGGCTATGACAACTTTGACGCCCCTGATGGAGTTTGGTAGAGAGAAGCGATCCATGTCTTGCTCTAGTTCAGGTGCTCTAGTAGAAACACATTCTGCTAGATGGCTTACGATCCCTATGGATGAATCATTACGACTTATCCAGAGATGCGCAACGGCAATTACAATCGCACCACAAGTTAACACCACAAGTTCGCACCAGATATTGGCAATCATTTCCAATTAGTAATGCTCTGGTTACTAAGTTCGGCGTTTGCGTCCTCTGCATGTACCACGGGCAATGACATGTGTGAGCTATGATGGCATTCCAGTGCCGATTTGGCGCACAAGCGACAGAAATTTGATCCCTCTCCTACGGATTGGAGTCTAATTTTGCTTCGCGTGACCCGGAAGTCTGCCAGTGGTTTTCGTCATAACGTGGTCACCGGACGGCTGAAAGACGCTTCCCGTAGAAGTTTGGTGGTCATATTTCAATGTTCCGAGATAGTAGCTAGTGAGCGCAACACGGCTGCTGCAAGGTGAGAGCAAGCAGCAGTCATCGGCTACATTTCTGGGACTGATCATTTTGCAAACGTAGATTTTATCACTCAGTTCCCTTTGGCAGTCCACGATTTCCGTAGGATATTGCGACGCATGCTGTATACAAAGCAGGGGCGTATTTGTGACTAACTATTTTGCCATAATGGGGAATGTGACTGACTGCCTCGGTAAAACAAGTAGTCATCATCCTATTTTTTGATTATTATTGTAGGGTTTTCACTACCAATTTTGGAAAAGTATTGACAAATGACTACTTCATGTGGCAAAATAGTTAATCACAAATACGCCCCTGCTTTGTATACAAAGGCAGATAATATCAGCATGAGTGTGTTCCGGGAGGCGAGTTCTCAGAAAGAACTTTGTTAGACAGGACGTTTATCATCGTTGGAGGACTAGAGATAACTGTGGTGCTTGTGTTTGGTGCACTGGCGCAGTTGTACTTTTTGTTTTGGGGGAGAAACATTCCTTGGCCGAATACATCGAATGGACTTTCGGAATGCTGGGCATTGTCTGCGGCGGAAGGTGCGGAGAGGCCAGCTCAAAGAACGGAAGAGAAGATCAATTTGGGTTTGTCACGCTGCTCCCGTTTTGTGCCGGCGGCCTGGACCAGAAAAGATTCTCAGGATCCACTTGAATCAATGCATCCCGACGATGATTACGGGTTTGCATGATCTTCATAGCGCAGCGTTGCAGGGACGGGCTCTACGGGTGTCGTGCAACGTTTGCGTACGTACCGTACAACAGCCTCAAGCACCAATGATCTCATTGACCACATTTGCCACCTGTATCCAATAGCTGCTGGAGCGAAAAAGATAGTGTACAAGGATGTAAGGAATGAAGGTGGCCGACTCGTAGCGCTCCTTCATCATGTATGATCAGGGAATGCTAAATTAGACTCTTGCTCAACATGGAAACCACAGCGCATCATTGCAACAGAGGACTTCTCGCAGCAGATCATGCTCAGCCCTCGAGATAGATTCATTAAGTACGCGGCTTTTCTCCCACCTGGCATCCCGATGGCTTTCCCCCGCCTCTTTCGCCGATTTCGCACTTCCGATCTCTCTGCCCGCAAAAGAGAAGCCCAGCACCATCCCGTCTTCGATCCGCATCAACGACAGCCATTCTTACCCACACAGGTACGTTCTTCTTCCTCGTCGGTCTTGCCGAGGCAAGGCAGGTACCTATTATTCCAACCGATACTGGTCGCAGTTGCCCTCCCGGCTGGTTTAACGACGGAAACGCTTGTCAACCGTGCGCTCCTGGCACCGTTCAAGGCCTTCCGGGTCATTTCTTCTGCAAACCATGTCAGCCAGGAACATTCTCGCGCCCATATTACAACTTGTTGCCGAACCGTCCAAGAACTTCCTGTTCCAATTGCTCATTCGCTGAATTTCAAGACGAGCTTGGTCAAGCATCGCATAAGATATGCCCTCCAGCTTCGCTTCCCCTTTCCGAGTCACATGGGCCAAATCTGAGTTGCATCCCTTGCTTGGAGCCAATTTACGCCGACGGTCATCGTTGTTCCGCATGCCCCAAGGGCAGATTTGTGCAAACTGTTTCATCGGGAATTCGAAACTGTTGTTAGAAACAAAATTATAGAGCAAAGCCAGTCAAAACTAGTGGTGGCGTCCAAAAGCAAAGGGTGTTCCGGTCTGAGTATGACTCAGAAACGCGGGTGGTTAGTGGAAGAGAAATGTAGTGTGTTGCAAATGTTGGACGTGACTCGGATGAAATGTCTTTGTTCTGTTACGTTGTTGCAGGGGCATGTGAAAGAATGTTCACTTGCCCAGGAGGCGTGGTTAAATGTAATTGTTGGAGCTTTGCTTGCGGTACATGTGGAGTGAGTGTCGGAAAGGCTTCACTACCTTAATACCTTCCGCGCACGAACGCTTGTCTATGTAACAAACTTATATTTCGTCCAGTTCGTTCCGGTATTGTTGTTGAGAACCGTATTCCTTGTGAAGATGAAAAGGGAATTGTCGCCAAGAGTGCTCGTCGAAATGTACCAAGTTTCAGCCACAACCGCACACTTCGTTCTGGGGCGAGGAGCAGAGGCGTACACTGTGGAAACGGTCTTCAAGCTCTAAACGGACGGCGCATACCTCTAAACTGTCCCGGGAACCGCTTTCTAAATGAGACCTCTGGTTAGTGTGAATATCTGGAAATCACTCTGCCGAACGAGAGGTGCTCTCCGTGCGACGCAGCGACTGGATTCCCGTATTCGCATGAGTTCAAAAGCTGCCAGTGTAAAGGCACAATGACTCTTGTGAACGGGAAGTGCGTCGAGTGCGAACCGGGCTTCACGACGGGCTTAGTGGCACTATGTGTGCCGTGTGCTGCGAATAGATTCAAGGCGGCTGGACAGGGAACGCGTCGCTTCTGCGCAGACGCGGATCCTGATGTGGAGCCGGTGACCGAATGTGTGAAAGGATATCGGCGCAAAAGACAAATTCTCGGCGAGTGATAGAAGCTGTAGACGATGTGCATGTGGGCAGAGGATGATAAACAGGACGTGTGTAGAATGTGAGGGGGGTGAAGTCAGTCTGGGAGGCGTTCTGCTCGAGGGGCGTAGACGGCAGTGTGCCAAACCGCGATCGGAGCGCTTTTGTGTACGTGTACAAACGTGGTGCAGCGGCTAGACGAAATCGCTCTAGAATCAGTTGACATCCAAGCGGGGGTCTAGCTAGTGTCGACGTTATGGTAGATTCATTTAGCTCGGAACCGCCGTAGAGCAGAGGACATCCAGAGTAGGATCCAGAGAGTTCCTTGATGTAGCATTCTAGCTTTCACAGGAATAGATTTGACAGCAACCCTAAATTCCCTGGTCTCTGTGGAAGACTCGCGTGCGAGCCCATTTCGTTCCGGCCGCTTAATCGCGACTCGGATTCAGACACACCACGTGAAGGCGAGCTGCATGTGTGACGACAATGTTTTACCGCTCAAGAGCTCACTTCTCTCATATGCGAGATAAGTAGCACACATCATATCATCTGGATACCGATACATATTGGAATCGATCGCAACGAGCGAGTGGACAATTTGGCAAAGTCGAGCTTGGAGCTGCCACCGACATCTCAGGTAGCAGTGCCAATAGACTTCTTGGATGCAAAAGCACGAACACAGAAGACTGCACGTACTCATGGTCTTCTACGAGAATGGCCTGAGTTCATGAAGTGCGATGCGGAAGCAAGAACAGCGGAAGTGTTACTAGCACAATTCTTCACGGGGTACGTGTCAAGACTACATCCGGTAGCAACCTTCCTCGAGAAAAAATGCTGTTTATGAGACTGTCCGTGCAGGGCAAAGACGGATGTTGATCATTACATGCTCCGGTGCCAGTTGACTAAGCATGCCAGGAGAGAATACTTATCAAGTTGGCGCGAGCGAAAGGGAAAGTCAGTCAAGGATATTATTAGACAGTGGTCGCAGAAATTCCTTGGTTTCCTGCGGAGAGAAAAATTTCTTTAACCAGATATGTTTTACCCTTATGTTGTAGTTAGACAGCAAGGGCCCGCAGCAAAGAAGAAGAAGGAATAGCTTTCCCCCCTGATACGGTTCACTTCTTCGAATCTTGTACAACTGTAGAAGGCTAGATAAGGGTTAGGTTGCTACCCGGGTTAGCATTTCAGAAGTTATTGTAGTTACGCAGGAGGTTCTTGAACGACTTGCATACTGAACGCAGTCTCCAGTTCATAGAAGCCCAGTCGAGAGAAGTACAATGACAGCTAGCACCCGTACATCGCCAAAGCCTTGAACAACATGCAAGCTGACAACAATGTCTACAACCAACGAGGGAGGAGTCCCCTATCCTTATCTTCCGGAACATCGTTCATATGGCGTAGAGAGCTTTGACCACCAGTCTCATATAGCGCTTGAGTAGAAACTCGACACACGGGCCGATACCGGAAATGTTATCCGTGCGTGCAACATGTACACCCAGAAATAGAGCAGACTTCGATTCTGTGCCTTACGAAGCAAGCGTGCTTGACAACCGCATAGGAAGAAGACGTGTTTGCAGGAGGAGACTTGAACCGTTTTGGCGGTATGTCAGAAACAATGGTGGTCATGTCCGACAGAGTGACCAGGTCTGACAGTCACGATGAACACAAAGAAGCGGTGAGGTAACAAGCATGAAAAAATGATACCCTGTACAAAGGAATGACGGAGAGAGAACGACTTGCATTGCAGCCTATGTACACGTCAACGCGACAACGGTGAGACAGCTAATTTCTCCGGGAAGTGGACGTGGCTCTTCATCTCGCACGCAGGTGTCATTCTTTTTCAGCGGCATGTACGGTTATAAGGACAGACCTCACCCTTCGTGCGCGTCGAACCTTGGGTATAATATCTCGCTTCACCGATTAGCCGGGTTCAAGCACAAACACTTGAGGAACGTACAGGTGAATATTACCAGGGATACAAGGCTCTAGCTGCGGTGACACTGCTACACATTGCTGCTGTGACAAGGGCAGTAGGGTTAAAATGAGATTAAAACACGCCATACGGGCAGGTAAGTTAAGCCAAAACGAGGAGGCTTGAGAAAAAACGTCCAAACAGCTAGCGCAGCATTGGGTAAGGAATATTTTCCACGTGTTACAGCGGAATACGGTGTGATTGCGGTGCGCTCATTCCCAAAGTAAACCGGGAAGCTCCTCTGCAGAGAAGCTCGGGAAGTGTCGAAAAGCACAGTATGTAGCAGTGAGTGCAAAGCTGTCATGATGGTGCGGCGGCGGACTGATCCGCAAGCGGACGATCGCGGTGAGCCAACATACTCTTCATCTGCTCACTCTTCTCAGGCGAACGTGCGCCAACCATAGGAATAAGTCGTCGCGGCTTTAGCCATTTCACAAACTTGCAAAGTTCGTCAAAGCTAGAATGTTCCGAATATGGCAGTTGAAACATGACAGCGTTATCATGCGGTCGAACCGATCGTGCAGAGCTTCTCGAGGCGTTAAACGTCCACCCAGTAGGACGAAAACAAACGATGAGTGCTCGTCCAATAAATCGTTGCGAGAGAGAATTGCGTTTGAGATACTCTCGTAACGCCGGTGGGTTCAACGCGTTCATGGCGACGAGGTGAATTCTGGCGTTGCGGGGGTTTGACACGAGTCTGGATTGAAGATGTGGGATTTGTAACAAAGAAAGCATGTCTCTTTTGCGTTTGGAGGCGTATATGTGCAGGTTAAGCTGGGTAGCAACGTGCATAAATATTCGCTCCTTTCCGATGGAATAGGTTCCAAAGAAGAACAAACACTGCCCCTTTGTACGCGTATCTTCCTGAATGGCGTGCTGAACGGCGGTTTGAATAACTTGGTGTTGCGGGGGGAACACATAATTGGGTGAACAGTAGGTGGTATCTAAGTGCAAATAGTGAAGAGAAGCGCTCTGCACGAGGGTTGTCAAGGCGTCAAAGGTGTTGAAATGGGGCGCATGGTAACGGAAATCACCCGTGTGGAGCGTCCATCTCTTGGTGTGCAGCACAAAGAAAAGAAGGATGACGGCACCGGGACAGTGATTGGCGTCGAAGAGCCATACGTGCGCGCGCTTGCCAAAGGGATCGGCGAGCTCGTAGCGACGTTGGAGCTGTAGCGGACGTAGCTTTTGCGAGGGAACTCTGAGATAACGCTGCGTTAAGGCGGCGGTTATCGGTGTGCAATGCAAGATGGCTTGCGCGGGAAGCGACTTTGGCAAGCCGCTGTAATGGTCTGCGTGAAAGTGGGTGAGAAATGTGACAGCGTTGAGCGGAAGTGTATAGCTGAAGGCGTCGACGAAAAAAGCGGTATCGGTAACGCGGTGAGAAGCGGGCGGCGGCACAGACCTGGAGCGGAAGCGGAAGCGGAGGGCGGACGAAGGGGCGGCCGTTTTGGCGGCGGCTGCGGGAAGTTGAAAGGGGCAGGGCGCTTGGCTGCGGGCGAGAGCGGGGGCGGAAAAAGGGCCTGGAGCTTCCGCTGCGCGCCGAGCGGGAGGGGGAGGGCGGGCAGCGCGACGGACAGCTGCTCGATCGTGTGCACGTTTGCGGAGCGGAGCGCGGCGAGGTGGTGAACGAGGCCGTGAGCGGCGAGCAGCGCGGGCAGCGAGGCGGGCGGCGGCGGCGGCGACGGCGGCGGCGACGGCACGCTCAGCGCCGGAAAGCGCGCGGAGAGCGCGCGGCAGCGCGCGGAATGCGCCGCGGCCAGACGCGGCGGCACGGGCGACGAGCACTGCGGACACTTGCGCATGGCGGCGGCGGCGGCGGCAACGGCGGCGGCGCGACCGCGACGCGCGGCGGAGACGAAGCGGCGGCGCGCGCGCACGCGGAGGTCGGCGTGACTGGGCGAGCGCGCGTCACTTTTCTCGCGTGGCGCGAGTGCGGCGCGCTTTAAAACACGCCGGTGGCGCGCCACTTGGCGCGACACGCGTGCGGCGCGCCTTCCCGCCGCGTGTCGCTTTTGTAGCAGCCACGCACACAAAAGCTCTACAAAAGGTCGCACCCCCCCCCTCCCCCTCCCCGACTCAAAGTGAAGCGCACCTCGTCCTCACCATCGCCACCACCCGCCCCGCCGCAAGCCACACACAACGTCTTCCCGTCGCCCACCGCCGCCAACCCAGCCATGTTGAACTCGCTTGTTTCGATCGTGCCCAATCGCGAAATGCTCGCCTTTCCAGAGCAGCTGGTAAAGCGTTTGCGAGCTTCAATGCCCAACTCGCCCTGCTCTGTGAAGGAGCCCTTGCTACCGGTGTACAGCGCCGAAGCGTCGCCCGTGCAGCCGAAGAGCGCCTCTCGCACGCCGTCGCGCACGCCGTCGCAGTTCGCGTCTCTGCAACTGGACGTGAGCAGCTGCGCGCCAAACTTCTCACCGCACCAGCTTCGACGAATGGTGTACCGACTGGCCGATGCGAACAGCTACCAAGCAAGCGCTTCTCTCCCTGTAACACCGCTTCCGCAACACGTGGTAATAACGCTCAACGCCGACGCCTGCCAACAGTCACAGCGCCCCGCTGAAGAAGCTTTGCAAAAGTGTGTGATGCAGTCTTGGCTGCTTTCCAACCCCATCACGCTCATGTTCGCTCTGCTGTTTACTGCGTTTGTGGCCGCCTACATGTGCGCTTCCGCTCTACTGCCGTGAGCGCGGCGCGCCGTCAACCGATAACATTTCTTTTTTGTGTACAAACCGTCTTTTCTTTTCCGAGTTGGCTTCGTCTAACACGCCCTCGTTTACACCTACCGTTGCAGCTGACCAACATAACTCACCCCTGCGAACCGCAACAACTAAAAGAAGCACTCTGCTTGCAGACCGGCGCGCCCTCCCCCCCCCTCCCCCCCCGCAACCGAACATCTCTGTGCACATAGCACCAAAAAAAGGCGACGCCCACCCAATTTTGTAAATAAAAAAACAAGCTTGCACTGCCACTTCACATGCATCGTTACACTGCTGTTGCCCATGGCAAACACAACCAATGCAACGCGCACCAAACGAAAGCACCTCCGTCGCTCTCGTACAGTACGCAGCGCCACGTATCTTTGCGCGCCCACTTTCTGTGCCCCATGCGTACACGTAGCGCCATCCAGAGCAGTGCGTTTCGGACCGCCCTTCTCGCCGCCTTTGCTTCTCTTCAGTCTGCACATTGCAATTGTTCAGCAAACTGCATAACTCTGTACATGTTCTACAAGTCGCGTTCCCCTCGCTCCCAGCTGTGGAAAACGCGCTCCACTGCAACGCATGCCAACCGTACAAACACGTATTTCATTCGCGCTCTCCTCCTCAACCTTTTTGCAACTCCCGTTTCGCACCGTCTCTGCCTACACGTCGCCTCGTCGTACCACGCTACATGGCGCGTCTCCTGCACAAACTGTGCGTCGCACAAACTTTCGCAAACGCCTCCGTCGATAAAAGACATCATTTCTCCGCACGCGCCATTTGTGCGACGAGGAAAGGGTCACAGCCTCACGTTGACTTAGCTTGAATGGCTTGTTTCGTGGCGCTCCACACCCGCACAGCCCTTCACTCTTTCTCGTCGGCTGCACTAATTACATAGCACCCAGCGTGATCAGTTGTCCAGACACGTGCTACGGTCGCCCTGCCAGTTTGGAGCCCTTCCGCCGAGCTTGACAATTTTCATGAGAGCACGAGCACGACGATGTGCCGTTTGTGCTCTCATGAGAATTGTAATCGACGGCGCGTTTTGGTTGGCGTGGCTAATGGTGAGCGCACCAACCAAAACGGCCCTGACGTCACCCACAGCCGGCGAAAAGAAAACAAGTGTGAGTCTGAAACAGAAAAAGTGCCGCTTTGCAAGCACAACTTTCATTGCACGCAAACAAGCAAACAGAATCCTTGCTTTCCAAGTGACGTGGATGCGCCCCGCCCAAAAAACGCACCACTGCGCAAATATCGAACAGCGTGCTAAAGCGCCCAAAAAAAGTTGCGCGCCAGAATGAAAACACGGCTGTGTCACGCTTGCGCACACATTAAACACACGGCAGCAGCTGCCGATTGGAGCAGCGCGCCGCGTTGCTTGCTACCATGCTCAGCGCTGCACGGCTACTGGCGACAACGCTGTCAGCGTTTTAGCCCTCCTGGAGCGCCGCACCGAGCATGTGCACCGCATCGCGCAAATAGTTGCCCCGTTATCAGATGCTCTGGGGAACAGCTCTGCAGGCAGTTGTTGATGCGCTGCATTGAACGATGCAGTGAACCGAACAATTGCTGTTCGCACTTTCTTCCGCATGAAAACGTCGCAGCACTTGTTTAATGCGCCGGGTATGATATGCGCACTTGGACGCCGCCGAGCTGTGTACTCATTTAAGCTCTTGCCCCCGTGCATGAACATACGCGTCGTTGGGTGCAACCGTGCATGCGTCCATATCGGTACCGTACAGAACACGCTATCTTGCATCCATCTGGAACAGTCGCGGTGGCCACCAACGAGGGGGGTTATAAAACTTTAGCAACAAAAAAAAGACCATCTGCGAATGCATGCGTGCAACACGCCATGACGCGTATTGCTGTACCTTTGTACATTCACGCCTGCCATGCCGCCTTGTGGTGTCCAAGTCACGCTGCGCGCAAAAAGACACAGTGCGCAACGTCTCTTTATTCCAGCAGTGCCACGTGTCCACCGCGCAGACCTGCTTTTATTCCCGCCGCCGTTTGCTACGCTCTTCCACTCCCCACCCGTCGTGTGTGCCCACTGCGTTCGGACAAGTGTGTGTGTGTGCCCGACCAGCCCGAAATGGACGCCGTCCACTTGGCGCGTCCACAGCGAGTCATCTCGCCTCCGTCGTACTTGTCGCCCTCTCACACGCTCGCAGAGCGCGCCAACCCACACGCTCAATCTCACGCTTCCGCGCAACCCACCCTCCGCACAGTCTGCAGACGCACATCACCGAGCGGCGTCACCTCCGCCCAATCTCCATCCGCTCACCCGCCGCCACCCGCTCCAACGCTCCGATGGCAGCCGCCTTCGTCCCGCAGCACGCGCTACCGCCCCGCGCGCGTCCGCGTCACCGTCGCCCGCGCCCCCCGACATGTTCGATACGTCCCTCTCGTCGTCGCCTTTTACAAACCGCAGCCCTGGCCGCAACGGCGCCTCTCCTCCCGCCCGCGCAAGCCTTTTGGCCCTTTGCTTCTCCACCCCAATCCACCTCCTCTCAACAAACCGCCTCCACCGTCTTCTCAGTGCTGCCCACTACTATTGCAGACGTTAACCTGCTGCCCGTTCACTTTGAAAGCGCCGTGCAAAGCTGCGCAACGGCTGATGTCGTCTTTCTGGGAGAGCATCATAACTCGTTGGTGGACCATACCTTGCAGGCTCGAATCATTTCAACGCTGCATTCCACATCGTCAAGACCGGTTGCCGTAGCGCTCGAAATGGTCCAGCAGAAGTTTCAACCCGCCTTGGATAAGTATGTAGCGGGGCAGCTTTCAGAGTTAGATCTGTACTTTGCAACCGAGTGGGAAACACGATGGGTGTGGCCGTACGAGCTTTATCTGCCCGTCCTTCGAGCATGCAGACGCTTTAAAATCCCCCTTATCGCCCTTTCCATAAACTCTGAAACGCTCAACAAGCTTCGCGAGGAAGGCGGCATTACCAATCTATCGGGGCTGGAAATGCGCACCCATGTTGGCGATGCCGTTGTCTTCGCGGACATGATGCGTGAATCCGGCTTTAAAACATATGTCAATGAATGCATCACCCCCAGCTATGCCGCCCATTACAAGCTGGGTCTGCTTAATGAAACTACTAATTTCAATACCTACTTTACCAGTAGGATGTTCCGCGACGAGGCCATGGCTACAAGGGCTGTGCGACATGTGCTCGCTAATGACGGCACGCTCATCTGTCTCCTAGGAGCCGACCACGTCAAGTTCGAATACGGCGTCACGGGACGTGTCAGAAGACAGTTGTTCGCGGAGAGAACGAGACTACGCGATAAACACAATCAAACTACAGTCAATGAGCCCATGCCAGAAGTGGCTGACCCGCTCCTGAGAACTGTCATGCTCAACCCTGGACCTGCCGATGCGTACGATACCACCGACGGCAGTCTCAAACTTGAAATGCCTGTCGGTGATATTCCGGTGCCTATTGCTGACTTCTTGTGGTTCAGTTCAGCTGCTGATGCCAAGCCGAGACGACAGATTCGCAAAACGCTTTTGCCTCCGATAGAGCGTCTAACTAGTTCATAACAATCTTTTCTTTCTTGCTTTTTGCTATTCGCAAATGCCGCCTTGCTTGTCTCTCGCTCTGTCTCCATGTCTTTGTTCGCCTTTTGCGCGTGCGCTTTCGTTTAAACGTGCCCACGTAGATTGTCGGCCAACTTGAGTGTGCGGCAGTCTCAGAATGTAAGCAAAGTTACCGAAGGTAGATGCACTGAGCCTTATTGCATTGCGATTTGCGTAGCTAGAACTTCGCGAACGATCGCCATGCGCTGTGACTCCCTTGCGACTATTTCGCTCCCTGCTTCGACCACGTCTCACTACCTGCTCCTGGAACATACGAGGGTCGGCGACGTTGCGTAATCCATGGAAAGCACAAGCGTAGAAAACCAGTCATCTTTTTGCCTTTACCTCAAAAAGTACAACTCATGTGTCTTCTCTATACTCTATACATCGCCTCAATCTCCTTTGCATATCTTTCCGACACAATGTTCTTCTTCAGCTTCAGTGTTTGCGTCATCATCCCATTCTCAACAGAGAACGGAGTGAGCAACACACGCACATGCGAAACACGGTCGTTAGCACTGTACGCCACTCGTTGCCGATTACAGCTTGCGATCTCAGCTTCCAGCGTACGCACAACTTCTCCCGACTGTTCAAGTTGATCTTCAATCTTCTTGATCTCTTCAGCATTCTTCACCTCATCCGTCAACAGCTTTTCCACCTTATCCTTTGTTCCCTCTTCAATCAGACCCTGTGATTCCAGCAACCCCAAATTGGGCACTATGAGAGCGCCAAGCGCTTTCTCATCCTGTCCAACCAACATGATCTGGTCAATCATCGGACTCGCGGTCATCACGTCTTCAATTGGTGCAGGCTCGATGTTTTCCCCGTTTGAGAGTACAATGAGCTCTTTTGCTCTCCCGCTAATCACAATATCACCTCCCGGCGCGCGGTAGGCCAGATCTCCAGTGTCAAAGTAGCCCTCCACATCAAAAGCCTTAGCAGTAGCCCCCTGGTTCTTCCAGTACTTGGAAAACACATACGAACCCTTGACACAAAGGCGCCCTTGCTTTCCAAACGGAACTGGTTCTCCCGTTTCCATATCTACCAGCTTTACATATGCTCTGGGCAGCTCTGTGCCCGTCGATCCGCGCACGTTGTGCTCCCCAAACCTGTTTGCGATAACGGGGGACGTCTCCGTCATGCCATACCCAATGCAGATATCAATGCCAACACATTCGAAAAAGTCCTCAAGAAAACCAGCAAGACTGCCGCCGCCTGACAGACAAATACGCAATCTGCCTCCAAATCCATCGCGAATCTTACGCCATATAAGCAAATTGGCGAGCGCATAGAGCGGGGTGAGCAGGGTGAATTGTATGGCACAAAGCGCCTTTTCAAATGTGCTGGAGAGCGGAGCGGCGTGGATATGCTGACTCCTGAGGCGGCGGCGGGCGCTGATGTAGGCCATGCTAATACCCATGAAGAGGGAGAAGAGAGCCTGTCGTGTTGCAGATGCATGGCGGATCTTCTGCATGACGGCGGAATGAAGACTTTCAAATACTCGAGGAACAGCGATGAGCATGTGTGGTTGGTGCTTCTGGAGATCATCCCTAAAATGACGCTTGTTGGAGTAAACGGTTTTGACGCCTTTGCTATGACACCAATACTCGGCCGTGCGTTCGAATACATGCCAGCATGGTAGGATGGAAAGGAAGGTCTCACCTGGAGTGGGATCAAAGGCTCCGAGCGAAACGTCTTCGAGCTGGGATAGGATATTTGCATGGGTTAGAACGACGCCTTTCGGATTTCCAGTGGTACCGGAAGTGTACAACAGGGTGGCAATGTCGGTTCTTTCAGCAAGGGGTTTGACGAGGTCCGAGGTGTAATTGGCTCCCAGATTGAGCACATCTTCGTACGAGTAGATTGGAACGGCGCTGACGAGGTGCTTCGCAGGTTGGGCATGGCCAAATAGCAGCACGACGAAGTGCAGGGCGCTGAAATCGACGCCCGCGGAAAGAAGGGTCTTGAGCACAGCAAGGTTCTCCACGAAAAGCACCTTGCTTTCGGAGTGCTCTAGAATAAAGACGAGCTCATGGGGGGGTGCTGAGACGCCGCGCACGGCGGCGGCAGCGCCAGCGGACATGATGGCATGATCGAGAATGCACCATCGGGCTGAGTTCTCCGAGAAGAATGCAACGTTGCAGCGCGGTCGCAATCCCAGAAGTCGTAATCCGGCGGTGCAGCAATTGATCTGCTCGTTGAGCTGGGCGAAAGTGAGCTGCTGCGGAGGGGAGTGACGCTCGTCCACGACGGCAAGGTTGTCGGCGGTGGGCGGCTCGGCGAGCACGTGGATGAGCTGCGGGATGCTGCTGAGAGCGCGGACCTTGTCGGCCTGACGACCGGGGGTGCCGACGGGGCGCGGGTACGGGGTGACGGAGGGCGGATAGGTCTGCGGACGGACGCGCGTTTCCGGCGGCTGCGGCGGGGACACGGCGAGACGCGGGGCCACTGGACGGGGACGCACGCGCGACGGGGACGGGGACGGGGACGGGGACGGGGACGGGGACGGGGACGACGACGACGACGAGGGCTTGCACAGAGGCAGCGCGGGCGCGCAGCAGAAGGCCACGCTAGAGACCATGGTCGGGGCAGCGCGGCGGTTGCGCTTCGCCGGTTTGCGCTTCGCCGGTTTGCGCTTCGCCCCACGTGAGGTGCCGCCGCAGGGGCGCTGGGAGAGTGCGAGCCGCGGCGAGATTGAGGCGATTCCCTCATCGTGCTTTCACTGTAAGCAGTGTATAATAGCTGTGCGCGCTCTGTGCTCAAACTTTGAGCCTCAAAGCAGGAAACAAACACGGGACGAGAAGAAGTTGAGAAATTAGTTGCAGTTTGTGTGCGCAGTTGGAGGGCGCGTCCACGGCGCACTTGTGCGCCGTGGCGCTGGAGTCTCTGCGCTGTGAGTGGTTGGGGCGGCAGCAGCCGCTCCGCGTTTGGATTGGCGGTTGTGAAACGAAAAAGCAACAAAATGCATCTACCAATGGGCGGTGCGACTGGAACGCATGCGCGTCGTTGCGGCTGCGATGCGCTTCATAGCCGCGACCGAACCTCGCGCGCTCACCTGCGCCCGCTCGCTCGCTCGCCCGCCCGCACGCAGCGCAGTCGCACACCTTCACCGTCCACGCGCGCCGCCGACTGCCGTGCTCGTCGCCCGCCGCTCCGCCACCCTCCCCCCCCTCCCCCCAGCCCCCCCAGCCCCACCAACCCCACCAACCCCACCAACCCCACCAACACCCCCCCCCAAACCCCGCACGGCCGCCATGCCGCAGCGACGCGCCCCCCGGCGCGTCCACTCCGTTCTCCTTCCCCTCTCGCCCAGCTCCGTCCCCCTTTCCAGCTACCCCCGCCCCCTCCGCGAGCTCCGTCGTTCCCGAAACCACATTCTGCACCTCCTCCGCGTCTGTTTCCCACCTCTCCAAACCCCCGACGTCGAACGCCTCCACACCCTCGCAAAAGTTATCACCGACGTCGCCGCACCCCTCGTCGAGGCCGCAGCATCCCAGCAGTTCATCCACCTCGTCTGCGAGGCGCAGCTTCCGGAGGCCCTCTCACACACGCTTTTCGTCGCCGTTAACGCCAACCTCCCCGACTTGCGCCACTTCATTGTCCGAGTGCTCAGGGCCTTCACCATCTTTGTCAGTGCCTCCGACCTCATTTGCAAACGCTTCGCCTCCCACAATCTTTTCCCGCTCCTCTTTCGTTGCATGTACGACAGGGAGAGCATAGAACTCGCCATAAATCTCATCGAAGAGCTCTTGCACGAACGCCCCACCCTCGACCTCTCCACCATCCCCAACCTCGCCGACACCCTCCTCGCCCTATCTCCTTTTCAACTCGGCCACGCCTGTAGAGTACTGGCGTCGCTTGTGGACGAGCGCACCGAGCCCTCTTTGTGCGGTGGCGATTGCTGCGCTGGCAACTGTCTCACCAATTCTGAATGGCGTCGCGTCGAGGACTCAGCCGTCCACCTCCGCCAACGCCGCTCCTACGTTGCTTGTGCGCGCATTGTACGCGACCGCAACCATGCCGTCTTGCTTTCGATTCCCGCCTTGCTCAACCGTCTCGTCAAGCTCATTTTCATCCCTCCCGCATCGAGGGACGATCTTGTCGTCATAGACCACGCCGCCAGAGCCGGTTCAGTTGCTTTGGCCGGCGACTACACCGATTTCACCAATGACAATCAAGCACTGCTGCACATCCCCCCACACATTCGTCAGCGCTTTGCTCAAGTATTTCGTCGTGGACCCGAAGCCGATGACGCCGATCTCTTTGGAACCAAGTCTTGGAAGGCGCTCGACCGACGAATAGCAGCCTCTTTTCCGTCCTCCGCTGACCACCGATACCACCGAAGTCAACTTCAACAACAGCAAAGCTATCCTAACGGCCCAATCTCCGATGCAAACCACCTTACACATACCTCATCCCCGGTGTTGTCCCACGCTTCCCCAATAGTTGATCATCCCCATGCCCCGGCCTCGCTTGACGCCGAACCTGTGCATAATGACATGCATGGGGAGCAACCTGTGCCCGAAGCTACCTCCGAAAACCTTGTACAGCAGCTCCTTTTCACTCACATTCCACCTCTTTCTGATAGTGTGAGCGAGCCCAGTCCACCTCCGCCGGTGGTCACCGTCGATTCCATCGTCATGTCGGCGCACCAAATCGACGTGCTCTTTGTTCTTTACTCGTTGTTGATGGGCAAACGCAAGGCCGACGTACAGCGCCAGCTCACTGATATGGGCGTTTTCCATGCCTTGAATCGTTTCTGTGATGCTTTAGACTGGACCACCGCCACTTACGAAACGCGCACTGAAGACTCTTTGAAAATGCATTTTATCAGACTTGTACATTCTCTTTGTGAAAGTTCTGACGAGAACGTTCTTATCCCTCGAAAGCGGCTCATGTTTAGCGAACACGAGCGGCAGTTGTTGCAGGCTATGGAACAGGGTTACCAGTTGCAGTTTGCCCCTTTCCCGTCCCCTGCATCGGTCACTTGCGCCGAGTTACCTCCGTTAGAGAGACTGTCCCTTACTTCCACTGCAGCATCCGCAGCATCATCATCCGCGGAGAATATGAGATCGCTGGATTCGAACGAAGACAGGGCCGGCCCCACAGTGGCTCATTTGTTTTCAATGTATCCGTCGATATCGGCAAGAGATGCAGCTGTTTCGCAGGAAAGAGCTGCACCTGAAGCTGAGCCTCGCAGTCTGACAGCCAGTCCTAGAATGAAGACCCCTCCCTCTAGCGCGCCTGTTACCCCTTTGTCGCGAAAGTCAAACCCGGCGTTCCAGCAGGTGCATGACCCACCGGAACAAGCCGGACTGCTCACTAAGCTAGCGCTTATTTTCATGCTCTCAAAGGGAAGCGATGATGCGTCGAGAACAAGACGATACCTGTTATCTGGATGTATTGAAACGTTTCAACGCAGCGCTACTTTGTGTGAAAAGACTTTTCTTGCACGTCGAGGGCTTTTGAGGTACCTCGTTGTACAGCTGGCTACTTTTGACGGACCGCAAGCGCAGATCAGTGTACTTAGGCAGACTAGCTTTGATTTGCTTAGCCAGCTGATCAAATGGAATCGATCGCTGTTTCATGACCTGAATGATATGTTTCGAAAGGACCACCGACTGTTGCAAAATCTGCTGCATGCAGTATCGGATCGCCTTGTCGATTCGAACGTATTTGTGCGATCGATTGCATTGTCACTAGAGCGCTTTCGAGTAGAAGATGAATTGGCTCGACACTACGGAGAGCAAGCTGATGAGAGCGAGATGTATGACTTTGACAACTGTGTGCTTTGGGAGTTTATTGAGAAGTACAGAGTTCGACTGATTCACGATATGATCTCAAGTGTGAGAGTAGAAGACATCACGTTCGAGAACTTGTGTTGCGTGAACACGGCTTTAATCTTGTTTGTGGTATCTTGCAGAGATGACAGTGCAATTGATGCGATGCTATCCAAGCTCGCAGACATGATTATTGAGTATGCGATGAACTGCTCGATCTGCGAGTTCTCAGTGAACTCGATTCTGCCTACGGATGTCATGGGCAACTTTGCAAAGTTGGTGCAGTTCTGGTTGAACTATTATCGATATCAAGGGTCGGATGTGTCGTCCTTGGAGGTGAATACGAATATTTCGTTTGACGTTTTCGTGGAGACGGCTAAGAAGTTGCAGACACGGTTGACGGACGTTGAAGAACGGGTTCGACTAATAACAAAGAACTTGCCGGCTTTGTCATGACGGATGGCTTGTGGTGGAGTGGAGGGTTTGGAATAATAAGTGTAATAGAGTGGTTGCCGGGGCGGAGGTGAAGGAAGCTTTTGTTGTGTAGTGTTTGGTTTTGGTGAAGGAGGAAGAGGGCTTGGATGGATATGCGGTATGTAAAACGGGTAAGACTAGAGAAATAGGTGACTTAGCACTATTGCGTTGCACAGATACTGAAGTAGTGAACATATAGTGATACTGATGGTTGTAAAGAGAATCCACATTGGTGTGGATGAGTTGTTAGGGAAGTTGTTGTTTCCGGGCGCTTTGTGCAGCTGGAACGGAGGATCGGGGTTTGCTAACGGGACGGATCTACGGCGGAGATCGAATTATTGGGCGGAATGCTCGGTGAGAAACGGTGAGTTCGGGGGCGTGTATGGAAAAGTTGCGACCTGAATGACAGATTGTCTGGACATGAAGTAAGTTGCCGGGGATTGTGCGCTTCGGTGGTGTGGACGTGACGATTTGTAAGTGGGTGAAGTGCTGTTGATAACGTGATTCCGCCTTCATCACATTTGCCGCCAACATGAGATGTTGGCGGGAAATGTGATGAAGGCGGAATAGGAGAAGTTTGTGGTTTGAAATAAGGTTAAAAAGTATACACGGAAGGTAGTTAGTACACCGCAGCGGTGGTTGTGCACAAGAAATGGATGATGTGAGCAAAGGCAGTGTAGTGTTTGAAATAAGGCGGTGAAGACGGTTTAGGCAAGGTTAACACAGTGTTCTCGTTGCATAGATATGATGGGTATGTTATCTAAGACTTGAACTGGTGGAGAAGCAGCGCACATGTTATGTGGCTTGCGCACGGATTCGGTCGTTTGAGCGCTCGTTCAGAATTGATGTATTGTCACTTTGTGGAGAGAGGAGAGCTGCAGTAGTCATTGACTACGACTACAGTAACTGTGAAGTGAACAAGCGCGAACTATTTTGAGGCGTTTGTTGTAACAAATGGCCAAGGGTAGAATACATACAACTGAATGAAAGCGCAGATTTATTTTTCGAAAATACAGATTAAAATGTACAGATTAACGTTACGGCAGCGTGGTATTAAAGTGTGGACGCGTGTCAAGTGGGTGTAAATGTTAACCCTTACTAGCTATACTTATAGGGCATCATATACGAGCATGCAGACAGTGCCTCTTTCTCGCTCCCCGGATTTGAAAATGTGCGGTTTGGAGTTTTGCAAGACGGCACGAGTCGCGCGATTCGAAGGGAGCTGGTGCACAGCTGTTCCGTTCGTTTTGAAGGAGGATGCAAGGTGACGGAGGGGAACACTCGCAGTGGCGAGACTGTGTGTCGATACGCTGTCAACGGTGTATTCGATGGCGCGACATGTGAATTCAAAAAAAGGGCGCATCAAAGTGAACGCCAAGTTGTAGCGTTGGAAAGGGTTTAAAGGTAAGCGCCAGCCGGCTGTCGCCACAAAACGGCGTAAGTTTTACGGTGAAGCGAACAAACGCGTGTTGAACGGGTGTATGGCGGAGAGTCTTTTTTTGTCACACGCGCCTGTGTATGTTGAGGCGTCCTCAATGAGTGCGGGTTGTAAGTAAGGTGCGCCATATGGGCGTATCGCGCGTGGCTTTGTGCTCAAATTTTGAAAAGCGGGCGGGCGCGATTAGCACGGCGCATTGCGTGATGCGCGTGAAGAATAGGTTCGTTGAGAACGATATGGGGTGGAATGGGAGATGCGACCTTTTGGTTCGATTGGAACGGAGCTGCTCCGTGGGCGGGAACGAGTGAGGCGTGGCGCCGTCGGCCGGGAAGGGCGAGCACGTATGCGAAGCGGACGCGCTGCCACTGGGGGAGCACACGCCGCAAGACGCATGCGGCGCTGATTTCAAAACTGGTTTTGAAAAATAGAAAAGGCGGTAATACTCGCTGATAAGTGATCACGGCGCTCCGTCACGCTGCGCACTTCTGCCAACGCGCCGTGCCGGCGCCGCCGTCACCTAAGCTCAGATCTGTTTCGCGTTCGGTATGGCCGGCCGCTTCTCGGCTTTACAATGGCAAAGGCGTCACAAAACTCTAACAACTCACACTACCGTAATAACATCATCTCACATGCACAACTTGTAGACGTTCACAACAACAACCACACCCGCCCAACGCTTCAGCGCGAAGTAGCCGACGTAGCAGACGCGTCGTCGTTGTTTCCATTCTCCATACGCTCGATCTTCTTGTACAAAAAGTCCACCGTGGCGCGCAACACGTTGATCTGCTGCACCAGTCGAGTCTTCTCAGAAGCGCTTTTACTCTTCGAGTCGCCCAGCACCGTTTGGGTCACCATACTTTTCCACCCCTTTTTCGAGCCTGAGGAGGACGAACAGTGGTGATTGTCAGCACTGTTTGCAGCCGCGTCACAGCTGCTGCGATGCGCTTCCAGTTCGGATAGCAATGCGCAAATGTGCAGACCTACGCCCGCACACTCGTCGCACCACTTACCGCTGCCGGGCAGCTGCGTGGCCGTGCCCCCCCATCTTGCGGCGTTTGCTCCGAGCTGTGTGCATCATGCTGCATTGTCTCTGCGGTGGTGCTTGTGATGGCGTGCGTTTCATCTGGCCGCGCCATGGCAGCTTGCGTTGCTTGCACGTGTCGGACGTGAGGGTTGGGTTCACAGCTGTCGCTGCTGTTGTGGAGGTGCAGTACCTTGGGCAGCGGCGAGGTGGCTGTCGTAGGCGCTTTGGCAGCGCGCACAGCACTGGTACGCTGGTTGATGGCATGATCACGTTCAATAACGCTGCGACTGTTTCGACGTTTCGGCATGGAGCCGTCCCAAGAGTGATTGGACGTGCACGAATTTTGCGGATGGCGCACGTCTGCGCCGAGGGGCGGCGGCGCATTGGTGGCATTGGCGGCGGCCCTCTTTCGATTAAAGTACGCCTCGATGTGCGCTTCTAGACGGGCGTCAGTGAGGAGGTTTTCCTTGTCTTCTGGCGGACGGTTGTAGCTGTTGCGCTGACGGGAGGAGGAACGCGTCATTCTGGCGCGCGAGTTCTTTCTGGACGGGTTGGTTGAAGTGGTGCGGGGCAACTTCTTGTGATCATCGATTTTGAAGCCGGTGGCGTCCACGGTGATGTTGATGACCTCGACGTCGCGGTCGTTGTGGTTGGACGGTTGCAGGGCGGGTGGGGGGGAGGCGGGGGGCTGCTGCTGCGCAGGCGGCGCGGGCGAGGCTGAAGAGGCGCCTTTACGACGCTCGGCGTACAGCTTTGCGGCCTTGCGCGCAAAGTAACCGTCCCTGGCGGCTTGGGCGGCGGGGGAGAGCGGCTTGCCGCCGTGGTAGGAGCGCCCGCGGGGGAGGGCGGCGGAGGCGGCACGCGGCAGCCGCGCATGCGAAAAGGTTCCTGGACGAGGCAGCTTGCGGAGCTGCGCGTCGGAGGGCGCGGGGGCCGGCGATGGGGGGGGGATGTCCGGCGCGACGGGGGGGGCGGAGGTGGATGCTGGTTGTACGGCAGCCATGTTGGGGTGGGCGAAGAACACAATGCACGTCGGCGGTTGCGCGCCGATGCGAGCAACAGTGGCGCCGCTTTTTGTAGCGTGTGAGCGGCGTTCCGTTCTGTGCGCAACATGGCGCGGCGTGCGGCGCGTGCGCACGTGTGCGCGCGCGCGCGTCACGCATGCTCGTTCTTTCGGTGCTTTTTTGGCGTTTGGCCGTCACGCGGCGCGCCGCCGCTGCCCGCGCCGTTTGAAGATTTGAAACGCGCATCGCCCGCAACGGACGTTGCTGCGCGCTTCGCTTGCGCGCCGCGCGCACTGTCAGCCGCGCCGCCGCTTCCTACTAGCGCCGTCGTAACGGTCTGCTCTGCGCGCCCTCTCTCTGTACGCTCTCATCTCCAACTACGTGCTCATTCTACCTTCGTATGCATCTCAGTCTCATAGCCGCCCCCCGCCTCTACGTCAGTGTTGCACGCACGCCACTTTTTTAGCCCCGTTGCCGAGCGCTTGGAAAGCTGCAGCCCGCATATCTGTGCACAACGTTAAAATGTCTCACCTCAACTCACTGCTTCAAAAAGCGTATCCTACAACTTTTGCAAATCACAACCACACACCCACACACGCACACACGCACTCTCACACACACAGCACATGCAGCATCATCCTCCCCAAGCCCTAGCCCCGTCTCTTCCCCATGCGCACGTACTCCCGCAAAATACAAGTCAAGTCTAACAACCCGTAACAACTAAAACATGCACTGCACACACACACACCATCACGCAAAACAAACATCACTTCTAAATACATTACAAACGCTCATACAAAATAACGCCTCCCGCCGCTCACATGTACTCGTACTCATGCCCGTAGCTCTTGGAACTCTTTCCTCCAGAACTTGCGATTACGCTCACCTTTCCACTCCCACCAGGAGTCACGCATCGCACGTGCTGGTATTTGATGTCCACGATGTTCGTGCACGCCTTTCCGCCGAACCGGATCACCAGGTCGTGCGCGTTGAGAAAGTGTCCCGTTATGAACACTTCCGTCCCGCCCTCCTTCACCCCACGATCCGGGTGTACAGATGTGATTGACACATGCTTCGGCCCTGGTTCATCCGCTGTCAAAGCCAGCACAGTGTACTTTTTCAGTTGCGGCATCACCAGCTCGCCATACAGGCCCTGCGTCAATGCCACCCCGCTCTGGTCATAAAACTCATACGGCTGAGTTTTCAAAGCCGTTCCATCGGGCTGTAGTTCCGCGCGCCATACAAGCCCTTCCGCCCCGAACGCAACCTTGCTCATCAGCAGATCCCCCTTGAGGGAGCCCTGAAACGCGTTGGCGCGGTACTCGATGATACCGTTTGTAGACGACGACATTGTACCCATGCCCTTCATGTACCCGTTTCCGCTCTCCTCCTCAATGTCCTTAAACACGCATTGCCGCGCGTCGGACCGTCCGCGGTTGCGGTTCGGATGGCCGTAGTACATTCCTGCAACTGCTCTGATCAACTTGTCCTCCGATTCTGGATCGTCCGCTTCCTCCGTGCAAGAGACACTCATTGCACCGAATCCAGTGTTGGGTCCATTATCGGTCAGGTACGTGTGTCCGTTACTGTGTCGCACTATTCCAAAGCAGTTTCGCAACCCGGTCACGTACGTCTCCACGTCACCCTCTATCACGTTTGCTGTGGAAGGGTCGTCGTACTGGTCATACTTGATGTTTCCATTGAAGCCCGGTCGCAAGTACGGCGCCTTCGCAATGGCCGCTGACAACGGGTTTTCAGGGTATCCACCAATGCCGTCGCCCGGCTTGCTCACGCCGGCATTCGAGAACGACCCGATGGAAATCAGCATGGTTCCGTCGGCCAAGAACGAAATCGAGCTCACGCCGTGGTCATGATTCGACGTAGGTAGCCCGGAAATAATGGTAGGCCCCTTTCTGGGACATCCATCTGCCTCTACTTCGATGGATTCCACCGTGCCGCTGTCCCATCTCAATCCTTTGCTCTCAAAAAAGTGCGTGTTCACGGAGGCAAACACGCGTGCGTAAGGGTCGAGCGGGTTGTATCCGAGCCCGGTGATGGAGCGATCTGCGCCCATGCTGGCGCCGGTGCACTTGGAGCGGACTACGAGGTCGCGGTCCACGTAGACAACTGTGACGGTTCCCAGAAGCGAGCCAAGGTAGTAACGATGGTCGCGTCCAAGCACGATGGATGTGATTTCCTCGATGATGAATTGCGAATTGTCCTCGTTCTTCCACGTGCCGTGTTTGAAACGAATGGGGACGGTGGCGCCTTCCTGATAGGTGTACGAAAGGGCGTTGGATGTGCCCATGGAACTGACGACGGTAACAGAGACGGTTCCAGTGCCTCCGGGCGCGCTGCAGGTAATGCGCGAGCGGTCGACGTGCTCGACGCTGAGCGCTTGTTGCGAACCAAAGTAGACTTTGGAATCGTGATACAGGTAGGCGCCGTCAAGGGTGACGGTGTTCTCCCCCGTGGAGGGTCCCTCTGCAGGCCCCAGTTGCTCAATTCTGGGCGGTTCGGTGAGCGAGCTTCTCGGCAACACGGTGACTTGCATGGAGTCTGAAACGGTGTCGCCGGTGTTGTCCACGACGGTGAGTTGAATGTCGGTGGTGCCGACGGGCAGGCGGACGTCGCACTGGACGGAGGTGCAAAACACCCGATTGGTGTCCATTCTGAGCCAGCTGAAGGATACAATGACGCCGCTGACAATGGGAGGCCCCGGTTCAAAGTAATGGGAATGGGAGTTTATACCGTCAAGATGAACCATTTCGAAACCGGTATTGTCGATGTCGTACACGGTCTGATCGACGCCTGGAACGGAGTGCGCGCGGTGGTCGAAACCTCCATTTGTGCTAGCGCCAAGGGCGGCAGCAAGCGCAGTGCAGAAGAGCGCGAGCGCTATGAAATGCATGTGCTGTATATCTCGCCGGACGCGACGAACGCGGAGCGGACGGTTAATGAAAAGATGCAGCGGAGATGGAATGAGCAGGGTAGGCGGGGGGAGTGAGTGAGGAGGCGGATGTTGAGGACGTTTGTGTTGGTTGGGGGGCGACTGGACGGCATGGTGCGGGGAGGGGCGTAACGAGGTGGGGCGCGGGGACGGGCAGTGGACGGGAAGGAGGGCGCTGCGCGGACGAAGACGCGGGCCGAGACGGTGGTGCGCGAAGCGAAAGAAGGCAGGCGCGGCGGGGCGCGGAGCGCAACGAAGCGGGGCGCGAAACGCAACGGCGCGCGAAGCGCAACGGCGCGCGAAGCGAAGCGCACCACAACGAACGAAAAGGAACAGAACAAAAGTATTTTTAAACGCTGAATTGAGCATTACGTAAGAAGCGCGCGCCACGCACGTGGCGCGTCCAAAACTGCGCGCTCACGACCAGCAGCGCGCGCGCAGGCGCGCCATGGACGATGCGCGTAGCAGCGCCGCGGCCCAGCGCCGAGTGGCCAGTTCGTCCGGCGCCCAGAACTGCAGCATGGCGCCGGACACCAGCTTCGACACCACCACCTTGCACTGCCGGAGTTGCACGCGCACTCGCGCCCCTTCCACCTGCTCCCGCCACAGCACCCGCTCCGCGTGCTGGTCGCAGCACACCAGCGTGCGTTCCTTGAGCGCCAGTAGTCTGCATGTGCGCAAACCGCATATCCACGGCACGCGCACCAGCCCGTGCAGCACGTTTCTTGTGGCGTCTGCCCGGATTGCGGCGCGGAGGTGTCGCTCCACCACGCGCGCGCGGGACAGTACGTCCTGTTTCACCACGTTCTTCTCACGGGCACCTTCACCGGAAGGCGACGGAGATGCGGCGGTTGACAACGCTGTGGCGCCGCTCGTGGCGGTGGTGGCGGTGGTGGCGGTGGTGTTGAGAGAAACGACGCGACGCATTCGACGCGGTGGCTTGCGCTGTGTGTTACTGTCACTCGCGGTGAGTCCGGTGGCCGTGCGCTTAGCGTTTGGCCAAGCATTTGAGCGACTGTCACCACGGTCGGCAGGCGGTCGTAGGCGCCGGAGCGGGGCGAATGTGGGCATCGTTTCAGACCCGTCCACTTTGTCCCTTCCGCGGAGTTGAGCGCGTGGCGTGGCGACCACAACGACGGGTGCACACTGAGCGGCGACGCTTGTGTCTTTCTCCGCGCTCTCAAGTTTTGTTTTTGAGCTTTAAGCGGTGCGGAGCGGGGGGAGCGCGACACCGCGCACTTGCGCCATCGCGAAACAACAATTACACCTCTCGCGTTTGCACTGTTGCCCGACGCGCGTCAGCGGCAGTCTCCACCACGTGTACGTCGTGTGCGCGTGGACACGTGCGCGTCCGCTCCGGACTGCCGCGGTGTGCTACTTGCGTTTGGCTGACGGAGCATTCCGCTTCTTCGAGTGCACGGTTTGCGAGACTCACACACGCGAGTTGCTTCCGTCACACCTTCACTCCGCGTCTCGTCGTCCCCACCGCCGCCGCCGCTGCCGCCGCCGCCGCTCCCCCCCAACCCCCCCCACCCGGCTCCCACCGTCCCACCTCTGTCGTCGCGCAAGAAGATGAACCCCTTGGCCTCCTCCTGGGTCAAGGACCTGCAGGATCGCGTCAAACGCGCTTCCGCCGACGTCAACGTCGCCCTGCAACCGCGTCTCAACCAGGCCAAGCGCTCCATAGAACAGTCCATTCAGCAAATTGCACTGCGTCCCGCAAAGGACGCTTACGAAGCTGACTACCCCCTCTACGAAATTCTCTCCGTTCTGGACGACCTGCGAAACCTCATTTCCGAACTCGCCACCCATGCAGAGGCGCATAAACGCGCCATGTTACAGCTCACTCGAGTTGAAAAACAGCTTTCGTCCTCTTTGTCCCCGGAATCTGCCCTCGGCGATATGCTCCAGGCGTACGTCCCGAAGGATGCTCTCGCCGCCCAGTTCGCGTTTGTGCAGTCCCAACAGTCCGCTGCCAGCTGTTTGCAGGCATACGCCATGGACGTGTACCCGCCCATTGTTGACCTGGCTAGAACCTTCGAGGACTCCTACACAGACAAAATTGTCCCGCTCAGAAAGAGGTATCTTGCCCAGAAGAACGAGTGGAATAGACTGAGAAGGCAAACGGACACTGACGGTTTTGACACTCTTATCGAGACTACCGCAACCATATGGCGCGCAACCAGCGAAACCCTCTCCGCTGAATGTCGCGCTCTCATTTCTCACTGCACTTCAAAGCTATCTGAATGGACCCTCAACGTAGCCCAAGCGAAAGCAGACACCTTCCGAAGAGCGGCCGACTTGTACGAACAGCCGGCTAAGATGGCTGAAGACGCCCAAGACTCCTCATCCTGACTCCGTTTTTTTTTGTTCACACTGCTCACGAAACCGCCGAGTTTCCCCACGTTTTCTTTTTTGCACGCCTGCGTTCTGTGCGCTTACTTATTGCACTATGTTTCATTGTTGGTCACCTCCGTCGCTGCAGCTGCTTGTTGGTTCTTATCACGGTTGCATTGCACCCTCACCCTTCATGTTTTGTCTCGCCTACCCCTTAACACCTTTGCGTCTTTAATATTTGTGTGTCTGCCCATTGTTACCTACCCGTACGCCCTACCTTTTACTCGTTCTAGTCAGATCGATCGCTTCCTCATTCTTACATCTCACGAGAGGCGCCTTCAATTGTAAATCATTTCCACTAACTTTTTCTTGTTATCATGGCAAGGGGTACTATTCTTGGAACCCCTCCTTGTGGGCGGTTCTTAATCTGTGGACTGGGTTATGGCCTTTTACTTCCTGTTAGCTATCCTCCACATCGCAAAGCCGAGTCCCAAGTCAGAGCGCTGATTCACTATCCAAGCACCTCTGGTGTGCTGCCTTGGGCGACGCTACTCAAAAAGAAATGGGCACAAACATGATCTTTTGCTGATTCGCGCATATTCTTTCTTTCTCAACAAACAAAATGGAACTGAAAGGCGCCAACTGCACTTGCTTCTAGCTACACCATTCCACATCTTACAACGCGTTGCTTCCGTCATGCTATCAAAGGGTTATGAATATCGTGAACCCCGACAATGAGAACGCGTCAATTCAACCTGAGCTCATTCTGCAGTTCCGCTAGCTCTGGAGCCCGATACAATTTTTTCGGTCACGCTAGGGCCCTCTTGCGGTGCATCTGGTAGCGCAGGCACATTTTCTCCGGAAGGAACAGGTTTAGCTGGTGGCTTACCGCCGGCCTTTGCCGCTTTCTTAGCTTCTCGTTCACATCTCTCGTTGTAGCGGGCAACCGCAGCCGTCAGGTCTGCGGAAAATTCTCTCAGCATCCTTAAAATATCTTCCTGCCGGCCCCTCGCAGCCTTGTTTCTCTCCCCAAAGTGCGCCATCATATGCTGAAGCTTTTCCATCATCAGTGCGCGAAGTGAAACAATTTCTTCTCTTACTTTTGTCGCTTCCTCTGAGAACGCGCTCATTTCGGACTTGAATCTCTCCATTGATGGATCGTCACCAATTTGCTTGATTTGCTCCGCCACGTTCGTCACACTGTCTAGAATCGCCTGTACGTCTTCTCCAATGGCATCCAGAGACAGCGCCTCGCTTTTTTGTAGAGTTGGCATGTCGTCCAGCGGATACAGATGCGGATAATCCTGCATGATGATCTTGACGAGGTAGTCCAGGAGAGTATCTCCCCTCGAGTCCTTAACTGTGCTCAGCATTGCTAAAGCCTCCAACTTGAAGCCGTGCGCTCCACCACGACCAGTTCCTGAGTTCAAGAAGTTGCCAAGTGCCAGGACAATTTCCAGCATCTTGTTCAACTTTGCAGAGTTCTCAACTTCGACCGGAATCATGGCGTAAGTATCCATGCTCTTGATCAAATCGATGGCCTCTTCGTTAAATGTCTTTGCTGAGAGTCCGCACAAAACCTTCCCTCTCAGACCCGGTAGTTGTGCCAACTCCATCATAAACCTATCGGTTTTGTCCACTTCGTCGATAATGTTTTGGTTCTGATTCAGCAGCTGCTCTTCTTCTGGAGTTGGGCAGATCATTAGCAATGCTTGTAGATTAGACGCCTCCAGTTCCTTGTATGTTGGTACCCTGACTACGTCCTTAATTTGGTCAGTGGTCATCTTCAGATTGGCTAGAATAATATTGACGTTGTGCTTCCGCTTGTGAGGCAGCACCTCAGGCTTCGCTGCTTCAGCTTCTGCCACAAACTGCGGTGCAACATCCACACCAAACAACTCATCGATTTCATCTTCATTCAGACGAATTGAGCTATCATCAAGAGAAGTCCACATGGCGTCTTTGAGAAGATTCTTGGGAACCTTTGCCCAATGCAGAGGCTTCTTCTTGCGACCTCTTGCCTCGTTCGCCTTAGCCTGCAGATTCCCAACGGGTGGTTTCGGAACAGGGGGTCCTGTCGGCGCGGCAGGCTTCGTTCCATCTTCATCTTTCTTTTCAGGCGTGCTGGATACCCCTGCTATAGCTCGTTTCTCCGCCGCTTGTTTGGCAACTTCGGCTGCACTGGCTGGTGGTTTTGCTGCGGATTTCCTACCACCTTGTCCGCTTCCTGGTCCTGAACCTCCACTATTTGGAGCTCCGCTGCCGGTTCCGCCACCGCCCCCACTACCTCCTCCTCCACCTCCACTACCATCACCACTACCGCTCCCACCTCCACTGCCACTGCCACTGCCACTACCGCCCCCTCCGCCGCCGCCTCCCTTTCCTCCACCTTTAGTTCCCTTGCCACCTCCTTTTCCCGTACCTGTTCCGACGTGGCCGGTTCCATCCCCATAACCGTCAGGAATGTTAACGAGCTCACCAGCATCAGTCTTTGTCCCCTTACTTTTGTTGTCGACTCCGATCCACGCAGTAATGATGTTTCCGTCTTTATCAACTCCGGCAACCACTTTTCTGCGACGTCCTCTTCCCAGTGGACCAACTTGTCTCTGCTTCACAGCATACCGAGCTGGATCAATGAAAAAACCAAAGTCGCCTTTCTCAAACCGAACGAATTCGCCGGCCATTGTTTCTAACTTCTTTAGCACATCTGGGCCCAATCTATCCTCCAGAGTAACCTGAGCATCATTTCTTTTACTCCTGCGAGCCATGGTCAACCTTTGTAACTCAAGAAAGATAGTCCGTATACAAAGCAGAAATGCCCTCCAACCTTCAGAGTTGCGAAGTTTTCAAAGCTTTCACAGAATTGACTTCCAGCCCGAGCAAAACAAAAGCAGATGGGTTACCGCAATGGCTGCGATATGGAAAGATGTGTTTTGCTTCGAAGTGGGGAATGGTTGGATCAGTAGTGTGTGAGAAAACCTATCCACACCATTGTTTACAAGTTAACTGCTACTATTTCTTCCTTACGAATCTGTGAGTGCTTCCACAGCGAAAAGGCAGAAGGGTGCAAGAAAAGCTGAAATCTCCCTCCGTGAGAGCTGACACTTTCGGACATACTAAGAAGCACAAAGCTTTTGTCACCTCTCCAAGATTCTGTTTTGCATTCATATTGAGAAGAACTCTCGTCACCGTGGGGAGATTTTTACTGTCGGGGTGAACATCGCTTTTTAATGAGCAGAAGAGAAATGCTGACAGAACGCAATCAAGTAAAAGTATGTGCTTTCTACAACTCTCTCATTCCATGGGTCGCTTCGATTCGGGATAACTTTTGCTCATCACGGTTCAAGTAGCACAGCAGTATCACAAGAAGGACATTGTTTACGACCTTTCGCACCAGATTTTAATAATCTTCGTGTATGTTAATCGGCGCCTTCAGTGACTTTGCCATAAACAGCGTGACTCTTGGACGAGATCCTTCACCTGGATCACAGCCAATGTGGAAACGCTTCAAGTTCTGATTCATTCATGAACAGTAGTCTATTTCCTTTTCATACCAAGAGAAAAACAGCCCTGTGGCCCAGACGTACCGTTGGTAGAGAGAGCTTGTTCGCAGGCCCGAAAAGGGTCCGCAGTACTTTGTACGTCAGAAAGCTCGGGCTATCATCCTCGATGTCAACGACAGCCAAGACAACTTGGCACGGGACGAAAGGACGACTGCCTTTTGGACTGGAGTAGCTCGTGTTCAGCGTATTCGTACATCATGGCTGCATCAAAGGAAAATATGTTTCTGGAAGCGCTCAACTCTGTCAAGTGAACGTTGCTGTCTTTGCGACCCGCGACAAGGCAAGTTGCAGTCGAATACGAAAGTGCGATCAGAGCACAGCAGTACAAGAGCTAGAGGTGAATCTTCTATTTATGTGTCGTTTTCTGCACCTAAACAAGCCTAGTTTTTACACAATCGTTTGTCTGTTCTTGAAAAGTAGTGGTTTGGCTGCTATCATAAGCTGAAGACATTAACGAAGTGAAGTATAACAAATTAGAGAGTTAGTCCGCATAGAACAGGGTAACCCTTGTATCAGTTAGTAGCAATCATAGCATCCAGTCTAGCCTTCAAGGCTGAAAGTTGATCGGTCACAGCTCCAATCTTGTTAACAGGTTCTTGATAGTCCAGAGCAACATCGGCCTTCCTCGGGTTTTCCAGAAAGAGCTTTCTCACATTCGCTGCATGCAGAAGCTGTTTGGAAGAATCAGCTTCCGCTTGAAGACGTGAAATGAATGTATCCTTTTCTGCAACCGATCGATTCAATTGTTCGATCTGGGTATCCTTCATTCGCAAAGATGTTTGCGCCTGTTGCAAAGACTTTTCTAAAGTTTGTATCTGCTTTAATGCGTTTACTAGTTCAGCAGCGGATTTGTCAAACCGGGGGTCCTTCTGGGGGGGTGTAACGGCGGCTGTCTTCAGTAACTCTGTGCGCTGGGTACCGAGTGAAGCGCTTGGTGAGTGTGCAGTGTTTGATACATTTTCAGAGCGCAATTCATCGGCGCCAACGTGTTTTGGTTTGCCGGAGGAGAATGGTTGACGATCGGATGTAGACTTAGGTTGTGCTTCAGTCTGGATCAGTGGCTGCTTGTGATCAACCGGGGATTGGTCGATAATGCTCTCCGGAACAGTTCTCCTAGGTGACGATTGTTTGTGATCGAGCGGTGTTTGGCCAATACGGCGATGTGAAAGACGTCTCCTCGGCGACGTTTGTTCCGATTCGACAGCAGAAGACACAGCTGGTACTGCTTTCTGTTCGACTTGAGTGTTGACGAGAGGTGCATCTTTAGGGACATTGAGAAGACCGCGACAATCCCAGCTAAACAACGCGCCGTCTTCACAACCAGAAATAACAGAAGCCGGTGTATGAGCAGCGACGGATATGACACTATCTCTATGTCCCTCTAGGATATTACACTTGCCTTCGTCCTTGCCAACGCTCCATAGCCTGACAGTAGCATCAGTGCTTCCGCTAACTGCAAAAGAGCCATCTGGGGAAAACGCAACGCTCCAGACGCGGAATTCGTGACCGCTAAAGACGGTACGTTGCTTCATTGCGACGAGATCCCACAAGCGAACGGTTTTATCGCCCGCACAAGAAAGCAGCAGTGGGGACGGGGTGGCGGTTAAAGCAACGCTATGCACCCATCCAGAATGGCCCTCAAAGACGTGAATCTCCTTTGACGAATGTGCACGCACGTCCCAAAGGCGTATTGTCTTATCTCTCCCTCCGGAAGCGACGATGGTGACGGGAGTGGCATCGACATCGGACGACGATGATGCCGCTACGGAGCGAACTTCGTATCGGTGGCCGGCTAGTCGAGCTGTGCTCTGACGTGTCTCGGGATCCCAACATCGCACGGTGCCGTCTTTTCCGGCTGTGATGACGAGGGAATCAGACGATAGGGCGGTTACAGTGGTCAGCTCGTGGCCTGAATGAGCGGCGTCGACCGAGTACTGAAGCGTGGGTGCATCGGATATTGCGTGGCGATGAAATGCTCCTCTTGAATCTGCATGGTAGAGAACGTTGGTTGAGGGAAGGCAGAGGGATGTGAGAGAAGAAGCAGCATAGGTCTTGCAGGGTTGGAACGGTTGGGGCGACTTCGTCGGCGCTTCTATACGCGCAAGAGCAAAGGAATCTGAAGATGTTTGGGCGGCGAGAAGATTGCTGTGCGGGGCTACGGTGATGGTCTGGACAGAGCCCTTCGCAAAATCCGGCATGGTGAGCGGCGGGGGGGAGGTTGTGGGGGGGAGGAAGAAAGCGCTCTACTGGAGGGTGAAGCGAGCGGGAAGGATGGCGAGAGTGATATGAATGAATGGAGAGGTGTGCAGGATGAGAAAGGACTGACTGGCGGGGGGAGGGGGCGAATGATGAGAGCGCAATTGGCTGCGCATTGCAATTAAACGCGGCGTGCAAATTGCGCGCGGTGGCGCTCGACGCGTGTAATTCGCTGCGCGCGCGACTTCGGCTGCAGTTGTGCGTGGGCGCCAGTCGTCGTGTGCACGATCGCGTGCTGCTGCGGTGGTGTCGCCGCTTTGGGAGTGTGCGCCCATTACGTCTTCGTCGGACCAATTCGTCATTACACGCGCAGCGCACCGCCACACGGTGCCCGCTTTTCCAAAATGACCGCGTCGTTGACGCCCAAACAGCGCGTATTACCGCCCGTCAAGCCGCCGCGTATCATCCTCGAGCACTTTGACGTCTCCACGTACAAGGTGGACCAGGCGCACGGCTATGTCGAGGCCGCTTGTCGACATTGCGGCGCCACCATCAAGGGACAGCGCAATGTGACGAGTAACTTCATTCAACACATGCGACGTCGCCATGCTGAAGAGTATGGCAAGTTCAGCGCCGGTACTCAACCGCGTCAAAAGCGTCCCAAACTTTCTGGAAACCCTCGCATAACTCCGCTCGTGCCGCCGCCCGTAGCCCCCGTAGCGCCGAAGCCGTTTCAAACCACCGACATCCTGTTGGAGACCGCCGTGATCTCATCCACCTTCCGCTCAGCTTTGCGAACGCCATGCCAGCCCATGGAGTTTCTCTCGCATCAAACGTCCTGCTCGCTCTTCGTCAAGAGGGAGGATCTGCAGAAGGGAGGTTCCTCAGTATTTCGCGCCGCCTACAACTACATTTCCAACACGCCCATAGCCAAGGGCGGCGTGATGTGCAGAGGCGCCGATGCGCTCTCCGTGGCAATAGCCGCACAGCAGCATGGAAAGCCTTGTGCCGCACTTCTCAAACGCAATACGTCGCCTGCCAGACGACGACACTTCACCGCCGCCGATGCAAAGCTCCACTTTGCGCTCGACGATGGCGTACAACTGGCACAAACATTGGCCGCTGATCAGAACCGCACGTTGGTTGATGTGGCCGCTGACCTGAGCGCCGGTGTGGATCACGCCGTGGCGGGCTACGCAACTCTGGGGCTGGAAATTCTGCAACAGTGTGCACATGCGCACGCTATTTTTGTTAGAGCTGGAAATGCGCCATTGTTTGCAGCTCTGGCCGCCATTCTGCACAGACTCGGACAAGGTGTCAAGCTGATTGCGGTGGTGGTACAAGGCGTGCGCATGAGTGAGGACTGGAGGGCGTTTGTTAATGACGTGGTGCGGGTGACTCGTGCTGAAATGTGCGCCGCTGTGAAAGCGGTGTTCAATGACTGTGACGCCATGCTACAACCGGAGGGTGCACTAGCAGTGGCGGGTGCCATTCGCTACTGCAAGGATCAAGCGCTTGAGCACGAACGAGTGCTGTGTGTGACAGACTGGCCTCTGAGCGACTTTGCGCAGATGAGACGCGTTGCTGATCTGGCTGAGAGGGTTGATAGCAAGCAATGTCTGTTTGAGGTTTCGCAGCGGGAGAATGGATGCTCGGTTGAGGAGCTGATGAGAGAGTTGGATTCGTTTCATGTGAGCAGGGTGAGGTATGTTGGCGAGTGGCCTGTGATTGTTGGATTCATGTTGGACGCCGAGAAGAGCAAGGAAGGGTTGATCAGTGAGCTGGCTGCACGTGGGTTTGGGGTGAACGATATTTCGGGGTCGGACGGTGATGAGGTGGATATGGTGGAGTGGCGCGCAGGTAGTATGGATGCGGGGAAGACGCAGACGGTGTTCCGCGTGGAGATCGAGGAGAGTGCTGAGGCGGTGAGAAAGCTGTTGAGCAAGGCGCGCGCCAACGTGGAGATGGAACGCGTGTCGTATCGATGGGACGGGAGCGAGCTGGCAACGGTGCTGTTCGCGGTATGCGCGGAGGAGTGGCAGCTGGTGAACGTGGAGAGCGAGTTGATGGGGGAGGCAATCAGCGTGAAGCGGCTTCGGAGGAGCGACAGCGCGGGAATGCGACTTCTGGGATGCACGCTGGGCGACGACTTTGAGCGACGCGTGTCGGAGATGGAGCGCGCCGCCGCGGTTGTGCCCGACGTGAAGGAAGGCTTCACGATGGACGGACGCGTGGATGGCGGGGGGGAAGCGGAGGGCGATAGCGCGGCTGCCGCGGCGGGTGTGGAAGAGGCGCAGCTGGCGGAACAGGAGATGCAGGCCATGGCTGCGCCGAGCGTGGCGGTGCAGATGGTGGGCGGAGAAGGCGAGATGGTGGCCGCGACGACGGCGGCGGCGGCTGCGGCAGCGGCGGCGGCGGCGGCGGTGGCGGTGGCGGCGGTGACGGAGGGCGTGGGCGAGATCGATGGGGCGGCGATGGCGGCGGCGGCGGTGGCGGTGGGAGCTGCGAACGTGGACGGCGACGTGGGCGGAGGCGGAGAGACTGCGGCGCCCATGGGCGTGTGATACAGAGATATACTGTATTTGGCGCCGTTGCTCATTGGCAGCTGCAAGATATCTACATACTTGCGCAACTTGCGCTTCGCCACTCAACTCCTCTTTCGCTTCGCTTCGCTCCGCTTCGCTCCGCTTCTTTGCTCTTCGCGCCCGCCTTTTGCCACGCGTGTCATCATCTGCTCCCCACTCCCTTCCGAAACTTCACCCGCTGCGCCTGTGCAATCCGCACAACCCACACATCATGCGTTTCCGACTCCAAAGACGTCTCCCCTACGGTGATTGCCTCCTTCTCGTTGGCAGCTCCCAATCGCTCGGACAATGGGACCCAAATGCAGCACCTGTCTGCGAATGGACAAGTAACCACTTCTGGACCGTCCCCGTTCCCATACCCTCCTTCCATGCCCCCTCCCGCTTCGAGTTCAAGTTCTGCGTCCGCACCGCTGATGGTACCTTCCAATGGGAACCTGGCGCAAACCACGTCGCCCTTCTCCCCCTCAACCCCCAGCCCAACTACACCCTCGACCTCCAGTGGGGTCTTTCCTCCGACCACTTCATTCCACAACGAGCCTCCAACGGCCATATCCATCCCCATCCCTCCGCCCTCGCCGCCAGTCCACCCCCTACGCCCGCACGAAATCCCGCACGCGGTCTCCCCGTCTCCGACCCCCTCTCCATCGCCGCCGCTCGCGTCGCCGCCGGCGCCCAGAACGGCGTCCAAACCCCAGATGACCTCGAATCGCTTGTCTTTCGAGTCGAGTGTCGCGTCGTCGACAATGAGAACCTCTATGTCGTCGGCAGTATTCCTGAGCTAGGTGTGTGGAATAAAATGCACTCCCCTCCCATGAGACCTGTTTCAGCCAACCTTTTCGAGCTCACCATCCAAATCCAGCGCAATCGTCTCAACCATCGTTTCGAATACAAGTACTTAACGCGTCGCAGTGATGCTTCTCGACGCTGGGAACACGGCCCTAATAGAGTTGCCTTGCCATCGGCTAAACTGCCCGACCGCGTCTGGGATGATCGCTGGGAATGCATCAGACTGGACTTCAGCATTTACTACCCGGCAAAAAACGCTGATATCATGCACATCACTGGTGATCTCCCGCAAATTGGAGCCTGGTTCAAACCTGGACCTATCCCCATGCAACTTGGCCCGGTGGAGATGCTCGAAACCGACGTCAAGGGCCGTAAATGGCATCTCTCTGTATGGGTCAAGCCGGATGTTCAACCTTTTTCATATCGCTACATTCTTGTCGATACCGTCTCCAAGCACGAACTCTGGGAACGCGAGCCGAATCGCCGCGCGCAGTTTGATGCGGACGAAGCCGCCGTCAACAGCGAGCGCATCTTGCGAGACGTTAATTTTGTGTCTGACCTAATGTTTGATCTCGTGCCGCCCAACATGTTCATCGGCCCGTACCCGCAGAGCTTGGATGACATTGAGAAGATGGCACGCGCTGGCGTTACGGCCGTATTCAATTTGCAGACTGATGAGGACTTTGAACATCGCGCCATCCAGTGGTCGCTTCTTCTAGAGCGCTACAAACATCACGATATAAAAGTTGTTCGCTTCCAAATCCGTGACTTTGATCGCGACTCACTCAGAGAAAAGCTCAACGGTGCGACGCACGCCCTGGATGTTTTGCTAAAAGAAGGGCGTAAGGTGTACATTCACTGCACCGCTGGCATGGGGAGGGCTCCAGCTTGTGCAGTTGCTTATCTGTGTTGGGTCAAGGGCATGGGTCTTGAAGATGCGGTTGCGCACGTCAAGAAGTATCGGAAAGTAGCTGTACCTAATGTACCGGTATTGCGTGAGGTGCTAAAGCATCCATACTGACGCCTTCATTGCTGTGTTGCGCAAGCGATTTTTGTTTCTAGAGCGGTTGCCATCAGATAGCGGCGCTTCTCCTTTGTGCTTCAAAACAGACACAAACACAGTGCAATTCTCTTCTATCCTACTTGTAACTTTTGCCTATGTATCTCCTTGCATGTTCCACGATGCTGATAGGAAAGCAAAAGAGAAACACTTGTTTGTCCCTGTTTTCTGACGTATGCTGGAGTGTGTTGCAAATCGCGCCATACCAAAGCATCCTCGACTCTATACGTCTGAGTAATGTGTACGGTTTGCGTTATGTGGTGGGGTTCGCCTTGACGGAACGACCTGTGATGACGATGTAGTGGTATGGTACAAACTGGGATTCTCAAGCCCTTTCTCGCTCATGAACTAAGCTTAATCATCTACGACCATGGACTTCTTCATTCCAGTTTTGCCACTACCCGCACATCTTCTGCACTTCTCACGTTTCTTCCCATTACATGCCGGACAAACGCGCTGAAAGGATGTACCGCCAACGAAAACGGCGCCACGAGAATTGCAAACTTCGCATCGCACGGTTCCAAATCCAGAACAATTTGGACAAAGCTCATCATCAGAAGAATCTCGCTGAGCGGTTTGATCAGTTTCAACAGGTTTGAATTCAACAGGTGTCAGGCTTGAAAGGTTAACAACTTCTGAGATCGCTCGCGTCGCAAAAGGAGTATGATCACGTACAACTCTGTTATGGTTGTACAGCACGTTGAGCATATTCTCGAAAGTTGCGCCCAGGATACCAATCGAAACTGTCAAGCACATTGAGCAACGTGCAGTTCGGCGGGGAAACATAGAGTTAGTATTGTCAACAGCCTGTCATATCTCTGACTCGGTTCGAGATCACATGCCGATGAACGTAAGTAGGGATCCAGCTTACCACCAGCCGCTATGATACTACCCACAGGAAGCACAGACAGATCATATCCAAGTCCAAGAGCTGGCTCTCGAGCGCATATAGCTGTTTGCACTAATGGTGTCCAGGAGGCTACCCACGGCGCACAAAATGCCCGCTGTGCATTCCTTGCTCGTCTCCGCGAAGACATTGTGTGACGGCCGTTCACTGCGTATGGGATGCGGGCCCTCGGTGGCATTCGTGAAATAAGCTCCGCGCGGAGTAAGGGAGCATGCGCATGCGGTTGGACCAAGCGGCAATGGGTGCAGAATGAGGGTTGAACTCCGTGCTTGCAGGTGGAAGAAGCATGCCCGCCCGAGATGTCGGAGGACATATCCAAGTCGCATGCAAGTTTTGCATGTTTTTTTTAAATGAGCAAGCTCCAATTTTTGAAGAACCGGCCTTCAGTGCCTTGCACTGGGAAGCCCAACAGCCGAGATTTGAGCAAAATGGATTGGTCGGTTGACGGAGGGAGCACTCAGTTGCTCGCTGGGCTTTCGGGTTTGAAATCTCACCGCTGTACCAAGGGTAGGATACAAAGGTTAGCAATTCTACCCTTAAAGTTATACCGAAGGGTACCTTTGTACCGATGGCACCGTTTGTACCCTGCTACTGAGGAGTAAGCACAGGGGTGATTTTCGTGAAAAGCAGAGTTCTACCGAGACATTGGGAAAGAATAAGTCAACTAGAGCCTCTTGCACAAGACATGCAAGAGGTATGTGCTTTAGTCTGTTTCCACATAACTACACTCTGCGAAACTGACGGAGAAGACTTCTACGTTGCCGCCAAGGCATGCCTAAGGTGCCCGAAATTCTTCCGTGGAGCCCGATGAGCTTCAGATATGGGCACTATACCCACAGGAATACACGACCCCGGCAATAATGATCTTGTTGTTGTCGTCGTCGTCGCCGTTGTCGTTGTTGTCGTTGTTCGTGCGCGGACTCGCTCCTCCACGTTTGTGAATACGGGTACAGTCCAGCGTACCTCTGTGCCCTTCTTTGCGTCGGCTATGATACCCCACACAGACCTGATAGCTGGTCCACATGGATCTGATTCGCATCATCACCAGTGGAAAAATGCATGTGCCCTCGGCGAAGACGTAGCCTTTGCCGAATGGGACCGTGGTACATTGTTCCTGCAAGGTATCGTTACCTCTGAAAACTTTCGTGATGGATATTTGTGAATGGCATTGTTGAAGGTCGACGATCATCAGCATCAAGGATTGTTCCTCTTTCAAGTTCACCGTGAATGAACTTGAAATATCCGTCGAAGCAAATGATGTATCTGTCAAGTGCGTCGTGACTTTAAAAGAGTGGTGTCTTCCCAAATTACTGAAACTCTACACACCCTCTTGTTTGTCTTTTTATTTTGTTGTTGAGTTTATTCCACTCCACGAACAGTCGCGAGCGGACGTGACTCAAATTCTCAGACGCTCGTTAAGCTCGATCTCGAATGCCTCATGCTGCTTCACCTCGACTAAATTCAGGGCTCAAACCATGACTTAACCAGCAAAGTGTGACTTGAGATTCACTCCCCGTATTGCCCCGGATTGCTTCTCAGCAGGGTACCCCGTCTTTAAGCGCAGGGTTCTGTCTGCAAAGATGAATTCTCACTTTGCGACTACTCTTCTTTTCTTCAGCCTCTACTTCTTTGCAGCTGCGTATACCGCATCTCCTCCGGCACTGGGCAATAGCCAAGATATTCAAACGAGAGATCAATTCCCATTATCATCAACAATCCATAGCCGCCGGGATTTCCAAATATCATGGATCGTTTCTAATAATGCTTCCCAGACGTCCCGTCAGTCCTCCCTGGACCTGGATGAGACCACTGTGCGTAAAAAGCGAGGCAAGAGGAAGGGCAAGAGGAAAGGCAAGAGGAGTGGCAAGAAAAAGGCAAATATAAAAAAGCAAACCAAACCACGATCAAGAGCACGGCCGAACAAAACAGGAACCAGAAAGCCCCCGAGGAAGCCAGCAAAGAAGATCATTCAGAAGAGAAGTCAGAAACAACCAGAACGAAGAAAGCAAACCAAACCACGATCAAGGGCACGGCCGAACAAAACAGGAACCAGAAAGCCCCCGAGGAAGCCAGCAAAGAAGATCATTCAGAAGAGAAGTCAGAAACAACCAGAACGAAGAAAGCAAACCAAACCACGATCAAGAGCAAGGCCGAACAAAACAGGAAACACAAAGCCCCTGAGGAAGCCAGCAAAGAAGATCCATCAGAAGAGAGTCTCCAAGAATAAGACACGCTCAAAGCGTTGCAAACGTCGGCAGATTTCTTGCAAAGCTGATTGCAATAAGCGAAACAAGAGGGTAAGTTGTAAAGCGGTCGCACCAGCCTTCAGACTATGCACGAAGGATGTTCGAGAAAAATATCCATGCCCTGGCCAGAAGCTGCCGATGTGCAAGGTTGTCGAGAAAGAACCAGCAGTGTGTAAACGGACTGTGACTAAAACGATGCCCTGTAGCAGGAAAGCGAGCGCTCCTAAAGAAGCGTGCAAAACAAAGCCTATTGAAGCCCTTTGCAAGCCAAAGGAGTGTTCAATATACGAAGGAGTAAAGTGCGTTTATGGTAAGATCAAAGGTCCGTGTGAATCTCGGAGCAGCAGATGCAACAACTGCGTGGGAAAATATAGGCTAAGGCATTGCACAAAGACACATACTCGTCGAGTTGAAGTTTCTTGTCCTCCAAATCTTTCCCATGAAGCAAACAGTTCTTCTCTTGGAGGTGCGCTACAGAAACAGAATCGTGACCCCAGCGAACAAAACGACACTCCCAGGGAACAAGACGGCACGAATGGAAGTGGTACTGTTACACCAAGAGGCCCGGATCCCATAATTGCTCCTCGATCGGAAGACCCAGTCGCAGCACCTGTTTTGCTCCCTGCACCGAACGCGCCGGCTTCACCTACCCCAACACCTACGCCACGACCTTTTGAAGACGCGGTCATGTTTGCGAGTAATGTTCGTTGTCTCGCTTCCCTCTTTGATGAAGAGGAGTGCTACCATTCAGATATGTCATGCCAACTGTTCTCGGAAACTTTCGATTCAACTGCCTGTGCTATTCAAGTGTGTCACGATTGTAAGCAATTGCGATATATGCCAGTCTCGCCGGGACTGAAGAGATACTGCTTTGAGCTGCTCGAGTCAAGCTGCAGAACACTGTACTCGTTTGACCAAACCGCCATCTCCAGAGTTGCCGCAACTGGCGTGAGTGCACGAGTATCATCATCCACATTGCCTTCAGGAGTCATATATAACCCGAACGACGGAAAGTGCTACCAAGTCGAACAAAAAGATGTATCAGCTCCGTGCAATGTATTGCTTTCTCCAAATGAACATTGTGTGAATGGCTGCATAGTAGGAACATGTGAGAAGACAATAAGAAAGACCCATTTCTGCAAGGACAACCTACCAGAAAGCTGCAAGAAACCTAAAAGGTGCCACAGGGAGCAGAAGGAATGTACAGTCGTCAAAGAAAGTCCCGCCCTGTGCAAGTTTAAGATACCTGTGGAGTATGCGTGCGAGAAAAAGAAGACGGTGTCTAAACCATGTATCATGGAAGGCGCAAAGGCAGTCGGTAAAGTGGGTCCGCAAACAGGCCTCGCTGGGCAAACTTCGAAACATGTACAAGATAGCCTGAACAAAAGCGTCAAGATGTGTACTCGTACTGTCAAAAAGAAATACGTTTGTGGGAAAAAGAACGTCTTGAAGTCAGCTACATGTGTGCAAAAGGGCTGTAGAGCAAGAAAATGTGAGATAAGGACTTGCTGATCCCAAACCTCGCAAGTGTCACGGCACACATCAAGTATTCGTTTGAATTCATTGTAATCCTTGTAAACCATTGTAATCCATCTAATGTTTCATCTATTAAGACAATCAAAGCAACCATAAATAGCACGTATCCATTACGCCTGTACTTCGTCGGGCCCGATGAAGTTCCAGGGAACTGGATACTGGATAGTCTGTTGTTGATTGCCGATGAACAAAATACGAACCAAAGAAACCTACATAAGTGCGCTCAGAGAAATAGTGCCAGAGTTGACTGAAGCAAGTGCAAGTAGCTTTCTTTCAGCTCTGTCACCACAGTCATTCTTACTGTTCAGTCTTTTCTTTTTCTCTTTCCTCTTCGCTATTCGCTCATTCTTCCTGCGTCCTCAAATCGGCCGAAAGGATGCAGGAGCACAGAGGGCAGTATTGCTGGAGAAGACCATTCTCTCATGAAATCGTATTGCTACATGCCCAAGGATGAGGAAATGCAACAGTAGACTACAACACAACAAAAGTTTTCGAATTCGTTACCATTGTTAACAGTTTGTAATGAATTCCCATCACGTTCGCAGTATCCAGCATTCGTCTCCGTAATCAATAAAAAATAGACAGGGGCAAAGCATTCGCTATGATAGTTGGTAAAACGGACCACAAACTTTCAAGAACCTACAGCCAAGCAAAGGTACAAAGAATCTTCGTACTTTGGGGTGTTTCCTTTAGCTAATTGCGATGATAGGCATCAGCTATAGTTCTCCGTGTATGTAGAAATAGTAAGTCTGCGATATTATATGGCAGTGACCGCTATGATGGCTAAGAATCCTAGACTTTTGAACTGTGCCATTTCAGTCTGGTGAGGTAGTGTTGTCATTGTCATGTTATCAAGAGAGTTCCTGGAGACAGAACTAGATGGACAGTGGGAAGGCTTTGGAAACCAAACCGTAGATAGCAAATCTTTTTGAGGTATTGCTTCGTTCGCCAGGGGAACATACACTCTTACTTACATTGCAACTCTTGCAAAGTTATGCATACTTCGTAGTTCATCAGCTTACTAGAATGTCAGAGAAGATCTTTGTCAGATGGCGATACACAGTGCCTGACCGCTTCGGATGAAGGGAAAAGCTTGCGCATTTCATAACGTTCTGATTCGCAAGATGGGGAACAAGATTTGAAAGTGATGTCCGTTATTCTTTTTGCGTCGTTATCTCTCGACATCTTATCCTTTGGAACTCTCGCTATTGCGATGGAGACAAGGTTTTGAAGTACTTTATATCGTGACAGAATGGGAAGAAAAGTTGGCCCAAAATCTGGAGAGGGAGGCTTTCTTCCTGTAACTCCGCCATGATCTCGGACACGAGCCGGCAAGCTCACATACATATAAATGGGTCGTTTGCTTTTTCTTGGTTGTGTAGGACATGGATGGTTTTCTAGAATGAATGTGATAGCGACAGCAAATCAATATTAACTGGCGGCGCATAGGCGCAACGCTTTTGATGCGCAGGGGTTAACCTATTAAGATACACATCATGGAAACCATGAGGCCGTAAACCAAGCTATCTAGTTGCGGGTCACACTGAAGGAACAAGTGGTTTGCTTGCGCAGTAAATCATAAGGTCGAGACCAAATATGTTGCAAATCACACCACTCTATTGTATGGGAGACTGTACATAATAGCGAATGGGCGACCAAAAAAAGATAGTTGTTTGTGTTCTGCTGAACGCATTGAACCAGGGATGGGGAAAAGTCGCGAGACACTCGAAATTTCATTTTAACTGCGGTGGAAGTTTGTCAGAGGAGGTTGGACAAGACATTTTTTTCATGGATCGTGATGTGTCTCGTTGGAGAGCAAGTGGAAGAGAAATCATCACCGTTTACATTCATATTTGACCCCCAGAACGGAAAAAATTTCATTTCCCTGATGGGCTATGAGTATCAGGGCTGTGTTAATTTTTCCGAAAACATTCTTGCAAGACAAGAGCTACGGAGGAGACGTTTCCCCTCCGCATGAAAGACTGTGATTGCCAAGGATCAAAATTTATTTTGAATGACATCCATGGTGCGGGGTAAGCAAATCGACAAGGTATTCAACGTAACTCTGGTGGTCTGGCAGGGACGATTCGTCGCGTCTGCGAGGGTGAGGGAGAATGATTAAACGAATAGAGCTCATTCGGGATGAGTGGAACTCATTCATTTTTCTTGAGCCATATACGCCATCGTACATGGTTTTTATCAGAAGCACCATACATTTTCAAGTGTATGATTGATGGCCGAATCTGCGGTAAAAAATTTTTCCACGGAGCTGATTTTAAGAGCCAGCTCTCTCTGTGTGAGCAAAATGGCTGGTTCTGTGGAGATTGTGGCCCCTAGCTAGTGAGTGAACATCATAAACTGAAGTTAATGGGTTGGAATTGTGGTGGACATAATTGTGTTGCATTTGCATATGATTAAAGGGCGGTGGTACGTACATATTGATAAATGAAGGCTACCAATCACGTGTGCCTTTGATTGACGAACGCACTGGGGGCTATGTGCTGAGCGTGACAGGCTCTCTTCTTCTCAACCCATATGAATGAACAAGTCATCGAGGCGGAGCCAGGTTAATGTAATTCACCTATCGGTTCCTTTGACGCCAATGCAAAGTAGTCACAGCTCGCCAACTCGCTTTCGGAGTTGCGGGATTTGATGATATTTGTCGTAGCGGCAAGTAAAGCAGATGTTAGGATAATGTGTATGCGTGTGGGGGAGGAAAGGGAGGGTATGTGCCCCGCCAATGCTTCCATAAAGCGCGGTACTAACTTGAAGAGCTGAAGGGTTAATTTTTAGTCGCTACCAAACGGGTGTTAGTTACCATTATTGGAATCCCACGGCTAGCTTTCATTAGGGTTAGCAATGTAACCCTTATTCTGTACCACCAGTTCCACAGTCCTAGCTTTTGGCAGTCCTACGGTGGATGTTTCTCTAGAACATACTTGTGTTTGCTCGCCCTGTTGAAGCAGTTTATTTTACGGACTGTTGAATTGAATCGCAGGAAATTGAAGGACAGCACCTGGAATGTGTAAACGACAATTCAGTCGTTAGTTTAGAGTGTGATACTGGGAGTACTCGGCCTGAATGTATGACCATGCTTTCTGTTATTTTGAAGGATGAAACTAGAGTAATCAGCAAAGAAAAGAGAGAGCTTAACTGTGTTGTTTCAGGGACTCGCCCAGATACTCACTCAGAAGGTGAAGCATATTATGATAGGTGCCGTAATTGCAGTCTTGTGCTAGTCGTTCATCTGGATGGTCAACGGGATGTCAAAGAATAGGTTCTACCTTTCGTATATTGTTGTGTCAAGTGGATAAAGTTAGGTAACCCTTACTACTATCGTGATTCCAGAGATATTGATTCCGCCACCAGCTTACTGGTAGCAATCTGCATGCCCTGTGGGGAAGGCAATGACTCCGCGGTGATATTCTCTCAGCGTGGATGATGTGCAAAAATGAATATGAAGAGACGCTACTGAGTATTCTCCTGTTTACTCTGGGCGAAAGAAATTTTGATCTTGAGTTGGTACCGACGGTACACGAGCTCTGAAGTTGTTCTACTAGGATACTTAATTTGAATGCTGCGATGATGTTTTAATTGAATACATGCCTTGCTTGGGAGAGCGTAAAGCCGTTGTAGCCTTCGGAGAGGAAAGCGTCTCCTATGGAGAACAATCCAAGTGTCGTAATTTCACACACAGCATTTATAACAAGCAAGAACGTACCACCGGTGCTCACATTCACATTATTGACGAAGAAGAGAACGTAATGCTAAAGAGTGTGTAAGTGGTTTAGAAAACCTCTGCCTTGAAGTATAGATCCCCGAAAGAGAACCCTTGTATGAATATGTGTACGGGACTCGCCACTATTCCAGAGGCGATACGTCTACTCGAAAGGCCTGGTTCGAGTTTGTAGACGATAGGTTGCATAGCAGCCGCACTCCCAGATTCATTTGACTTGCCTCCGATTTATGCTCAAAATGGTTGAGAAGGACGGTGCATCACAGTCGGCGGTGTGAAAGGATAATACTTCCTCGTCGGTAATGCATGATGTTCTGAGGAGGAAGATATGCGGTTCCCGAGAGATCCATCTCCGCTGCACTGACTTCAGACAACGCAAGTTTGTACCAGAAACCCTCTGCCATTTTTGGAGGGATGCCGGTTCTTATCTATCCACAGTCGTTGCAGCGTGGCCTAAATCGACGGGTCCATGCCCATTCTGTGGCGAATAAACGCTTGGGAGAGATCCAATTCTTGATCCAGTCGCGTTCATTGATGCACTGAGTGTAGTACGTTTCGCAGCCCTCCTCTTGGTGTGTTACCGGTGGTACCAACGGTAGACCTATCCTTCAGCACATAGCATTATTTGTTTTTCCCGGCAGCCCCTCCTACCGAGGCCGCATGGCCAAACGTCAACAGTCCAAACGACACACCAGGGGCACCTGGCAAGTTTGGCTTCGCTAGCTAGCCAGTTTAGTTGTCTGCTCATGCAGTTCGATATGTAAGCATCAGTGACGGAGCTTGACGGAGTTACAGGTTGTTTAGCAGGAGTGATGGAAATATTTTGTTGACTCCCTTACGCTTGGTATGACGCTGCAGCGCCAATGCGCCACCAATGAAGACGCTTGCAGTTGTCAGCAAGAATTCTGGAACGGCTGGGGACGGGCGCAAGGAGTCTCCATGCTTTAGGTGTTGTGCCATTGTGGAATTGCGCGCGATGATTAGTTGGTTAAGAATGAAGTGCTCTTGCACGATGTCTTTGAGGATTCATAGGCGCGATGAAGGCCTCAAACCGTTTCTACATACGCCATGCTGCATTCAAGAAGCGACGGGTTCAAAAAGTTCAAGTTGAAGAGAAGGAGACAAGTTGGGGGGTGGGTGGTGCGCCCTGCAGTATTATGAGTGGTGTCACGCTGGCACGTGCTGTAGCACGACTGTGACCAAGCCAGCTTTGGTGGACGTGGAACATTTCGTATTGGTGTACCGTACCCTTGTACAACAAGTTTAGATAGCCGGGCAATAATACAGAAGGCAAACAGGAAGCAAGAGCATTAGCGACACTGCTTGAGTGTGAGCAGAATCATTGCTTGCATGGTTCTTCAAAGAGGGTGTGATTGTAGATAACCATGACGTCGATAGCAGCTGTCCAATTGGCACAGAATGAAATGCTGGAGAATACACAGCGCAAATATAGGGTCAAAAAGTTTAGCATGCACGAGAAGATTCTCTTTTTGAGGTTTCTCAGAAAGAGAAAACAGGAGGTACAGAGCGCGCTTGGGTACAGATAACTTTACGGTGGAGGTACCAAAGGTAATAGAAAGCGGAGGCAACGATGCGCAATGCAGCGCACAAGATGCAGTCCGATACAACAAAGGGAGGGATGGGGGTGGTAGACTTGTGTGCGTGTGTTCCCAGAAGGCGATGTTTGACGAAGAATAGGGTCCATTGGTGAGCACCACAACAAGGGACAGCAGTGCGAGCAGCGCGCACTGGGACGGAGAAAAGTTGTATGCGCATTTCAGTGAAGGAACGGATTGGTGGGATAGGTAGGACGAATTGAAGCGCGCACGAAAGAAAGTGCGCTTCGAAAAGGCAGCCAGTGGTTAGCTGGAGATATTACACAGACAAGAGTGACGAAAAAGAAGGCAGTCAGTGCAGCAACACAACAGCGCCAACATCGACACCTTGCTCGGCAGCAGTGAGAGCCGGACCCCACTGCTTGATTCCAAACGCCGGGCCGCTGGGGGCGCAAATCTGCAACGTCTGTAGCAAGTTTTTCGTACTCTGCACGGCGCGCGCATCCAGGCGACCCTCAACTCGAATGAGGTTGACTCGTCGTGCAGAACAGATTGCTCGAACTCGCTGCGCCTGCGATTGTTTGATAGTCTCGGTAGCAGCGATGACGCGAACGACAGTACCTCCCTTCTTGACCAGTTTGCAGAGTTGTTCCAGACGACCCTCCACGTCGAAGGCGACATCTACAACAGCGTGACCGAGCTGAGCGGTAACTTTGTTCCGCGACCGGTCTACGACACAATTTGCATACGACTGAGCGACGGCTTGTTGGTGCGGTCCGTGCACACCTGCAATGACGTTTACACCGTACACCAAACGACAGGTACGCGCTATTAGGGCGCCTGCAGCAGTGAGCGTTCCAGCGATGGCCACTGTGTCATTTCCTTTGAGAGCGGCGACGCGCACGGCTTGAAATGCGACGGAGGCAGCTCCAGCAGTGACGGCAGCGTCTGCGAAGGGCAGTCGGGTAAGCCAACACTCGTCTGCATGGACGGTAGCGTAGGGGGCGAATGCGCCTCCAAAGCGGGTGAGCGCGGCTACGTGCTGGCCCGGCTGAAAGGGGTGGTGCGGCGGGGCGGTGACGACGACGCCTGATAGGGCGCAGCCGGGGACTGGGGGGGGTGGCGGGGATGTTTGGGCTGGACGAGTTGGAAGAGAGCGCCAGGCGCGACAGATTGCTACGTCACGCGCGTCTACTGCGGCTGCTTTGACTCTTATGAGGAGGTGATTTTGGGGCGCGTTTGGAACGGGCACTGGACCTGCTAGCAGTTTGTACGGACGATTGTTGTGTGAGGCTTTGTCCGAGCTGGTTAGGAAGAGGGCGTTCATTGTGGACGGTGGGTGGTCGCTCATTGTGTGGGGGGCGGGGGACTGTGGAGGGCGAGGGTGGGGGTGTGGGGGAGGGGATGCATGGGGGTCTGTTAGATAGCGGTGGTGCAGTCGGGTGAGCGGACGTGAAGGGGTGGGGGGGGGGGGGGGGGGGGGGGGCGGGTGCCACGAAAGGTGACGGGGGGCAGGGGGGGTGGTGGATGACGTGGCCACGGGTTGGAAAGCGGCGCATATGACGTAAGCAGCGAATTCGGCGGAGAAAGGAGCAAGCGAGAAACGCGGCGGCGGAACTGGCGCGAAGAGGCGGCGACGAAACGGCGTACAGTAGCGCGCGGCGGCGGCGGCCACGGGCCACCCATTGCGCGCGCGCGCGAGTTGGGCGCGGTGGCGAAAAAGGCGCGCCGTTCGCGGCAGCAAGCGGCGCGTCTTTGAGCACTTTTGTTCGCCGCCGCGCGGACGGGCGCGCGCGCCAATCGCGACGCGCCACGCGCGCCACGACTGCCACGTGCACACGCCACGCACCTTCAGCGCGGCGCGTGCATTCCCGCACGGCGCTACGGCGCGCACACGCGGCACACGTGGCGCGACGCGCACGCGCGAGGCACGCGTTTTGGCGGCGCGTGCCCGCGCCACGTGGGGCTTGCTCGCGCCGTCACGCCGCAACCTGTCAGCATCGCAGCGTGGCGCACCAATGGTACCGCCGAGAAAGGCGCCCCATCGCACCCGCTCGCACCCCCCACCCCCCCCTCCTCACTCTCACCCTCATTAAAGCTTTCTCCACCCCCCCCCACCACAACTGTCCATATATCCCCACCCCATCCCCTCACGTCCGGTCCCCCCCTCCCTTCTTCCCTCGTCCCACTTCAACACCCCAACCCTCCCACCCCCTCAAACCCCTCCCCATCATGCCCGCTGTCAACGCCTCTATAAAACGCTCGTTGGCTCGTCTCGAACCCGCCCTCCAGCATAATGGTTTCCACTTTACCTTTATTTTCCTCTACATCCTCGCTAACATCATCTGCTTCTTTGTCGGCGCCTCTCCAGCATGGCTCGTCGCCAGCAACGAGCCCTTTCACATCCGCGCCGCCTTCACCATAGCGCGTGCCGGCGGCGCCATGCTCAATCTTAACTCCGCCCTAATCATCCTAGTCGCCTCCCGTTCGCTAATGACTTTTCTTCGTGGCACCATTCTAAACATGATCGTTCCGTTCGACAAAGCCATGCCCGCCTTCCATTCGCTCGTCGGTAACGGCCTCACCATCGCCACCTTACTGCACGCCGTCGGCCATATCGTCCGCTACATCTCCAGGCGACTGGCTGGTCCAGGATTATTCGGCCCCACTTCGCTGGCCATATCCGGTTCCATCCTCACCATTGTCGTCCTGTCCATGAAGACCACCGCTCTCAAGTACGTTCGCCAGAGGTCTTTCGAGACTTTCTTCTGGGTCCATCACGTCGGCTTCGTCCTCTTCTTCATCTTCCTCATCATGCACGGTTCCCATGTCGGCCAGCTCAAGACCTGGATGTACGTCCTTGCCCCGCTTCTCATCTATGTGCTCGACCGCGCCTATCGTCTCATGCACGAGAAGGGCTCGCGTCTGTCCATCACCAAGGAATCCGCCGTGCTGAAAGGCTCCGATACCGTCTGTCTGCGCATCCCGCGAACCTTCTCATACCTCGCTGGACAGTACTGCGACATCAAGGTCCCGCTCGTCAGCAACATTGAGTGGCACCCCTTCACAATCGCCTCCTCCCCCCATGAGAACGAAATGCTCTTCTTCATCAAGGTCAACGGCGACTGGACCCGCAAGCTGTACGCCCTTTTCAAGGAGCGCGACACGGAACATGACGATATCAGTATCCACGTGCGCGGTCCGTATGGCGCACCCGCGCAGCACGTCGGTCAGTACGAACACGTCGTACTTGTCAGCGGTGGTATTGGTGCAACCCCGTTTTCGTCCATTGTCAAGTATGCGCATTATCTTATCCTCAACCACACCCGACGCGGCGCGGAAATGTCCAACTCCGCGTCCGCTGCGTTCACCCGCAACCAAAGTGTGCGCGGCACTCCTTCCGTGCCGGACACGCCTTCGCACCGATCGGGGTATGCGAGCGCGCAGCACCGCTCGCGCAACGCGTCGCGGGGCATGTCCAGAAATCAATCCACCTCCAATTTCGCCGGCGCTAATAACGGCAACAACTTTTCGAGGAACTACTCGCGCGCGCTGTCGTCTAGAAACGCGTCCACGCCCATCTCGCGCTCGGCGTCGGGTCGGATGGACCGCGCGCTTTCGCGCGGCGCCATGTCACGGTCAGCTTCTGGCACTCTGGATCGTCCTCTCTCTGCGGGTGGAGATCCTCGCTCCCCCTCCGTGCAGACGAATGATAGCATTGGAATGATCATACAGGAGCAACGACTCAACCAACCATACGGACCTGCGCCCGTGGCACAGCCCAATGGCTCGCCGCGCCATTCTCTTGACAACACGTCGGTTGTTATTCCGCTGTCGTCCAATGGGCTTGATACACATGGCGCTGCGCCGGGTAGGTACGCGTTGCAGTTCCCCGGTGGTGATGACCAGCTGGCACACTATCTCCAACAGAATGAGCACGGTGACATGTACGCGCGTCCGGACGACTATGACGAGGAACTTGGTAACCCGGATGCGCCTATCCCTGACCGCCACGCCTCTGCTGGGTACGAGCCACGCGTGTCGACGGACAGGCAGCATACGTTTGAGATTGTGAAGGAGTATGACTCCAATGACGGCTTGTTCGATGATGACGACGATGAAGTGGATGTTGTGCATGGTGGTGCTGGAGGTGCGACGGACGGCGTTGGGCGCGGAGTGATGCACGACGACAGCTTCGCCATCGAGCCCATGGACCTGGAAGCCGGTGAATGGGACTACGAAAACGAGCTCATTGGAGACCACCAGACGCCGTCCAACGCGCTCAACTTGCTCGGAATGAGCTTTGGGCCCGGCGCGATGATGCGGTACTTGTACGCTGCCGAGCAGAAGAAACAGCGGTCAAGCATGATGAAGGCTTCCATGAACCTTATGGACGACGCGATGGAGGCTGCGCAGTGGCAGGAACGAGTGCTGTACTACCTGCACACTGTGACTGTGAACTGGCTAATGCTGTGGGTTATGCTGGTGCGGTTTGCTATAGTTTGCATTGGACTGGTTAGCATGCAGTTCCAGCTGAACCAGACGGGGTTGGGCGTGTTCAAGACTGTGCCTTTGAACGTGGTGGACATGATTCTGTCTATTGTGCTGGCTGTGCCGGTGACCGGGGCGGTTCTGCTGGAAATGTACTTGCACGGGGTGCGTGAGTTCATCGCGGACGGACTCGGAAATTCGTTTGACCTGTTTGTGCTTGTTCCGCTGATGATTGGCAGTGTGGTGTTGCACGTGCTGAACGTTGGCGGGGTTGGAACGGGAATTGGGCACATTTCGATGCTGTTGGTGCTTGTTGTGTGGCCGGTGCTGAGTTTGTTCTTGCTGTGGAGGATTGGGCGGACGATTGGGTCGCGGGTGATGCTTGCGCAGTACTTCAAGTCGCGGCATGCGCTAACCAAGTCGCTCGACTTTATCTGGGTGAGCAAGACGCACAAGGACGATGGGTGGCTGATTGATGAGTTGCTGCCGCTGACGGAGTCGAACATTGTGCGGCTGCATCGGTTCATCACGAGGCACGGAGAGAAGTATGAACCGTGGATGATGGATTATGAGAAGATTCCGTTCAAGACGACGTACAAGCGGCCGAACTGGGAGGAGGTGTTCACCAACCTGGTGGAGCGGTCGAGAAGCGGCACGGTTATCGGGGTGTTCTTCTGCGGGCCGGATGGGATGGCGCGCATGGTGCAGCAGGCGGCGATGAAGGCGATGCAGAAGAGCATTCAGAATGCTGTGCAGCGTGGGTACGAGACGAAGCGCATTGGGCGCGACGATGACGTGGCGTTTGAGAGGGCGAGGTCTGGGGGGAATGGTCGGGGGATGGCGCGCAATGGGTCGGCGTTGGGCGGCGCGGCGGGCGGGGGAGGAGGAGGTGGTGGTGGTGGTGGTGGTGGCGATGGTGGTATGCATGACTCTGCGGCGTTTGGATGTAGCGTGCGGATTGCTGTGCGGATTGAGAACTTTACATGAGGTTTGTGTATATTTTTCACTTTTTGAATGAGTTTTTCTTCTTTTTAAAGGCATGTAATTAACTGAGCGCGTTTACAGTTACAAGTGAGTTGCAAGCGGCGTCAGTGCGCGCGTAAGCCCGCTGTCGGGGACAGTGCGGTGGCTTACACGTATATGCGTGTGTGGAGGTATTTGTCGTGGGGAACGGTGGTGGGGTGGGCGGTGCGGATGCGCTCGCAGTGGCGGTTGTTTGTTATGGGCCGCATATGTGTGGCTGCTGCCACGCCGCGCGCGATTGAGGCGGCAGCGCTGCGCTTGCGCTAGCTAGATACGTTGGAAGCGGCAGGTGTGGGTGCGTAATTGTTGATTGCTGCCTTTTTTTCTGCGGCGCGCGTTTGGATACAGGCATGTAAGGCTGAATGCGCGAGCGGCGTGGCGGGTGGTGAGGCGTCTGTGTCGTGGACGACGAACATACAGCGCTGTTGATCTGTGCGGCGCCGTTGATTGTTGTTGCCGCGGCGGGGGTTCTTTTTTTCCGGCGCGCTGCGCAACAGCTGTATGGCACGCGGGCGCTTGTCAGCGCTGCAAACAATGCAAGGCGAGCTGCGCCGTTTTCGGTCGCTCGCGTGAGTTGCGCGCCCATCACTGTAAAGTGTTGTTCATTTTCATTATTCATTGAAGCGCGGCATCATGTCGTAATGCTGTGTGATGAATTTGGTGTGCGTGCAGGCGCGGCTGCTGCGCATCCCCTACGCGCGTAGTCTACGCAGCTGAACATATGGCTCGCTGCGCTTTTTTGCATATAACGAATAAAAAAATTTAGTTAGTTTTTTACCGAAGGGGGGTGGTGGGCGCCTGTTTGAGCCTCTCTCTCCCTCTGCCTATTCGCTGGGGTTTAGTAGCGAGGAAATCGTCATCACCGACGATGGACACCGGTATTGTCTCGATGAAGATGTTGCGCATAGTGCCGATGGGTCGCTGCTCACCGTCATCGAGCTCGGCGCCGACGCTCGCGGCGCACCCGTGCCCGCCGCCAACAGCGCCTCGCCCACCGCCATGTGCACGCTCGGAGCCACCAAGCACGGAAGCGGCCCGACGCGTGGAGCAGCACTAGCTGAATGTGCGAAAATAGGCTCGTGTGCCACAACCTCGCGAAGCCGCTTGCTGCGTTTTTGCGCCGCGTGCTTCTGCTTGTACTCGCGCTCCATCAGCCGCTTCTTGCGGTGCGCCAGCCCGCCCACCGTGCGCGCGCACCGCGAGCTGCAGAACCGGCCCGCGCCGAACGAGCCGTCGTGCGCGGCTGAACATGTCTCGCAGCGCTTGTTGTACGGCGCGAGCGACGCCGTGCGGGGGAGGATGGGGATGTACGCCTCGCGCATGGCGAGGTGCGCCTCGTGCGGAACGCGTTCACCGCCGCAGGGCGACAGCTCCGTGATGCGCGTCGAGGTGTCTGACAGCGAGCGCGGCGCGCCGAACGGCGGCGGCGGAAGCGTGTTGTACGCGGCGGAGTGCGCCGCGCCGCCCGACGGCGGCACGAGGAAGCGCGGCGGGGGGAGCGAATGCGGGGGGGCTGCGCCGGCGGACGGCAGCGCGGCGGAGGCGCGGAGCGGGGGGGTGGGGAAGGGCGGCATGTGGGAGAGATGCGCCATTGCGGGGGGGGGGGGGATGGATGTTGTTGGGGGTTGAGGGGAGGGGGAGGGGGAGGGGGGAGGTGTGCTTGGTTGCGGGTGGGGAGGAGTGGGGTCTGGGGGGGTAGCGCGCGGCGCCTTTAAGTAAACGGAGGAAAGGCTGCGGTGCGGAGCGAGCGGCGCGGAAGGATCGTGTCACGTGGCCATTTTCGAGTCACGCCGGAAGCGCCGTGGTTCAGCGCGCGCTGCGCTCGCGCCTAACAGCCTGCACACGCTTTCTCTTTCTTGCTTCGCTCTCACCTCGTTGTATGCAGCGCGCCGCGCTGCCCCCACATCGCACAAGCGCTCTCTCTCTCCGCTACCCAACCCCCCCCGTCTATGCGGAGCAATTCAACTTTTGCCCCCATCTGCCCTCCTTCATCACGTCATGCCTTCCCACTACTCTGTCAGCGCCCTTTTCCTCCCCCACCAACCCCCTTTCTCTCAAACACGCTCTGATCTCTTTCTCCGTCAAACTAGCGCTGTAAACCAGCCTGCCGTGTCGGCTGCTTAGCTTGCTGAAATCGGCGAAGCCCCCTTTTCTAAACGTCTAGCATGTACTTCTCTTCAATTCACCGCACCCCCTCACACTTTCATTTGCTACACGACAGGCCTTGCAGCACTCGTCACATAAATAATTCCAAATTGCCACTTCTCCGTCACTGTACGCTTGCATCAGCATCGTTGCTGGTTTGATTTTGCCCCGTTTTACCCGCAAACCCCCCCCACCTGCTATTTCTTCGATGCACTGTACGCCAACAACAATCTCTTTCCCAAAACGTCATCGCCTCCCAAACAAGACCGACAGCTGACGCACAGTTGCTGCTGTCATGACAACCCACCACCAGTGGTGCCAACGATTGTAACGTTCGCCCGCTCCACTCCACCCTGTATGGTTGTTACATCTCTGCTGCAAATACCGTCGTGCACTTATTAGCTCGCCAAGACAAGCCAACTGTGCAACAAGAAAAAGGCTGTCACTCAACTAACCCTACTCGCCCCCGGCCCGACACCAACCCGACACCTCGCTCTCCGTTCACCCGCGGAGATCTCTTTGCAAAGCCACAGTTATGGGCGTTACACATCTATACCTCCCCCTCCCGTGCCGTCCGCCACAAATAGCGCACACTCAGTCCGTGTAGCCCACACAGCCCCACACACACCAAACGCTTCTGCTCCACCCAAAAACCATTCGTGCTTGTTCTGTTGCCTGTCACTTAGGTCTCCACTCACAAAAACACACCACACCTGCTCGCGCCTTTCAAACATTTCAAAGCATGCCGCTGTGCACGTACAATCCGTTCACAAAAACGGTTTGCCCTCGATACATGCCTTGCTCCTCGTGTCTGCAGCGTTGCGCACGTGGCTGGCTGATTTGAGCGCACTGCTTTGAAAAGAGAGAGAGAGAGAGAGAGAGACCCATCGCTTGCTTCCACGCACAAATTCGTCTCTCTCGACACATTGTGTGCGCATTGCACTACATCCATTCCTTCTCATGCTGCACACCCGTTTCATGCGCCGCCCAGCTTGCGTGTGTATGCTCGATTTCTTTTCGGTGGGGGATGGCGATGGGTGACGGTTGTTTGGGTGGATGTGTGTCGCCGTCGAGGCCCGGAGAACGGTTTTCAAAATGTAAAATTACATCATGTTGACGCGAAACTGATGTGTGAGAGAGGTGTCAATGGCGGTCAAAAAGTCGTGAGGCAGATTGTCGCATTAGGAGTGAGCACAACAAACTCTTTTAAATATGTTTTTCATTCTCGCTTGAGTTGTGAGGCGAACGTCTTAGGTGTGATCGTATGTGAACAGCGGGGAGCAAAGCTCATTTTCCATTTGAACGTATGAGAGGTTGGATATTTTTGTGCGGAGGAGGAGGGAAGGCAGTGGGCGCAAGGTAGCGATGGACGGTTTTTATTGAAAGGCTTTCCGGTTGGTGGATAGGGATGGGGGGACGGTGCGCGCGGTGCATGTGGCGCTTTGCTGACGAAATGCTTGTTGATACCGAGCTCTTTGATTCAACTGCTTGTTTTCCGTGTGGTTGAAAGCTGCTGTCGTGAGGAATGAATTCGTGACGAGAGCGAGAGAGGGCGGACGTTACGATTTAATATAAGTTACGACAATGTATAGTTTGGTAGACGAGAGGTATGTAATGCTAGCACGTCGCACATGGGAACGAGAGGCGGGGACGGAGTATGGTTCGGCAGACACGATGAGCACAGAAACGGAAGACAGCGCACGACGGGGGAACGGGTACCGTTGGTACTTCTCCGGCCAAGGCGACGCAATCGGAGGGTTGCGGTAGACCACCAAGTGTCAGTGTTTGCGTGAGGGCGCATGATGTTCCGGGAGCGCGAGCTGGAAAGCCGCCACCCTACGCGCGCTGTAATTTGTGAATTTCGCGCCGCATGGCGTTCTCCGGTTGGCTGCAAAAACCGCGCACATGCGCCGCCGTTATTCAGCGCGCGCCAATCGCACAGCCGGTACTCACTCTCACCTTCACCTCCCGCCTTCGCCGCGCCGCTATGGCCTTCGCCCACCGCTGCGAGAGACTCGTTGCTGCGCATCGTCACTTCCCTCCGGCTTCAAAAAAAGTTAGAGCGGCCCCCAAGCTTCCACCAACCCTTGGCAAAGCATTTGCCGAGGGTGCTCTCCTGCATCTCAGAATTCAACCGCCATCTTCTTTGTATCACTCACACAATCTCACAACATACCAGCGCTATCTTACACCAAGACTTGTCCGCCACATCCCCGTTTCTTTACTTATCAGTTACAGCCCTTTCTTCCACAATTCTCCTACGTGCATTCCCCGTCGTGTCTGTCACTCTTGTCACTCTCGCTGCTTTTCTTTCCCCACTAGCTACCCCGCCCCCTTTTTGTGCAACGTATCGAAAATTACACGTTCGGCTGCTGCACGACAACGCTCTGTATTTTTGACATAAACGAGCAGCATTCGTGTTAACCAGCTAAAAGTGAGCCAGTTGGCGCTTCAAGATGAACAAAGAAAAAAGGAAAGTCCAACGTCTGTAGAAACTCGGATGATAAGTATTGAAGACCTTGCTGGACACTTCGTACCCTTTCACTTGAATACTGTCCTCTGTTTCTAAATCACAAGCCCAAATACAGTACAAGGCTATCCTACGTCACCTTAATGAGACACGATGAGTTCTAAGCGGCCTTTCTGTTCTTAGTTCCAAACCATCCTGCAGTACCCTCAGTAGAACTCCATACCGTCCTCAAGGATGCCTTGTCTGTCCTTCAAGCGCCCTTTGTCGCTAATTCACCCAGGAAAACCATCCATGCCCCTTTTGGTTGGGTGCTTGCCAAGAAGTGCACAAGAAAGCAACCAAATCACAACACGTGTTTGTTGGAATCAACTCCCTCACTTCATTACAGCGGGCGCCTAGTGTAACGTCCAAATCATCCAAATCAAACCTCTTCCGCATACACTATGCAGTAACGCCTTCCTTTTAGTTCGCTAAAGGACATACCGTTACCAGTTCTTCGTGTCTTCCCGATTAGCTCGCCCAAGCTACGTACACTACATTGCCTTAATAGAAACTGAAATACTACACCCTATAACTTATAAACCTCGAAGACCTTGCTGCAGAACAATAAGATATCATGCATCAACAACCACCCCATGACGCAGCTAAATATACTTCTACTGTTGTTTTCTGGTATTTCCTACACCACATGAAATAAGGATTACGGCCCATCAATCACAAGAGAATTGACAGGAGACAGCAACATGCATATGACGTATGTCACCGCTCCACCACTCTCCTGCCTGTGTCTGTGTTGCAACCCAATTGCTTCAACTTCACGATACTTGAGGTGCCCAATGCAGCTTGGTCACGCCAGCAGCCCTTGTACAACAAGCCCAAACACGCTCAGCACATACACGAACCTCTTGCGATACACGTGACAAATGTCCTCCGGTAGTTCCCAGTCTTATTGTACTAACTTAGAAAAGTTTCACCACGTCGCAACAAAGCCTTGTTGCAAAAAAGCAAGGACTGTACCTGCGTATCGTGAACACTCCAAAAATATGCTGCACACTGTCGCACACCTTTGCATTGCTCCTTACAACAACACCAACATCTTCTCCAAGATGATACCCCGAAACATCATATCATCCTCCCGATTGATCGGAACGAGGGCCTTGTTAACCTGGAGGTTCACGTTTCGGCGGAGTCCTTCACCAATGCATGACAACCACTCCAATGAATGTTTCCGTCGTGTTTTGCCTTGTTCCCCAACACTTGCTGTATTCGCAAGATGCGCTGATGATGCTCGTCAACTCCGCGCAAGTCAACTTTGGGGGATATCGCCCAAGTAGAGCAAAACTCATGGAACAACGTGCACGAGTGGTGCAACCGTGAGCACTAGCTGCATTAATATCATATCGCTTATCTTGCTGAATAGCTTTTCATGCAGCACATAGGATGAGCGATAACAATAATATGATGTACAGGTTGTTCATATGGAAAGATTAACTCTCAACTTCTTGGCCTCCAACAGCACGTTGGAAAACGAGCGTTTATTGGAAAGGGACAAACGTGCTGCCCCCCTCTCATATAAGCAGATGGGTTCACACGTGACACTGGCAATTCAAAGGCCCATTTGCAAGACACAGACGGAATGATCCTAAATTCAGCTTACAAGACTGCTCTGAATGTCCGGTGAGCGATGCGAGCTGCACGTAAACTATTTTGTATCACTTGTAAGCAGTGAAGACGTTGTATCATACGGAGGCAGCTCTGGTTTTCGTTGATGGTTCGGCTGTTGGAATAGTGTCATCGGGCACCACTACCAGTGAGTTATCATATGTGTAATACAGAGTATGCTGTATTTGCAAACATACGCGTATGAATAACCAAAGGGTGAGATCGTTATATGTGTGTTGAAACACAGCTTCCACCAAGGAAGCCACACGTTGGACAAGGCGTTCAAAATCCCGATACAACGAATGTGTGGCCATTCGCAACAAAGCAAGATTACAAGCTTGCTTGTTTGTCATACCGTCTCGTTACGACGAGTCTTCTATAAGAAGACGTGCTTTTTATCGAGGAAGCTCACATATCCATTTCAGGTCACGACAAATATTACTTATTGCTCCCTTACCAATAAGGATACTCTTGAGACGAAAATAGGCACTATGAACAGTTGGGTTTTGCAAGAAGCTCTTGTTGTTGTCAACCAGGAGGAGAAATATCGATCAATTTCTTGACTCTCTGGTGGGTTGGGGCAGTTGAACAGCGCTTACCTATCTACCTCACTTCGTTTCTCAGTAACCTTAAAAGGACGGGGACAACACTCATGACATTTGTGGACAACGCTGTATAACGCCTTATTGACTTGGACGTAATGCCTTTGCGGAATGGTAGACTATACCCGAAGTTTCACGTTTACTGAGCAGTGTTATGGCAAAAATTTAAGAAGAAATATACATATCAAAGGTAACCCTTTAGCGGCCAGTAAGGGCAACGGCGTTCAGGATAAAATCGGATTCACCATGAAGGCTTGAAGGCAGCGTTAAAGGGAAGGCTAGCAATCCATTCCCCACGGGTACCAGTACAAAGGTAAGCTACCCTAATAATGTCCGTACCGTTGGTTCACCACTCGATACACGATGATAAGGGTACTGCTAGCGCGTGACGGCAGTAATGCAAACTGAAGTTGGGCACATAATCAGGATACAGGGGTAGATTGCTAGCTCTAGGATTGTTACTTCCCACGAATCTCGCACCCAGCACTGGTTTTGTTCTCGATAATTATCAGTTGTCCCGAATTTGGCATGTACAAAGGGTAGTAGTCTTCCTGGACTCTTCAGTGCCCCCTTGCCACCTCGTTGGCTTATCTTTTGTTCGAGGGCCGCCTATCTCTGCACAAACTCTGTTTACGCTCAACTCGCTAAACTTTTTGCTGGCCCGACGTGCGGGCTCGTCAAGATTTGTAAGACAACTCCGCTAAAAAGCACCTCACAAAGAACGGTTTGTGTAGAATCATGGGTATCCTTGGTACCGACGGTCCTTTTCACCGAGAAAATATTGGTTTTACAAAACGTGGGCTCTTGAATGAGCTTTGTTGATTGCTTGATAGGGGTTTTTGGTTCAATAGCACGCACTTGCTCCCCCTCCACAACTCATTGTTAGTAACGTTACAGGACTTGCGGGAGGCGTTTTCCAGAATCAAACACGCGCATATGAACATGAACTCACACTTTTTTCCATCATCATGGCATTTAAGGCCCTGTATACTCATTGCTTCCGTCATCTCATACCGGTACGAAGGAGGATTCCATACTGACCGAGGGGCTACATATCTCCAGCTTCAAAGGGCTGCATATCTCCAGCTAATGTTACGCTTCTTTTTCTGAACTTTAGTTGTGCATTGAAATTCATGACAGATTGCCCATCTGGTTTATACTATCTGTATCTCACTTTCGAATGTGACCTGCAGACATGGCCCATGTCACATGAGCAGAACTCAAAAACACACCTGAGGATGTAATTGTCTGCATTTGTCCCAGCAGAAGTAGGACTTTCCTCACAACGCTACACTTACACCAACCCGCACAGGACACCATACAAACTGGTTTCACTGTTCGAAGAGCCCGAAAACGATTTGCAAAGGAGCTGAAACAAAATCATTGATTCACAAAGCGCTTCGTACACGTTCAACAAAGGTATCAAAAGGTGCATGCCAGGTACCGTTGGTACGTTCAAGACAAATATTCGTGAGTTTCTGGCTGAAAAACGTCATGATAAAATCTTTGTTGCTTTCCTGCAGTTAAAGAAAAGTAGCATTCAGTGCTTTTCCTTCTCAAGCTGCTGCCCATGTCCGTAACGCTTTGGCCACCTTTTTTTTTTGAGTGACAGTGTTCGATCCCCAAATTAATTGTTTTGGAAAGAGTAGCATTCCCCTTGAACTGTTCTCAACTGTTGGCATACTACAAGTTCCTCCGCGTTCTCCACTGCTTCATGACTCACCAACTGGGAAGTAGCCCCCTCTCCTCACTGTCTCTTGAGCGGAGAGGGTTGTGTCTATTATTTCTCCTAAGGTGTACAGCGCGTTGCTGGCGCTCTTGAAGAGGTTTCAGTGTCGGTAGGTTTGCAATTATAAATCGCTAAGATCTAAGAGTACACTGCATACCTGCCACTGTCGACAGCAGTTGTCGGGAGACGTAGAGTCACAAGCTCACTTGTCTGTGAATAAGTTCTCGACTCGCAAGAGCTGGTAACACCAAGGGTGAGGGTTAACCTTTTGCCGTTTTAGCCTTCCGAATGACAGGTAACTGGGAACAGTAAGCGAACAAGAACGCCAAAATTTGACGAACAGTACCCTTGGTATGAGTCATCTCATTTGGAGCGTATAATGCAAGACCAGCACAATCGAATGAGTTGTCGCGCATGAATACAAGATATTAATGATATAACCTTACATTAAAAATGCGGTGTCCTTTGAATCCCTCTCACAACAAATCTGCATCTCTCTGTTAAACATAGAGAAATAGCTTCATGTTCTACTCAAATTGGATTCAAAGGAGACTTTGTGCCCTTATCTGACACAATCATTGCTACTCCTGTAGATCTTCTCAAGTCAGCGATTTGCGAAAACTTTTTTTCTAGACCATGCTCAGCGAGCTCGTTTAATTATCAAATGATTGGAAGGGAAGCTAAACTTAGTTAGAAAATGCAATTGTCGGATGCGTGAATTTCTATGCGTTTTGATCCAAGAAATGTACCATGTCGTTGCTGTTTGCCTCTGTGGTCCGTTCTTCATCTGATGAATTACAGTTTAGACCAAAAAGCTTAGTTGACATCGTGTTGTTCCAGAACAAGAAATTTTCAGTTACGGGGTACTCAGTTAGTCAGCTCGTTCCCCGCAGCTTCACTTCACGAAACTCTGTCGAAACTCTGAGACCAAAGGCTATGGATTTCGATATAACTTGTCAGTACAGCATGAAATTCGAAGTAAAGGGTTATCGATCGTAGGATAAGTGAGCCACTTCCATGCAGATACAAAACAAGTATGATACACGCAGGTCCTATGGCCATAGTTGACTGAGCACTACCATGCAAGCGATCCTAATCATACCTCACCTCTTAACATCTGTGTGTGGCAACCAAACGTGCACGTTCATGCGAGATACCATTCAGAGATTCGTCGAATTTTTCGGGGGAGACAGCCAACACATTGGCCTCGTTTGAAGCTGATGGGTATGGATGAAAGGGGTAAGCCTTGATCCTTATATCCTATTAACTCTTATCTCTATACCATATCTTAGCATCACGCACTGTTGCTGCTCGTGTGTTACAAATTTGGTGCGCCCATGTGAGGCATTCAATCTAGTAGAAACGCAATGTTAGTGGGGAGACTCAATGTGAGAGACGTGCAGCAATGTTTTCCATTGACGGCACTGAAATCTTAGTTTCTCATTTTTCACAAATTAAATGTGTACAACACCAGCCTTACCTCTGTATCATACTCCTTACTTGGACTTCGGACCATCACACCCACATCATGTGAAGGTTAACGATAGCAGTAACCACAAGAGATGAAAGCTGTCTGGTTTTCTGCAAAGAACAAGAGTTTCTCCAAAGAAGAAGCTCCTTCCTAAATTACATCTGACATGTACGCGCCAGGGTACAGGACAACCACTTATAATCTTTTGAATTTCCTCCCAATCGTTCAAGGGCTGGGATGGTTTCGATACAAAGGTACGACGGTAGTGGCGGCCTTCTTGGATGTGATGTCACGGCGACTGAAATAATCGATCCCGGCATCAAAGCAAAGACGAAGGATACACGCCCGCGGCATTGCTGTATTTGAAGATATTCAAAAATTTTCGATGAAAGTGCCATCTCTGATCAAGAGCGTGGTTGAGGGGATTTGGGCTTACTGATATGCAACTTACATGAAAGATTTATCTACGATCAAGAATGTATGGATCGCTGACAACTTGCACATCTTGTACGCTTACGCGGCCCTCGCTTCTCAACGTCAGTCCCACGTCAACAGTGTGGTGGATGATATACGTGTACCAGCTGCGACCGTCATCAGTTCACACCGGACATGTCGCCTAGTCGTTTTGGCTACGACAAAGAGTAGTAATTTGACTTCTGCCCGCAGACTGTAGTTTGCTGTTGACGATAAATGGCTATCTATACTCGTCTTCTCTTCAGACTCGTCACAGGTATTCGTTGAAGTTCTTCGGGTGGGCTCATGGTTTTAACAGTTAAAGGTGGTGGAACTCCGCAGTAGTTTGGTGTTCACAAATCCAAAGCTTGCTTTCTCTGAAGTCGGAACGAGAACAAAGAGTTGCAACGCTAGGGATAAATGAGAAACTTGTCTTCTCCCACATTCAACGCTGACCATTTTCACCATCGCAAGTATGCTTTAAGGCAGGGATAGGGCTGAAACTTAGGAACAATCTAGCATAGCAACACATATTCTTAACGACACCGTCACCTCGTGTCTTCCAATATACCCTCACACAAGTGCAAGATTGTCGGCCGATCTCGTTCCAGACAAATATCGCTAGGCTTATGTCGTCAAAGAGTAATACATCGGATCGCGATGAGCATGGTCCCCACGCAAAGCGGCCACGCAAAGGAGGTTTGTCATATGCTAATCAAGGCCTTAAAACAGACGTAGACTTTCTTTCACGCGGCGATAGCGATCGGCCCATAGCAGTGATCCTCACTCCACTGAGAGAGCGCCAACAACAAATCCTCTCTAGGAATTTAAAAGCAGCTGGCGCAAAGATTCTGCAGTTCGACGAGAGGAAGTCGGAAGATGAGCAACCAGCTACAGAAGGGCTTGTAGTTGTCACTGACAATCCGAAAAAAGCGCGACGTGTAGTGGAGAATAGAGAAGAGACAATGAAGAACGTCGTTTTCGTCGAAACAAAATGGGCCACGAGAGTTCTCGCAGAGCAGAGATGGGTGCCCATACAGCCCTACGTTCTGGAGCAAACCAAAGCGACACAACACGAATCCAGCACCGTCCCAGAAAGTGATGAAATCAACCTGGATACGGCATTAGAAGCGAGCTCCAAAAGTCGGAAGAATGCTGACACTCTACCGGTTTGGTGTCGCAAAAAGACCTGTGAAAACAGCGACATTGCGGAGAAGAGGGAGTTTCTAGAGGGACTTCCAAGGTTCTTGTGCGAGCGCTGCACCATAACTCAAGCGATATACGAAGCACCAAACAACGAACTTTGTAAACTGCTAGAGATTATCGAGAAAAAACGAAGACTTGAACAAGCTGGAGGCTCGGAAGCGGAGGCGGACATTCGCGCTAGAGCGTATAGAAGAGCCAGTGCAGCTCTTAAATGTGTGCCTTTCAAACTGCAAACTGTGCAGGATGCACAAGCGCTGCATTCGCTCGGTCCACGGGTACTCAGCATCGTACAAGAGTACTTGATGAACGGGACTGTAAGGGAGGTGCAGTTGATGGAAACGGACCACAGGTTGCGCATTCTAACACAGTTTCAGAGCGTGTACGGTTTAGGATATGTTTCGGCGAGAAGGTATTACGACGAATTGCGGATAACGAGTATGGATCAACTTGTGGAAAAATCGTCGCGTGATGAAAGTAGCGAAGCCAACGTTTTAGTGCGATATCTGGGATACATTGACAAGCTGGCACACCTAAGATGGAAAGACGCTGTCGCAGTAGTGGATATGGTATCGCAAGCTGCAAACGTGACAGGTGAAGATGATTTGCACCTCCGTTTCCAGCTATGCGGTGGATTTCGCCGCGGGGAAAGCAGCGGGCATGACGTTGACATCTTGTATTGTCGGCAAGAAAAGTACGCGCATGACTGCAGTTCAGTAATGAAAGAGCTGATATCAAGACTTGAAAGGACTGGACTGATCGTGAAAGTATTGCGTGAAAGCAGTGACACAAACGGTTGGAATGAAGTTCGATACCATGCGCGATCGTCACGAGCGATATTTCGGTACGCACATGACGTGGTTCACGCCATTGCGAAGTACAAGGGTTGCTTCTTTCGTCTGGATTTAGTCGGGGTCCGGGATGCATTTGAATTCTGCTTCACGACGATTTCGTGGTCGGGGTCGACGCCGTTTCAGCGAGACTTGAGATGGTGGTGCGAGAAGAAGAAGGGGTGGACGTTCAACGAGCATGGGGTGTTTGACCGGGAGAGTGGACAGAGAGTGAAGTTAAATCCGGAACCGAAAAGCGAGATGGATGTATTCGCGGCGCTGGGACTGACGTATCGAGCGCCGTTTGAACGAAGTTGTTAGTTGTTATTGTTTACCAGAGATCTGTTGCCATTGGTGCCAGCGCGATGTCATGATTTGAGCGTCTCGTTTGTGAGAGAAAGCCATCAAATGCTCGCCGCCATTGACGAGAGCAGCCAGTGCATGGCGATCCAAAACGCCGTGACTAGTGTCAACGAAGTAATAAAACGGGCGCGGCGAGGACGATTTGACTCCAAACGTCCAGTATCGTTCGGAGGGATCGTCACGCTTGGGGCCGCGGACAATGGTATGCGGGGTGAAGACGACGGGGGTGGAAAGCATTCCACCGAAGGAATGGGCTGTGACGCGAATGGAAGCGCCGTTAAGAAGGGCGATTTCGGCGACATTACGTCGGAGATAAGCGTTTACCATGGCGGCAAAGGCGGCGCTCAGTCCGACGCCGGCAACTGTCCAGCCGGAGGATATGAGGGGCTCTGGAGCTTGTTGGGCAAGTGCTGTGGCCATTCCCCAGAAACCGGCCTGTCCTACGGCCAATAGCGTCATACCTGCGGCGCGGAGGCGACGCGGATTGTTGTAGATTATGTGCGCGCTTCTTGTCGATGAGGATGGTGGCGTGGAATAGGATCGCAGCGCTATGCGCGCTGTAGAGCGTATGGGGTTCATGACGTTCATGTTAAACAAGAATGCGATCCGTTGCGGGCTACATGTGGGTACAGGGGAAGGATGACGACAGGGCGGGCAGGTACACTGCAATTGTTGACGTCGCGCGGTTGCAATCGCAGCGCCGAAGCGCAATGCGCCGAAGCGGATGCTTTCGCTTCGCATCGGCCCGTCCGTGCGCAGCTGTCCACGTAATGTTGACAGCACAGTAGCCGGCTAACAACAGCTGAATCCAAGATTGGAAACGGCGGCGTAAAAGCGCCGCTCGAGCCAAGTGCCGTGCTCCGATTGGATGATCCTGCTACCGATGCGAGCGAAACGACACCACGAACATTTGGCTATGAAACGGCGTTGGCCACAAGAATGATGAGCCGTGGCGCGTACTTCGCTTAGTTCTCTTCGCCATTGCAGCTGCTCCCTTCCTCGTCCATTACTTCTGATCTGCTCCACCGCAGGTACCGAATATTGTTACGCAACAGCATGAATCCCCCAGACTACTTCACACAAAATGGTGACCGTGAAGCTCATGCCGTTCTTCGTGCTCGGTCACGGCCTCATTCACAGCGGCAACGCTTCTTTCCGCTGGCAGGATGCATTCTGTGAACATGTCACTGGCTTTCGTGGCGATATTCCCTCTTCGATTAACCCCCTCCCCGCGCACTAAGACTGCATCCCAATTCCAAACACCGGCAGAAAGACAACACTCCAAACACATTACATTCACTAATCGCACCCGCATTCTGCCAAAATGTACACAAACCATCCCACCACCTCGCACAAGAGCGCCTGCAACCAATCCCAACTACAAAAAGCCTTCGGCCACGCCTCAACTAATCGCCCAAGGTGACAGTCTACAAAGCACACCCGAACAGCAGCTCTATCTAGCAGCATTTGCTCTCGCTTCTCTAGCCACATTTGCCCAAGTTGGAACCCTCATCTCAACGCCTCTGGACGCCTTATCAGACCTTTCCGCCATCTTTGCGGCATATATCTTCACCGACTTTGCAGTGGGCGTGTACCATCACGCCGTTGATAACTACGGCTCGAAACACACCCCGTTCGTTGGATGTAAGTGTTGTTTGACACCCACTTTGTTCTACTCGCAATTCTTTTAACTAACCTTTCACACCACTTTTCACAGATCAAATTGATGCCTTTCAAGGCCATCACAAGTACCCATGGACCATAACCGCTCGTGATATGCCCAACAATTTGTACAGACTCACCAAAATCACACTTCCGCAACTATGCGCCTTACTTCTTCTTCCCATTCCCCATCAATGGCAATCATTCTACTCCGCATTCCTATTCTTCATTGTTCTTTCGCAAGAAACTCACCGTCAAGCGCACATGACGCGAGCAGCACCTTGGGTTCGCGCCCTACAACAGGCGGGTGTCATAGTGTCACCAAAGGCACATGCAGCTCATCACAAAAGTTCAGCAGCTTATGAGGGAAACTACTGTATTCTTTCTGGGTGGTGGAATCGTGTTTTGGATCGCTCTGGATTCTTTCGATTTGTTGAAGCTGTTGTGTTTTGTCTTACTGGTAATGAACCTATTTGCTGGCGGCTAGATAGCTCTTTGAAGTATGATGCACTGCGCACATTGCCTCGCACATGGCGGGAAACACTTTAGAAGTGGACCATGGTAACATGTATTTATCTATCTAGCTGGTCGTGTACAGAGATTAAAAGAGTATTTCGCATTTCTTTCTTTTTCATGTGGGCGAGCCAACCTAAAGCGAAGCACTACAGGAGGCCGTGGTGGTGAAGAGCATTCAACGCATCCTCTATTCGGAACGCCTACCCATTAATTCTTTATTTTATTTTGGGTTCAATATGTCTGATTACGGCATATTGATAGACCCATTAATTGCTCTTGTCACGCAGAAGATCTGATCTCACAGCGAGTTCAAGCAAAAGTTCGTGTCACATCCTCCCTGCCTCCAAGAGCGGAAAGGATTAAGCCTTTCTGGTAAAGGATTCCGTTGTTTGCAGTTCTTCAAGAGAATATTCCACTGCGATAAGCATGGTATCCTTTTTTGTCATCTTGCTTTCTGCCAAGAACACTTAAGCTTCATTGTTTCTTTCTGGGAGACGTTTGTCGTATTCATTCCAAGGATCTTGGAGTTCATTGTTTCTTGACAGGCGACTTACTTTGGCAAACTTGCACTAAGGATGGAAAGGTTACTCCAGTCAGTGTTCAGCTCTCAGGTGACAAACATTTCGGGCACGTTTCACTTACGATTTGCATCAATACGGTGGTCAGTATGCTTCAGGAGCAATATACAGCACTGTATTCTGAGACATTTCTCACCTTGTCGTGAAGGAGCCTATTTGCACAGCTATATCCACAACAGGAAATGTTTCTGCCCGCTTAGACGTGGGCTCAACATACTCAATAGTGTAGACCATTTCGTTCTTAGATGCCGCCGAAGAGCGGCGTCCCGACGTAGAGAATTTCCATCTCTCCCAGAGAGGCAAGGTTCTGACGCCGAATCAATAGTAAGAACATGGCCAGAAAAGTTGTTGGTTTATCTAGAGAGAGACGGGTTCTCCGATTCTCTTCAACATGCACATACACCCACACACACACTCAAACGCACACATTAGCACAGCTAAAAACATGGGAAAGGGGAAAAAGGTTTAAGCTACAGTGCATCATAGCTTATTCAGTGTTACGATTCTAAGAAAAATAATGGCTGGATTGGTACTAAGATGACTGATCACGAGGGAAGCGACATGGCCTGGCCTTTGGTGCATTGCATTGATCCTCTTCTCGCGTAGACCTGCTGGCTGGAATCAGACGAATCAGAATGTATCCCCAACTGGTTTCCAGTTTTGACGGGTCAGCATTGGGAACAGCTCACGTACGAGCTCTCATAGAGTTAGTACGTTGATATTGGAGAAAAGGTATGTGCATTTCTTAGAAACCTCTTTTCCCATGGAAGATTCAGGCGTCTTGAGAAGAGGTTTTCACATTAAGCCCTATCGTTCAAGCTTAAGGGTTCGCTGGCATACAATGGCCATAGATACAAGACTCTACGATTCGATTACTGAACGCAACAGAGATCACACAATTCTCGTAACCCTTCAGGGGCTTAAAGGCTCTCCGATAATCTTGCCGCTCTCAGAGTCGCACACAGGAATGCACCAATCATCAGACTCCGTAACTATCTTCGTGCCATGTCCACGATAGGCCACACAACTTTCATGTGTAAAGCGGTTCGGACGGAGCAAAGCACTCATTCTCTCATTGTTGAATACACCAACTGTGCCTGTTTTTGTGCCATGTGCAGACCCCTGGCACAAAATCTCGTATCAGCTTACGACAAGAAGTCCAGTGCCCCCTACCTCGCGAGGTTCTCCTTCATCTCGCCGTTTGCCTAATCTCATGCACGAATAATACCGTCAACCGAAGTGGAAACGATTGTTTTCGCATCGCTACTCACAGCAACTCGGCACAACCGGCCGTTGCGCACTTTCAAAAATAGCACAACCCCTTCAGTACTGACGATATTCCAAAAACCGTGTTTCACTGTCTCGCGATCGCTCACTGCCCGCCCTCCATCGCTGCTGAAGGTAGCGGTAACCCTTATCTTTCACATGTCCCAATTGTATGCTGCATCTCAGGATGCAGTGCACTAGCACCCTCCAGTATCTCTGTCCCAAAAGAGAGAGAGATTTCGGTGATAGGCTGTAGCGGACAATCCGTTTTCCGTCAAAACTCGCATGAACATCTTCGAATTCTCTGTTTTCCTCAAATGCATGAAATGAAGTTTCGAAAACGTCCTGAATACTTGTGTTCTAAACGTAGCAGCACCAACTCTGAACCGTAAACAATTTCCATCGCCACTTGTTCCAACGTATGTAACACGTCCAGTACCGACTTCTTCTTTATTGTAGCGTATACGTCTATTACTCGTACATCGTGAGGTTTACTACAAACCTCCAATACCTATAATGCTTTCTTTGTTATCGTAGCTACAAACTAAGACTTTCAGCCGTGTTAGGGTCACTGAGCTACTTTGTGATGAAGCAAAGAGAGCATTAGATCTCAAAGGTACTCTCGTCTGCGTGAGCATTTTGTCACCGATGATCATCGCCTTTCATCCCTTGTTCCCTAAATTTCTCCCTCTCCTCCTCCCTCTGTATAAGTCATTGGCTAAGGGGCCCACCACGACAAGGCGTTCTGCACGTACCACGTTGTGCAACCAGAAGTTCATGGTCGCGTTCTCTTCTTCCAATCCTCATATCGTGGGCGAATTGACAAAAAGAGAATCAGCCTGCAACTGTTCAAGGTCCATCAACCCTATCCTGCACCTTCCGAGAAAAACCCTGGAAAACCCCCGATCGCATCATGTCTCCGTTGGAGCTCATTCAGGATGGAGAAAAGTCAGGGAAACGGTGGTAGAGTGGTCTTCTGATGAAGAATTCCAAGCCTACTGCTGTCGCGCAGATAGTCAGGGGCCTTTTTGCGACTTACCTTCCAGGTCCGCAACGGTGATCGACAACCCAAAGCGGCAGGCCGTCGATCACTGGTCGAGTTTAGCGACGTCCCAAGTCCAGTACCGACATATTCAAACTGTTGGAATTCTTGTGGAGAGAGGGAATCGTCAACAAGAGTACCTACCACGCTGTCGGAATTAGTGGCGTTCGCCCGTAAACATACATACATACATACATATTTAAACAGGCCCCACATCATCCACCAAGACAAATGGTGAAGTACAGCAGGAGCATACTCGAAAGAGCATTCAAGTTTGTATCTTGAAGCTACGTCCCGCATGAATAATTTTTCCATCGTCATACGCAGAGACCAATACCTTTACGCCTTCCAAGAACACACCACATGTGCATTCACATTCTTTTGGCGGTGGCCACACATCATTCTGTCGGGAGGTATGTGTGTGTGTTTATATGAGCTCGTGTCTCTAATCCCAAGACTACGGTAGGGGTTACATTGAGAAGAACCCCTCTCTCTCTAGATAAACCAGCAGCTTTTCTGGCGATGTCCTTACTATTGATTCGGCGTCAGAACCCTGCCTCTCTCGGATAGATGGGAGCTCTCGACGCCGGGATGCCGCTCTTCGGCGGCATCTAAGAACGAAATTGTGTACACTATTAAGTATGTTGAGCGCACATCCGAGCGGGCAGAAGCATTTCCTGTTGTTGAGAAAAGTGGAGACTGGATGTAGCGTCGGAACGTGTCCGGCAAATACTTGCGACAGGGCCGTATGCGCTCTCCTTGAGAGTCACTATGGCGGCTGCCGAATGATGCATTGTCAACAAATTCTATCCCAAGCACGTATGTTTTCTCACTGTCCTGCACCCTTTCATGTTCACTAATAAAACTCTGTCCATAAGAACCTATCCAAAGAATCCTCACAATATTCGCATCGTGAGAGATGCCGAGAATGCTGTTGCAATCTTCAACTCGTATCCCTTCATACGCTACGCCTCCTGACTCGTCTAGAAGCCCGAGTGAAGGTTCGACTTGTCGAGGAACTCCACTGCGGCGTGCCGACCTGTACGCCCTGCTCGTTAGTTCAGAGAGATTGAACACTCGGAGTACTCGCCACAGGACGCTTTCCCTCCTCCTGTTATTTCAGGACGCGCTGCGGCGTCCGGAGTAATCAGCAGGTCGGTGTCCACTCCATCTCTTTATTTCAGGGCACCCAAGTACCCAGACTAATCGCCAAAGCAACAAATTAAATCGTGGTAGCCATCGCAGTTTAGTCGTAGTTGTCGTCTGTTGTCGTTGTCTATCTACCCTCCAGCAAGCACGCGATCTACTCTACTTATATACTGCTGAAAAGCAGTACTTCTGTCTCTATTCCACTATCTAAAACAAGCTCTGATCTGCTCTGCGACCAGAGTCATTTGATCACAGAAGCGTGATTTTGTTCACACGACCCAAGGTCGATGTGCATGTTCTTTGACCTCTGACCAAAACTGTCGCATCCGTTTACAATGCTTAGCACGTGTTACTGCTCGCCTGTACATCTGAAAGAGAGCGTCCAATTATTACTGGCAACGAAGTCGCAACTCATTCGAGCAGCCTCGCTAAAGTCTTATGCCAGCCTCTTCCTTCGTCCTCTGAAGTCTTATATATGACAATGTGCAAGACCAGATCATGAAGTTGAACAAAGATATATTCTCGTTCTCCGTCCTCTTCACAAGAGATGCTCTGCAGAACCATTCAGAAATCTCTTGAGCGCCATCCAAATCGTCAAAACTCCACATTGCCTGCGGGACTTTGTCGTTTAACTTCTAGAGTTTCCGCAGCACACAAAATACCCGAAACATCTCCTCAAACGTCTTCTTGAACGTTCTCTCAAAACCCATTCCGGGGTGTGACTTCAGGAGACCTATCATTCTTCAATACCAGGGCACTGTACACGTCTACTTGTCCATCACCAAGCTTCTTGTTTTCAGTTTGCTGTAATAAAATTTCACGCATCCTGTTTGCTTTGGTCCCGATTATCGCAATACTGCATAACCGTGGCGCCGGCAAACCAAAGAGCAAGAGGCAGCCTACCGCATGTGTCCAAACTTTCTCTGAACGCTTCATTGCTTAAGGAACTCAGGTGGAAACCGCTATCAAATCCAGCAAGAGTCGTTACCATACTCTGTGCAAGAGTTTCATGAATCTCTCTCACTTGAAACGCAACTTTGCTATCTGCTCCTCTCAAAAGGTGCTTATCCGTTATTGTATACAGCATTAAGCTCTCATTGTGGAACATTGCAGCATTGCACGGAGATCCCAAAACACTTCCGATGTGAATCCGTTCACCTGCCATAATAAACCAGAAGCAAACATTTATGAGGACTAAACCATCGCACTGCCTTATCTGAGGCCTCTAAATGTTCTCGCTAACTGATATCCACCAGTTCTTTCCACAGCCCGAGCGACTTCGTTGATGATATCTGATATACGTGAAGCATTTCCCAAGGGAAAGTACAGAACGCCATCAGGAAGTCTCCGTTTCACTTGGTAGTCATTCACTAGTCCCCGCAAGGGGCACGCTTTTCCAACTCAATTCATTGCCAGAAGCCACGATTGCAATAAATCTACTGCTGCTACGTTCCTCTATGGCGGCTTTCAGTTGTCCCTCAACTGCTTCTGTTGTGTAGTAGTTTAGTCACAACCGAGGTGGATTTGGGGGAGCATTACTATCGGGTGCCATTATGTCATCACACGCAAACCGCGCGAAGAGGAGAGAAGAGAACCAGATCCCCAAGGACCGTTGGTACGTGGGAATCTGATGTCTTTACTCTCTTCTTGGCGGTTTGCGTGTGATGACATATATTGCCGCTTCAAGACTTGATGAAACTTCGAAAAATTGGTGTGCGTCATTGGGGCACGGGGACTTGTCACCAGTTGTCAAATTCGGCCACCGAGCCATACGTATCACGTGATTGGCTCACGCGAAGTCCTTGGTGACAAGCGCCGTGACAGAAGTCACAACTCACATAGCTCGCAGCTACACTAACACTTGACCTTCCTTGCATCTCCATCCACATGCTCAGCATCGTTTCTTGGCAGGAGTAGCTCGCTACCCTTGGATTCACCTCATCTACTGAGTCATCGTCATGGCGCTCTTCGTCAATTCAGGTGCTCTGCAGAGTTTGCGCAGCCCTCCGTCAAGGAAATGTGCAAACCGATGTTTCCCGACTCTGGCTGCCGCAGAAAAAAGACCACGTCTTCCGCAGCTCTCCATTTGCACTGGACCCAGTTGCAGGGGAAAGTCCCTCGTAACAACTTTGCGAGCGATTGTTCCTGAATCGGAGCCGTACATAATTCCTGCAGGCTGCCTCGGAGAGTGTGGAAACGGTCCCAATGTTGTCGTCGATACTCACGAGCCTATGGGCGCATACGTGCAAACACATATAAGTAGCCTCAACAAGGCCGTGGAGCTCTTGACAAAGCTGCAGTTTCAAGTTGATGAGCAGATTCTGATAGCAGCAAGAGAAAAAGAACAGGGGGACGACCTGCTGCGTGCCGACAAAGAGCTTGACGCTGTACTTCACTATGAAAAAGCTCTTGCTCACGTCAACAACTGTGATGAGTCCACGCAGATGAGGGTGCAAGATTTCACAATCGCCATTCTTTGTAACTCGGCTCAATCCTCAGTGAACACGTCGGCCTATCGGAAGGCTCTCAGTTTAGTAAATAATGTCATAGAAATCCAGCCCCAATGCGCATCAGCGTGGAAGTGGAAGGCAAGAGCCCATGAGGGGCTTCGGGACTTCAACATGGCAAGCAGCTCTTGGAAAATGTGGGGCAAGCTTTCCGGAAAACACGACGAAGCGAAGAAGCAAATCAGCCGATTTACTGGTTGGAGAGCTTTCCTTTTGGGTTAGGGAAGTTCGTTCACCATTTCGTTCAATTTGTTCAATCCGTTCGATACCATGGCTCGTTCTGTGACCTCTTGCCCCTGAATTACTGCCAAACCAGCAGCGCCTGCAGGTTTGAGCACGGAGGCATAAGAAAGATGATGTTTCGTCTCAACGTCCTGTGTAATGGGGAGCATCTGGCCGACGGTTTTATTCATGTGGCGGTTTTAGCGGTCAAGGCGCTTCACAATTACCAGTCTATGAAGAAGGCCCGATCAGGGACCGTTTATTATCCCTTGTTTCTTGAATAAAGAAAGACGTCACTACGAGGGAAGTTGCCAGTGCTTAACTTATATACACACATACAAACACACACCCACACATACACAACACGCACACACACACACTCACACCCACATACACACTGAAAGAAAGCCTCATCGTCGGCGAAGATGTTCTGCATTCTATTCTATCCTATTTATTCAGCATTTGACATCTCATTCAAGCACATACGACTCGCCTTCTCGCGCTATACCAGGCTTTCTCTCATCATCCACAATGGAACTGTATCAGTCTTCCGCGCACGCTGACAACTTTACAAGAGAATTTTACGTACAGAACAAGAACAAGAAAACTCGTAAGGGCTCGTCGTAGAATGGCTTTCTTCGTACTGAACAAGAACAAGAAAACTCGTAACGGCTGGTCGTAGAATGGCTTTCTTCGAGGAATTTTCTCTGCATAACTCCAGAAGCCTTTGAGCGGTGTCAGATTTGTCCACCACCTCCACGCCCTTTCTTCCCCCTCATCATTCGCAGTGCAATGCACCTACCTGGGGTCTACATTGCTGGACGCCGTTCATGAAATACTCTACACCCCTCCGAACTCCTATAGATCATTCTCAAGAACTTGTCCTGTTAAGCTCGAATATGTTACATCTGGATGCGAGAGCATATCTGATGCAAAACTGGGTGAGACTTTCGTTCTTAGTTCTGGAATGATCGCTGCTTCGACGAAAGCATGCTGATGTAGAGACCTCGCTCACCTGTGGAGGGTGTGTGTGTTTATATGAGCTCGCGTCTCTAAATCCAAGACTACGGTAGGGGTTACATTGAGAAGAACCCCTCTCTCTCTAGATACACCAACAGCTTTTCTGGCGATGTCCTTACTATTGATTCGGCGTCAGAGTCCTGCCTCTCTCGGAGAGGCGGAAGCTCTCGACGCCGGGATGCCGCTCTTCGGCGGCATCTAAGGACGAAATGGTCTACACTATTAAGTATTGTTGAGCCCACATCCGAGCGGGCAGAAGCATTTCCTGTTGTTGAGAAAAGTGGAGACTGGATGTAGCGTCGGAACGTGACCTGTAAATATCTGCGACAGGGCTGTATGCGCCCTCCTTAGAGTCAATACCTTTGATAGTGTCTCTGGGACTTCGCCTACTGGCTCTGTGATAGTAAGACGGACGCGGGTTCTCTTTTCACTTCCAGGAAGTCGATCTCTTTCTGGAGCTGCTGCGCTAAGGGGAGACCAAGGCTCTTCTTTGCAAGTTCGTCGGCAGCTTCGTTTTGTGGCAACCCGCAGTGTCCCGGTATCCAAACAATTTGACATTGGCAATAGTTAGTTATCAGTGTCATGCATTCAGAGATGTCCTGTAGCTGGCGTGTTTGGCGTCGTTGGGACGTTTGCAAGCCTTGAACGAGGCTTTTCGAGTCCATATTAAACATGCGTAATCCTGGACAAAGTATGTATCGTATGCCTTATTTGTATGTTGCAAATCTGATTGTCCCTCTCCAGCCACAGCAAACTTTCACAGCAATTTCGGATAGGGCTCGCCGGAACGCTGCTAGTTCTGCAGTGTACGAGCAGACCCCTATCCCAGCTGGGACTATTCCTGTTTGAGGTTCGATTCTTCCTTTCCACCAGATTAAATAACCTCCCCCACCTACCGTTCCAACATCTAGTATTCGCACTTGAAGCACGTGGAGTTTGGAATACAACGCTGTACTCAGGCCTGGCTGTACTACGGTAGTGATCAGGTTGGATCCGTAGGCGCGTGGCGATCATGATAGAATCTTAGAACAACGACCTATAAACTCTTTCTCTGTTCTAGGCGCACGAACGGGGGATTACGAGATATTGGCAGACCTCGTGGTCAAAGAGTTTCCCGCTCTCTAGAAAGACTAACAACTTTTCATGGCCTTTCCCGAACAGTGTGCGTTATTAGTTACCGACGGAAGCAATGGTACATATGCGAATGTAGCTGTTTCCGAATTTATCTTTCTTCTTGCAGCCAGCCAATTTCTCCCCGATGGCTCGTTTGGTCGTTGGAGTTAAATACCAAAGGTACAGGTACCTTTTGCGCACTACTTGCAGCCGGGCTGCTCGTGTCATGTATTCTATTCTTGGAAGCATTAAAATGTCTCAGAAAGACCCTAAGCCCTTAAAGATCGCTCTACGAAAAAGAAATGAAGCAACTCCAGACTGCTTCCCCGCTGGGGTTACACGCCGTTCCATCGGAGCAGGCAATACGAGTCGAAACTCCGGCTCTATGTTCCAATCCTTGCGTTCAGTTGAAAGGCAGCATTTGATGAATCTCGACAGGCGCAAGATTAATATTCAGTGAAGGGCCTCGCGCACAGATTTATCAATATCGTCACCTGGAAAACATCGCTTGCAAATGTTCTCAATATAGAATTGGAGTTAGGGTGGACTTTAAGACGTGCAATGCCGCGCTCCGTTGAGGAATGAGTATCTTATCGAGTAAGTAGGTGGGCTGACCCGAATCAGATGAAAACATGACAGAGCACATCGTGTACCTTCGGTATAATCGCACGAAGGTATTTGTGCCCTTCGTGCAGCGCAGTTCTGAACGTGCGGTTGCACCAACGGCTAGAGATACCTGGTGGACTGCAATACTGAATTTGGTGCCCGTTAACTACGTAGTTTCTTCGAAGTGTGCGTGTTTCCTCCCATGCATGAAAGTGGCTCAACGGATATTTAACCAAGCTTAGCACTATGACATGTGATTCTTCCGAGAATAGCAATTTTCTCAACTGTGCAACATCTACAATTACCCTTCTTTGGCGGATGCGAGCCACAGGCTGTTGCCTGTACAAGTACCTTGATAGAAGAAAAAGCGCGCTTGTATCGAGGACTAAAGAGCTTGGTGGCTAGGGTTACCATCATGGTACTCTCGATACCACACATATCGTCTAGGCAAACACCAACTCAAGCTTTGCATTATTCGTGGACTCGAATATGAACTTTGTTCTATGCGTGGAGGAATTATCGTCAGCAACAAGGTCTGCACGTCGCAATGCTGGCCAAAAAAATGAGTTGGGACCAAAACAGCGTTGTCCGCCTGATCTTCATCGTTGTGCCAGTCCAACACAAAGATACAGTGCTTCTTCATTTCAGCTCGTGTTAAGTTCGACAGGTTTGACTGGCCCTCTTTTCTACGCTTTGGGCAGCGATATGGCAGGGATACAAAGTCGGTGGGCTCTGTCACCACGACAAGTTGGAGAATCTCGTGGAAAGAGTTAGACCGCCACCGACAGCTAAGTTATTCTGATTTCACATACTGTACTCAGCAAGTGATAACATGCCTTCTAAGGGATATTCATTCCTAATCGTTTTCATGGGCCATTCATGTCTGGAATTCATCATTATCACCATCCTGTACATGATGTAGCGAGGTTCTCTACGCTCCCACCGACCCTGGGGATCGATGTAGGCAGACGAGAATCAGTGAAGGGTTTGGCACTGAGCATCAAGTTCCAGCGCGCATCATTTCCTAATCGTTTTGAACGGCCAAGCTACGGTTGAAGTCGCAAGGTGGTTATAGGGATAACCTGTACTAACGGTAGCAGTCCACTCAAATAGCCCTTTGCAGAACTTCAATTCATGACAAAATTAGTTCATTATTTGGTCGGATTAGGTGGCCTGTAGCTACCACAGTACCATCGGTCATCCCAGTAGCCCGGCGCGCGATTGTAACACCTCTTCATCATGATCCGGAGCACGGGGCAGGTGATGCGTTCTGTTCTCGACACAGGTAAACAAAAACAAAGAGCTTGGTGTTCGCATACTGGTTTCTTGCTTAGCAAGTGCTTCTGAGCCTGTGACCATGAAGCTTTCAACTACAGAGAAGGCTGTCGTCATTGGAGTGTCTCTCGTTGGCATGGGCGTAGCCGCATCTGCAGCACTGATAGAATACTTCGACATCCCCACGACCACACGTAAGTTATGCGAAACGGGTTAGAGTTATCATTGTCATTTGGTTCCTTACATCGGTGAGTACTGCTCAGCTGAATCTACGGAGACGAAGGAAAAAGTGTTTGAAATCAGAGTACCGGCCTCCAAAGAAGAGCTTATCAAAACGTGTGCAGATGGCTACCTTGTCGTGAAACAACCTTTGTCAAGTACGTGCAGACTCTTGCGTCTTTCTTGTCACAACTTATTTCCTCGCTTGGGAATGATCAAAGAAATAGCTGTTAACATGATTTCTCTGTGTTGCCCCATATCCCAGAGGTTATCAGAATCGTCGGACAAATGCTTGTGGCACCCATAGGTACGCTGACTTTGAACGATGTCTTACGATCGTAGCACGCCTTCACCGCTGAGTTCTGACATCTTCTCTCTTTGTAGCCTTAAAGGTCTTAGATGCTGCCTACAATGCGTACTCAGAAAAGTCGAATTCTTCGTCAAACAAGGCGGGAGAACTTATGGCCGAGCAGCAGCTGAAGAACGACCTGCTCAAGGCGATAGCACGACCAGAGTGACGAAGCGCATACGCGAGCAAGGGATCGGCGAAAACTACCGGCACTTCCGCAGTGCGGAATCCGCACAGTGCAAAAATTGTACCATTTTGCAGGTCGATGATGTTTGTCTTGAAGTGTATTGATTAGCATTTACGAAGGGTAGGAGCAAGCCGCGGGACTGAGCACCCCGACAGCCTTGCACTCGTGTTCTAAATGTGCTGAATAGCCCGTCCTGTTGTTATGCCAAGCCCGCGTTATGGCTCCACCGCATCGAGTCGTTCAACTGGACGCTCTTCGACTAGATGAAGAAATAGATTCCTTGTTTTTGTCTCAATCAACCGAACTCCTACGACACTGCAACATCAGCATAGCATCCATCAAACCGGAGATTCAGTTATGTCTCCGTTTGCTATCTTTTGCTAACACAGTGAACTCAAATTCTTCTACACCTGGTTTGTCACTCCATAGCTTGGTATTTAGCTCCTTTCGTGACAAGGCTGCCCCATTGACCTCACTGCAAAAGCTCTCCTATCTTTGTACAAATGCGTTTCTACCGTACATTGTTATTCGTTTGGCAGAAGTGTTTCCCACGCTCAGCGAACGCCTGCAAACGTTATCTAGAGTGGCTGAACTACTCAATCGTTTCCACTTTCTCAGCTACGCGCGCTTTCCAACGCTCTCGCACAGAGTTTGTGGTATTTCACTAGTGCACCCTGAGCCTGTGGCTCCTCAGCAATCTCCATTCGAAATTCTTCATAGCCAACTTGTCTGGCAAGGCGTAGCACAGTTTGCTTTGTTCTTATCACCAGTTATACGCTCACTGGTCAACAGGCCTATTCGCGCTTCGAGAAGAGATGACGCTTGCGCTGTATGTGCTGGGAATACGATGTTACACGCAATGATGCCGTGCAGATGTCTGTATTGTTATATTTGCGGCGTGGAGGTGCGCAGGGTTTGTAGCGCTTGTGGGGGTGTTGCTGGTGGGCTACAGAGACTTCGTTACGATTGATACGTCTAATATTCGGAGGCTACCGCGATTCCAGTCGACCAATGCTACGGTGCTTTTTCTGGATGATACCGGGACGAGATGGAATGTGCCGCGAGGCTGGATATTTGTGCGTTGGTGCTGTGCTTCAGGGGTTTGATAACACTGGCAGCGGTGCATAAACCGCCTGTGGACAACGAAGAGCTCTGCAGACGATGTGTAACTCTACCAACGTTACTGACAGTACGTTTTCACAGGCTCAGATCAAAATGACACGCAGCTGTAGAGTATCGGGGATCCGGTTTCGGCTTTCGCGCAGCTCAATGACAAGGAGTCTGAGAAGGTGATCAACGGAGCTCCAAAGTGCATGTGAGGGGGGGGTGTTACAGAAAAGGATGCGATACTTTTCGTGGGTTGGAAGCTCAAGACATCTCACCCCGCACCTTGCCGGTGTGAAGCAGAGACAAAAGGAAACTTGAGCATCTGGTTCTTGTACGGTAATCCGTATCCCTAGCTTTTGGTCGCGATACGGCAGAGGTGAGCGGTATACTGCCACAGGATTTACGGACGGAGATCGGTGGTTCATGATTAAGCGAAAACCGATAAATGGTGAAGGGCAAAGGCTCGGGACACCGTGGAAATCTTTGAAAACGCAGCCCTTTTTTATTCTGGCGGCAACCGGACCTCGAATGCGTACCGCACGAACTCTACCATGCAGCCCAAGGTTCGCAACGGACAAACTACATTCCACCGCAAGCCGAGGTTTTATTCTAAGACCAAGTCACAAATCCCGTTAGTCTCGACTCTCCCTTTTCGAAAGCCTGTGCGCAACTCTGCCCTTCCGGCTACATCTCTCACTTGCAGTGTTAAAATCGTTGCGCCCTTAGAAGGTGAACTGTAGAGTGGTGGTCGCTTTGGGGGTTGGTAGAGGCGAGGCGTGTGCGCCATGCATTGGACGTGGGTTTCGCTTCTGTTGTGCTGCGGTGTGGTCGTTTGGTTTGCGTACGTCGCGCGGGTTCGCTCATCTATCCAGAAATATGCAGATGACCTACGAAAAGTGATGCGTGATATGCAGCAACAGACGCAGCAACTCACCTCGGTGCGAGAAGTAAGTATACAACCAGTGCGACGTCCTGCAATTCGAAGAAAGCTACCAACTAACTGAAGCTACGCATTCGGCCACATAAGGCTGCACGAGAATCGAAGAAGGAGTCACTTCGACGAGTATCGGAACTGAAAGAACTACGCTGTACAATTGAATCATTAACAAAGGCACTACATGCAAGCGCAAGCGAGAAGCAAGCGTTGAAAGAATCTATCCGCGGTTCACAAGAGGTTGTGACCGATTTGCGAAGACGACTAGCACGTTCGGAAGCGCGATGCACGAAACTAGAGGCTGAGGTTGCAGCAGCGTCGCTTACAAGATGGGAGTTGCTTAGCAAGCTACACAACGATACGACGCAACGGTTGGCAGCGATCAACTGCCTACGTCAACCTCAAAACGGGGCGCTGCTACGTGATGTGGGTTCACCCCCGTCACGTCAGTTTTCAGAGCATTCTTTGTCACCCATTGCAATGCCGAAAAGCCCGAGCGAATCATGCCTGCTGTCTTTGAAACCGGACCTCTCGGTGTCGGATGACGACGATGATAATGGTGAGGAGGTGGGCGGTGGGGGCGAGCGGGGTGGAGAAGGAGGATTTGAAGAAATTGCGATCGGAGCTAGCTACTCTGGGCTGAGCACTCGTAACGAGTGGCGGGGCAACCCGCCGGGAGTGGTCGGGCGACAAGAAGAAAACAGAGCGCTACGTTTGGTTCGGGCACCGTGGGTAGATTCGATGAGGGAGCTGCCAGAGGCTGGGGAGTCATGCGGGAGTCTGGCAAACGCTTTGCAACCTGAGGTGACGGAATCATGGAGCGGGGTGAAGCATATGCGACGTACGGGGAGAGACGCGAGTGGAAGCGGGAGCAGATTAATAGGCGAGAAGGGGCGAGCAGAGTAGCTACACAGACTCAAGTTGCTTGGAAAGGATTTCGTAGCCCGCATCAGTGATTCCGTATTTGGTTGGACAGGATGGGTCGTTAACGTATCTGGAAAGGGAGGCGAGAGCGGTTAGTATGCGTGGGATGGACAAAACATTTTGGCGAAAGCAAGATGGGAAGCTGACGAGAAACGGACTTGAGCTTGTGACGGTATAGATTGATGGCTGCTGTGTTGTCACGAAATACTGTGAGCATGAGACGCGATACATGCACGGCGGTGCAGAGGAGCTCTGCATATCGCATGACGGCGGTTGCCACACCTCGCCCCCTGGATGTTTGTTCGATAAAGAGTTCATAAATATACATGACTGGGCAGCGTTGGTCGATGTCCCAGCGGAAGCTGAGAAATGCGCAGTGGGCTCCGTCGGGAAGTTGCAGCAGGAGAAAGCGCTGATGGGGGTGATGAAACTCGGCTTGCTTTTGGGTTGCATCCCAGGACATTTTGGAGTTGCGATACATGTGACTGAGTTCGGTTTCGACGCATCGCAGCATCCAGGTGTTGAGGGGGGTGGAAGCGTGGCCGATGTGTGGTGAAGGAGTTGTATGGGAGGGTGGATGTGTGGAAGCGTGTGGGGGAGATTGAGTGCTTGAATGGGATTGGAGAGTTTGCGGGCGGCAGCAACTATCGCACGTGAGGAGCGCGGTGTGGAGCATGACATGTTTGTTCTTGTTTTGAGAGCGCAAGTCGTTCAGGAAGACGTTTCTGAAAGAACGGACGAAACGTGAGACAGGCGACTGTTGTTCATTTGCACAAACGGAAGCGAATGTAGCGAAGGCGAGGGGTTGGGGGGGGCATCAGGTATGAAAGCTGTTTGTTGCACGGTCATGCGAGCAGCGTTTTGGCGGGGAAAAGTGAAAAATTTACGGGTGTACATGTGTATCGACGCACTGACGAAGATGCGCTGAATTGAAGTAAAGGTGGCCAAACAGCGCGCTGAATTAAACGTACAAGAAGATGCGGGGGTTGCCAGGGGCGTATTGTTCTGCTTACAGGCACGCAATTGGTTGAGAATATCGGAACGGGTGGGGGAGTTGGGAGTTATGATACTGAGAGGGCGGTGGTGCAAAGAGGGGCGGCGGCGAGCATTGTGGGATAGATACCCGACAGATATGTACTGCGTCGCGATTTGTGGCAGTGCGCAGCAATAGCACACCGCCCTTCAACAGCGGAGAGACAGATGAGTCGTCGAGAACGGTTTACAATCACAAAAGCACGAGTCTCGACAGCGTTGCACACTCACCGCGCCATTCCCCCCCTTCGTGCGCCAAACTCACAGCAGCGCCACGTGGTGCGCACCGTCAGCTCAACAGAGCAGGGCGGCCGCCCCCCCCGCGGAGACCGCTCGGCGCGGCGTGCGGAAGATTAAAAGTACAGCGCAACAGCGTCAACCACCGGGCAGGATAGCGATGAGAACAACAGCGCGCCGTAGCAGCAGCGGTCACAGAGCCGCAACTGCCAACGCGCAGCGCGCGATCAGCAGCTGCTGAATTGCGCGCACCGCACAACGTGCAAGCTGGCACTCCCGAAAAACGCACAACGCGCCCCGTGGCAGCGTGCCACGCCACACGACGCTGTAAACACAGCTGCACCCCCCCCCCCCCCCCCGCCCTCCTGACACCATGCGCGCGCACGCACGCACCCTCCTCTGCACATTTATATATAGCCGTTGCGCCACGTCGTCGTCATGCGCACGCCATGCTCACCGCCACCCTCCCCCCTCCGCCCCACCTCATCAACTCACAGTGCGCCCAGATAAAAAAGCACCTCTCTCCGCACCCCACCACCTACTCTCACCTTCACTCGCCCACACCCCCTCGGTCATCATGTCGTTCAACGCCGATTCTGCAGTCAACAAGCATAGCATCAGCTTCCTTCTTTCCGACGTCTCCTCTGTGCCGCCGCTACCGCCCCTACCGCCGTCACCCACCCCTACAACGCTCACCGCCGTTGCCACACTGTCAGAATCGTCTTCACTAACCCCCCCAACACAGCGCCCAACAGCATCTGACCTAGTACCACCTCACCCGCCCGCAAAACTGCCCGCCTCCATCCGACAAAGCGCTTACCCAACTACAGCAACATCGCCTCCGACAACAACCCCCCCCTCGTGCTGTGCGCTCTGTCAGTACACCGCCCCCGATCCACACTCCCTTCAAACGCACCGCCGTGTAGCACACAGTCACAAGCCATTCGCCTGCTCGCTGTGTCCGAAACGGTTTGCAGAACGAGGAAACGCAAACAAGCATTACAGAGTGTCCCATCTCAACGAGCGAAAGCATCGTTGTCAAACGTGCCACAAGTCGTTTCCGTTTCGCGATGGGCTAAACCGACACATTTCAATGGTGCATCTGAACCACCGTCCGTTCCAGTGCACCGAGTGCATGTGTCCGCGCGGGCCGCATCCGCGCTCCATTCCGTGCACACACATCTGCGCGATGCGCTTCAAGCAGAAGAGTCATCGTCGTCGACATATACTGAGTGTTCACCACTCCATAGGCAAGCTAGCTGCCTCCGCGCCTGCCTGCTCCGCCGCCTCCGCCGCCTCCGCAGCCGTGGCCGCTGCAGCCGCAGCAGTGAGCGCGCCATCACCTGCAGCCGCAATGGCACCGACACAACGTTGCGCACTCAACGCCGCTAACACAACCGTCTCCTCCACTTGTACATACAAGTTGCCATCGCCGCCGGCGTCCGATCATTGCGTTTCATCCACATCATCACTGTCGTGATATCGAAAACAAAACTCACCACCCCCTTCCAACAAACCACCAAAACACACACACACACGTCTTTCGTTTCATCTATTCTTCGGAGATGAGTCGCGAGTTTTTTCTACATTAATAAAAACAAAAGCACACCCTCTTTATAAAAGCGCTACAACAAGTAACACGCAGCGCGGTTGGTGAAGGCGCCACAACGCACACACGTGTGCGCGCTGTGCAGCTTGCACCGTTACTTGGCCTTAGCCTCCTCAAGTCGTCCGTACTCGTAATCACGCGCGGAAATGGTTTCATATCGACGCGGCTGTCCGCCGCGCAGAAAGCGCTCGTGCACTTGGATGCGGGTTGTGGAGTGTGGGTCCGCGAAGAAGGCCAGCGCGTATCGGCTGCGAGAGGCCACGCTTTCATCGTGCACCACCACGCGATGCGCCGTAGCGCGCCACGTATCATTCGTAATTCGCGCCATCAGCGCGCCCGTATTCACAATCACACACTCGCCACGCGCCACGGGTACATCCAACCAGCCGCCGCTTTGCGCACTCTCATCGCTCACCTCTCCGCCCGCCACCGGCTTGATTTGTAAACCGGCGCCGTCCGCAATGAGAAACGAAAATAGCCCGTAGTCGGTATGCTCTCCTGCTCGAATTGGAGCGTGCGGATCGTGCGCATTGGATTGGCCTTCCTTGAATTCACACGGTGGGTAGTGCAGGTAGCGCAGCGTGGCCAAGTCGGACTGCTCAATCATGTCTGCAAAGTGCTCCAGGGGCAGTTGCAACGCGGCTGCACACGCTACTGCGAAACGGCGCGCGATTGTGGCCAGTTTGTTGAACAAGGCGGTGCTGTGCGCTTCGAACTGCGGCGGACATCCTTCAAACGTCTGCGCAAATGCGCGGCGGTTCTTCACATGGTATGCCTGCCTCGCGCACGAAGAGAGAGAGAGAGAGAGAGAGAGAAAATAAACGCGGGCGGTCAGTAGCAGCGCAAGCAACAATGGTGGTGCGGTGATCGCAGCCAGCGTCGATATCATTAGCGAGATGCGTTGCGCTATGTATATAGTATTATATACTGTAGTATATATGTACTGTAATCGGCGATAAATGACAGTGCTTTACCTCCTTAAGCTCGCCTCTGCGTCGGCGATTGAGAATCTCGTCGCCCTGCGGTATGTATCCGCAGTTGGACGCAGTGTGCATGATTTTCATGGCGGACAGTTTGTGCGAAAGCGGTTTGTCGAACAGTTGTTTCGCCGAGTGAAGAGCGTGTCGCATCTCGGAGCATGACAGCCCAATGTTATCAAGAAACAGAAAACCATGCGTTCGAATGCTGTGATCCAGTTGCTGCGCGACGCTGCGCTGCTGTTCATTGAGCTGGATGGGCCGTTGCTCCACGTCCAGCGAGCTGAAGGGGGCGAAATCGACGTGTTGTATGGGCGCCTCGTGCATGTTGTGTTGCAACGCTTGGGGGGATAAGGCACACTGAAGATAAGCGTTAGCGCCGTTCGTTTGAAGCGACTTGTTTGCGCGCGTTGGCGCAGATTGCGTTGTGATGGCGGCGGCGAGCTGCGGCAGAGAGCAGGAGCATTTGTGCGTTGTGTCTACACATGTTCTGGTTGTGACGGCGTGGAAGCAGGCCGTGTATGCTGTTTTCGGAAAATCAAAAATTTGTGTTTTCTCTTTTTGTTTTCGCGTGCGCAAACGAGCAGTTGCTGAGAGTGTGACCGCACGCGTGACGCACGCCTTCACTGCAGCCAGCGCAGCGGACAAGTGCGCACTCACGGCGCCTGCAAACATGCACAAACATGCACAAATATTGCGCGCTTGCTAAAGATCGTTTACCGCGCGGGAAGGGCGAGGCGTACTGTATCTGAGCCCAACTGTGCGCGCGCGGCGCCGACCGCCGGGCGCCACCGGCGGAGGCAGCGCGGTGAAGCAGCGCGATGAAGCAGTGGCATGCACGCTCCGTGCGTAGCCGACAGCATGTTAGGGGTTAAGGCTTATCGCCCATCGCCTCAGCCGTGATGAAGTTTACGTGCGGCGAGAACGTGCATGACGCTGCGTCGATGCACGTGGAATGCATGCAGTGCGCACACATGTATCATAGGCGGTGACCCCACACCCAATCGCACACGCACCTGGCTGCATAAGTTGACATTGTTCTGCAAGCAGCGCAATGTGATAGAAAGCGCAGTAGTACGGTATGAAAACGTCATGTTGCTGTTGCCACGGCGGCAGGCACACGGCAGTGGCCGCCTGTAAGGCGTTGAATGTGGGAACATCGCTACTAGCTACCAAGGGTACACTATTATTCACCTTGTGTCAGTAAGCTGCGCGCATGAGAATAAGCGAAACAAATCGATTAATGTATAAAGGCGAAGGGGTGGCTGCGCGCCGCTCTTCATATCTTAGTGCTGAACGACGCGCGATTAACACTGCCGCTGGTGCAAGTTTTTGCTATCTACTATTATCGACACGCAGTGCAACCGCGCGAGCAGCCGCCCTGTTTTGCTTTTTATTTTGGCAAGTTGTTGTTCGAAAGCGCCCATTGCGGCGTGTGTAAACTTATTGGCGCCCCGCGCGCCGTTTGTATGACGGGCTGCTGTCGCGCAACAGGAGCTGCGCTGCGTGCGCGGAGACAGCGCGCCCCATTTACAGTGCGCCGCCGGGAGAGCTGTATGAGAGTGGAGGAGACGGGTGGTGCGGACGGGCGCACTAGTGCGGTGAGGCGGTTGCGGCGGTGGTGTTGCAGACAACTGGTTGTTGCTGCAAACGCAAGCGCACTCGTTCATGGAGACGTGGCTGTTGGCTGCGGCTCTCGCACTCCGCGCTGACGTATTACGTTCACCCACGCACGCCGGCCCCCACGCCGCGAGCGATGGGGCGGGGGTGCGAAGGTGGCGCTATTAAAAGCGCGCCCTTGACGTGGCGCCAAAAGGGGCTGCGTGCAGAGCTCCGCGGAGCGCAACTTCAGCCTTCGCTCCACGGGCGTGAGCGCGTCAAGCGCCGCCGCCGCCGCCGCCGCCACAGTGGCCGAGCAGCGCGCTCTGCCATGATTTTGCGCCCGGCCCCCCGCGCTTCATTTACAGCGCGCGCGGCGCGTGGCCGGCGCGCGCTGCGCCCGCACGCGCGCCGCACGCACGCCTCCTACAGCGGGTGCGCGCGGCGCGAGCAGCGCGCCGAAAAAGCGCCCCGTTTCGCCCCGCCAGCCAGACAGCGCCACAGCGGCGCCTGCCAGTCGACGTGCAGTGCTCGCCACCCGCCCGCCAATCCACACCTCGCACTGCGGAGCAGATCAGCACGCGCGCGCCACGCGCCGTCACGCCGGGCCACGTTGCGGTCCACTGCCCCCCCCCCCACGCCGCCCCAATCCAGCCCCTCCTCCCACTCCCACTCCGCTTGCGACGTGCCACCCGTCTCCAAACACACGTAACGCGCGAGCAACTCCGCTATTCGTCACCTCCGCCGTCAACTCGCCTCCCCCCTCCTGCCCTTGCGCCGCCAATACTTCATCGCCCCACCCACCCCCTTCGATACTGCCACCTTGTGCCCGCTCGTTCCATCAGCGTGCACACACTTGCCCACTCGCTACCGTTGCTATCTGTCTACCGCAACCTACCCCTTTTAGCAGCAATTTTCTTCCCCGACCACAATCTTTATCGCAACCCCTGCCCCTCACCCCCACCCCACCCCCATCCCCCACCTTATCCAAGACACACACACCCAAACCCAAACCCCCCCCCCCCCGTCCCCCACTCAACCCAAACCGCCCCTCAACCAAAACCTTCACGCTTATTTAATATCACTGCTCCTTCTCTCACGCCTCTCCGTTCTATCAACAACCAACCCTCGCCCTCCTCTCCCCCTTCCCTTCCATTCTCTCCCCCCCCCCCCCCCACTCCCCCTACAATGGATGATTGGAACGACTTTGGTGCCGTTCCTCCGCCCAACCCCCGTGCCCTACCTCCCCCTAACACCGATTACGACCATGCGCTTCCGCGTTCCCGCACCGTCAGTTCCGTCTCAGACTCCTCCGTCCCCGTTCTAGACGATGACAACCGCTCTGTCACCTCCTCCGTCTCACCGCCCTCTATAAGTGACACCGCCGCCTCGGCCGCCGCCTCCTCCTCCACCGCCAACCACCGCGACCGCTCCTTTATTCCCTCCTTCCCCTTTCTCAAGCCGCGCCGCGACCGCACCAACTCCGTCTCGGATGACTCCACCCCAAATGGTGCCTCGTCCACGCGTGCCGATCGCTTCCTAGAGTCGCCAAATGACCAAATCTCCGCGGGCTCCGAGTCGGAAACCCACGAGCCGCCCACCGTTCGCATACCGCCCACTGTTTACCACACCACGCTCAACCCCCCCGTCCACGTGCCCAACAACTACCGCGACATTGAGGACCCCAATCCACCCCCGCAACCCATCAAGGGTGACCTCGACGACGTCCCCGATGACTTCGAGCTCGGAACCGACTTTCCCCCCATGTCTTCCAATTCTCTAGAGTCCGCCCCCATCAGTTCCACCTTGCTGCGTCATCCGGACAGAACTTTTCTCAAGCTCGAAGTCATTTCTGCAAAGGAGGTTCGCTCCTTGCTCGTCTTCTTCGGCTGGTTCGTTATCGCCGCGTTTTTGTACACTGCTCTGCTTCTTCTCGCCGCCAACACTACCCACGCACACAACTTCGAAGTGTTTCTCGACGCCAATCTCCTCACGGACCAGCTGCGCAACAAAGATTCTAGTCGACCAGTGCCGCCACAAGAAGCACAGATTCTCCTTACCCTCAGTTCTGAAACACGAATGTCCGTCCCCCTAACAAACTATCAATCTGACTACCACTGTGATCGCAAACTATATACACCCGAACAATGCGCAATGCTCCAACCCCGCGTGCTGTGCGAAAACCCCAACTCTGCTGCCTTTCCGTGCCGCCTTAGTGCTTTCCCGACACTTCAGCGCCAGGAGGAGGGGCAGCAGCCCGACCAGACTGCGGACGATGGTGCCACTGCTGACGGTATCGACGATACCGCCGACAATTCCCAGACTTCTGACGAGAATGTTGCCGATGATGTCGTTGCCGGTGCCGACTTCCCAGGTGGTCAGCTTCCGAATGGCATCGGTAATGAAACCCCCAGTCAGGATGAATTCGGAGGCGGTGAAGTCGACCCAGCTGATGCTAAATATTTCTTTATAACAGCGAACGCTTCCGTTCTGCCGCGTTCATACCAGCTTGTGAGCCATTTTCAGAACGTGATTCTTTCCCTCTTCTTCTTTGTGCTAGCCATTCTGTTCGGCATTCGCATTTTCTCCGAAGGTAGGGGAAAAACAACGCACGAGCAGGTATGGGTTTTGTTACTCCTTCTGTGGAGCTCTGCTTACTTCTCCACTGTGGAGAGTATTATTCGGCTTGTAAAACAGCTGAACGAAAATGTTTACGACCAGTTTGAGGATTGGGTTTTCCGAGTGGAGGAGGTGTTCACAGTGATCCGAGAGACTTCGTTCACCCTCGTGTCGTTCTTTTACTTATGGGCCAATTTGCAATCGTACCGAGTGCTTGACCCACTGAAGAGGCTGACATTTAGGCGTTTCTACCTTCCCAAGCTGCTGGCGCTCCTACCCATCACGGTCTTCCTTGCGGTTTCGTATCTGGTGATCCCAGTTGTGGTTTCGGAGATCCCGTTGATGGCTGCACCTGTATTGGCTTTCTACTTTGGCGAATTCCGCATAATTCCTGCACTGAAAGTGGAATTGGCTGCTGCCATTGTGAAGAGCTTGGTGGATCTGATTTTGCTCGTTATCATCATTCGCGAGGCCAAACTCACCATCAGTGTACTGGAGAATGCCCCGTACATGAAGTATCGCACCAAACGTGTAGGATTTCGATTCTTTCTCTTCATCAACTTTGTGTTTTATATATTGTTTTTCACCCTACAGCTTCTGCTGCTATTTGGAAAGCCGCGCGGTGATAACTACCTGACGCTTAGTAAGCTTTCCATTCCCTTGGTCAGAGCGGACGTGTTCCATTATTGGTTGGTAGGACCCAACATCCTGTTCACAGGCTATCTGCTGGTTACCGCATACGTGCATCTCCCAAGAACATCCGTTGGTATCATTAAGGGTTGGTTTGTGCGCTCAACGTTGGCCAAGTCAAGCTACTCGTGGTCCAAGAAGGGGGAAGACGATTCCGACGGACTGACATCGGTGGCGCCTTCTGCTGACGACGACATCACGGTTAGCACGATTGCAAAGAAAGCTTTGTGGTCCAAAGACGGCAATTGGATGAATTCCTATGACCCGTCAAGCTCTCTGGACAATGATGCCGAATTGCAACAGCAGATTGTGGAGCCCGTGACGTATCGCATGAGAGAGTCGAAGGATAAGCTGCAGGTGAAGGCGAATTGCTTCACCATGCAGACGCATGTGATCATGTTCAACTTTGCGTGGTACGTGTACTATTATGGAACTGCAAAGCTGGATAAGTTCGAGCCCAAGGAGAACCCTCTGCCGTTCCAGTTCCAGATTCAAGCGCACGCAACGTGCACGGAGACGGACACGCAGGCGCTTGTAGTGGACTGCACGGATCGCATCATTGTGACGTTCAAAGGCACAACGTCCAAGAAGAACGTTAGAACGTCTCTTCGCATGAGCCATGAACGTCTATCGACAGTTATCCATAGCAATGCGGACGGGGATGACGAGAGTGAGCGTCTGAAGAAGCTGTTCGGCACGAGGTACTCGTACGGAAAGTTGCACCGCGGATTTGCTCATGCGTACCTGAGGATCGCGGATCAGATTGTGCAGAACGTGCAAACCCTTCGCGAACGCAAGATGCGACCGGTGTTCCTGACGGGACACAGTCTGGGAGGGGCGCTGGCGACAATTTGCAGTCTGGACTTGTGGGTGAAGCTGAACCTTAGCCGACGTGAGATCTTTGTGTCTACGTTTGGATCTCCGCGTGTGGGCAATCGCAACTTTCAGATTGTGTACGACCAGGTTGTGCCGTTGCACTGGCGGATTGTGGTGGACCCGGACATGATCACGAAGATGCCGATCAGCGGGTACACACACGTGGGCAAGAAGGTAGTGCTGACTGCACAGGGAGATATGCTGATCGATCGGAATGCGCTGGACCGGCGACCATGGACAGGGGAAGCGGCCGGGTTTGCGTACCATCGCAAGGCTGCGTACATGCTTGCAATGCGGGCGTGGTGCATGCGGCATCATGGAATGACGTACACGCCGGCGTTCTGGCCGTTCCCGGTGCGACGGGAGGACGAGCGAAGGTTTGCGGGGGCGTTCGAACAAGTGGACTCGGAAGAGCCGTCGGCCACGGCGAACAGGATTGCGTCGATCAACGCGATGATGGACGAGTTGGGGAAGACGGCGGAGGAGCGCGTGAACAAGGCGGTGGTGGACAAGTGGGAGCGCCTCACCCGCTACACTATGTTGAAACATCAGTTGCAAGCGTCAAGGCGGGGGGGGAGATGAGAGCACTGAGAGCACTATTTCGCTTCGCGCCGCCCCCTCTTTTTGTTTCGTATCGCCGCGCGCACTTTCGTGTCGCCTTGTTAATTTACGTTTGGAACGCACAACCCCCTGTAAAGATGAACGCTCGTGCCGTTGTTTTCGTTTTGATAACAAATGTGTTGGCGCGTGTCCACGTCGCCACGTGGGAGGGGTGGGTGCTGGTGCTTTGCTGCGCTTGCTGCAGCTCGCTGCGACCGCGCGTGGCGCGTGCGCGTCGCGCGGTCAGCTTTTGGTTGGGCGTGGAACAGGCGCTGCCCTCCTGCCGGCGCTGCGCTGTGCTGCGCTTCGCCACTTTTCGCTCTGGCGTGCGCCTTTTCGGCACTCGCCGCTCCCGTGCCCCTCCCCCCGCCATTCATCGCGCCGCCTTGCTGCCCCGTCTTTGTCACCGCCCCACTGCTTCTCGAAAGCCGCCATTTCCTCTACTTCCACATCAACCAACTCTATCTCGTCTCCTATCTTCCTTCTGCTCCTCTGTTTCCCAACCGCGGCTATCCCCTACCCCTTCCCCCTCCCCCTTCCCCTCCCCCTTCCCCTCCCCCTCCCCCCCGCAACACCGCATGGCGCAGCTCCGCCACGGCCCACCCGTGTTCCACAGTGGTTGGCTCTTTAAGGAGGGGACCGACGGCGACCTGTGGAAGCGCTTTCTCCGACTCAGCGGTACCGCTCTATCCAACAGCCACTCCGAGATGTCACAGCCCTCTTGGCATATCAGTCTGCTCGACACCCCTGTCACCGGCGGTCCGCGCCCACTCGAAATCCAGATCCACCTGCGTCGTCGCACTCTCAGCTACTTTGCTCAAACCGACGGAGACTACTACGCCTGGCTGCAGGCCTTTGGAAGAGCCATGGAAATGCGCATTGACAAGTTTTACGACATTGGCCATGTGCTCGGACAGGGCTCGTTCGCCACCGTTCGAATGGCACGCGACCGTGGTACAAATCAGCAGTTTGCTATCAAAATCATTCACAAGGACATGTACAAACCTGATGAGTTGCAATGGCTCATGCGTGAGGTCAAGATCATGATGAACGTCCAGCACGATCATATTGTTGATACGTACGATATTTTCGACTCCAAGCGCCACCTGCACCTCGTCATCGAGTACATGGCCGGTGGCGAGCTCTTTGATATCATTGCCGATCAGGGCCATTTGTCGGAGCAGACCGCTTCCATTGTCATGCGCGAGATTATCAAGGGCGTCGAATACCTACACGACGTCGGCGTCGTGCACTGCGACATCAAGCCGGAAAACATCCTTTGCAAGAGTAAGCAGTGGCCGTACAGCGTCAAACTGTGTGACTTTGGCCTCGCAAACTTTTTTGACCAGTACAACAACAACACCATGACCGAAACCATTGGCACACCCGGCTACGTTGCCCCTGAAGTTGTGCGTCGTGAGCCATACGGTCCGCCAGTCGACATGTGGGCATGTGGCGTCGTCTTATATGTCATGCTCAGCGGAAGAATGCCTTTCTACGGCAAAGACGACGTGCAGTGTTTACGTCGAACAGCCGCGGGTGAATATTCCTTCCCGGAACGCGAATGGAAGCATGTCAGCGATCGTGCCATTTCACTTGTTCGTTCTCTCTTGCAAATACGCCCCGAACTCCGCCTCACTGCAAAAGCAGCTCTTCAACATGACTGGGTCGCGCAGCCAGAAACCCTCAATACTGCGCCGTTGCACAACGACCTCAGCCAGATTCACTCCCGTGTGAGACAAAGATTCAGGAAAGCCGTAACTATAGCAAGAACTATTGAGAGAATGAAAGACCTTATCGGAGGCATGTCTCGTGTACCGGGAGCAAACAACACCGATGTTGACACTTGAGCAATCATGTGCACTGGTGCAAGAATTCCATCTGTTTCGTACACCGCAAGAGATGACACGACGGCACTGCCTTCTTTCATATCTATGCGGTGCGAACGATGAAGCTAATGAACTGCGTCTTCAAGAGCAAGCTGAGTATCCTAAGATGCTATTACAGTTCTTGGTTTGCAGGTGAATGGGTGCAGCGCAGTAATGCTTTTCGCCAACTACTGCAAAGCATTGCGCTTGTTCTGCGACAGGAAAACACACCGTCCCCATTACAGCCTTCGAGGTCGAAGTGGCTCAAATGCTGGTTTGGTTTTGGAAGCTTTGGTAATGAAGCACACGTCACTGTTTTGTCGCCAAAGGTCGTTCCTTCCCAAGTGAAGTTCAAGTCAGAGCACCCTGTTCTACGGCTAGACAGCAACGTTTTTGGTTTTGCAAACAACGTGGTTGCCAATTAATAATGCGTAATCCAAAAGTTGTTTCCGCTGGCCGACGTCTGGCTGCCAACTCCCCTGTCCATTGTACAATAAATGATATCAGTTCCTTCCTGGATTTGTCTTGTTTGTACAACTGGATCCGAACCTAAGTAAGGGCAACGCATGCCACCGTGTTATGTCGCTGGTTAACTCTTCATCCCCCTAGTGTTGATTACAGACTGATTGTTGCAAGCTATGGAGTAGCCAGCTAGTGGTAGCCATGGATACAAGATATAACTCCAACGCATCGAATCTGATGAGATGTTCAGGAACTGGTAGCATGAGGTGTAGGCTAGACAGACAAGCTTTATGCTCAACTTGAACCTTCAACTCTTGACATCGCCCGGTATCTTGGCGGAATTAGTTGTAGTGTTCCCATTCGCTTCGATAAGTGAACACTTGATTCTTCCCATCGCAGTATGTTTTGGATTCTAATGCCTAGAATGCAATCGCAAACCAGGATTATACATTCGGGTCTCCCCGCAGAAGTTTTGTACCATTCTACTACGTCTTGGAATACCAGTTGGTGAGCGTAACACGGCTGCTGCAGGGTGGGAGCAAGCAACAGCCATCAACAATATTTGAGTCGGAAGTTAAGACTGGTGTAACGGGGTAGAGAGAACTTGTCATTCACGAGGAGTAGCTAGCGGTTAACCTTAGTTGTTGAGAGATTGAGAAGGAATTATGATAAGCTCTACCACAGCGTCGCAATTGGACAATGTGCGCCCATAAAGAAGAAGAAGAAGAAGAAGGACATCATAACCAACGGAAAAAGCCTTTCTCATAGGAACATATGAAGATGTAGTGGGACACCCGTTCCTGTCAACGGAGCTTCCGTTCAAGTCTTACTGTGTGAACGAAAACGGCTTCCAATCTAATCGGATGGCCACCTAGCGCTGTGTTCCGGAGCATATTTTCGTAACTCTTTAAATTGTCCAGCCTCTTGTCTGTCGATGTGAAAGTTGTCCCGACGAGAATTTTTTTGGGAGACGATTAGGGTACAAAAGGTGTCCGGCCAGATGCCAGATGGACCTGCACAGCGATACTTCCAGTGAGCTCCCACAAGTTTCCCAGATAAGGCGTGAAAGATTTCAAAACACGTGACGACACACACAGTTTTATCTCGGTGTAGGTCAAGAACCCCTTCGACTCTGTTGTTGAGATTATTGCTTGTCGCGTGTGATGAGTAGCGAAAAACAGGCGATGGTGAAATAGTTGTTTTCATTATGTTCCACACCTTTAAAGGTCTATATTGCAGACCGTGCTAGATCCGAAGTGCGCTGGAATTGAACACGTCAAAGGGGTCCACGGAATATCATGTATATACACGCTTCCCGAATCACATTTCACATGTCCGACTGACTTGTCATCGTTCCATTAGCCACGACCGTGAGCCCAGTCTTTCAACATTTCGGAAAGAAATATACTTTCCCAAGACAAGCGTCGGTCTCCTGTCTAACAAAGCCCTTATGCTTCTCAGAAGCTGAAGAAATGTTGGAAACCGATGTGGTTTCGGTCTGCCCGTTCTTGGCGACGCTTTTGTCTTGTGTTCGAAGAACGGCTCACATGACTGAACAGAGGAGTTACGTACACTTGCTTTGAAACTGGGATGATGGACGACGACCAGGACTTGAACAGCAGCTTGATAACTGGTTTAATCTCTTCAACTAAAGCCTTCCGGTCCATTCAATAAGAAGTGCCCCGTACCAATGGGCTTCTTTGGTTCGGGGCACTTCTCACTTACTCCACGTGGAGTAGACCCACAGGACGGAGGTCCGTAATTTCCCCCATACTGTATGCGAAGGAAGGCTAGCAATTGATAACCTTCGTACTGTACATCGAGTCCAAGTAACCTTTCAGAGAGCGGGATCAGGAGCAAGTTACGGTTCTCGACTAAGAATCACTGAGACAATGTCCGATATGGAAGATGATGAAGACTATGGATTCGAGTATGAGACGGACGATGATGAAGAGCAGGATATTGATGTGGAGAATCAGGTACGTCTTGAGTTATGTAATGCTAGAAGCAAGGCCTACGAAATCTGGATTTCACCTTTCGCATTACAACTCTATCCCGAGAAGAACTACTTTCGAGTCAAAGCAAATTTCTGGTGACTGATTCCTAACCACGCAGCTACTTTTCACTGCATCATCCTAAAACTGATACCGTTACGCCAATAGTACTACACAGCAAAAGGTCTACTTGAAACAGATACCAATGCCGCGCTCCACGCATTTGAAGATGTCCTGCAAATGGAAACGGAAAAAGGCGAATGGGGTTTCAAAGCTTTGAAACAGATTGTGAAGCTCAAGTTTGGTCTCGGAGACTTTAAAGGAATGATCGTCCGATACAAAGAAATGCTCACGTATATTCGCTCTGCGGTTACGCGAAACTACTCGGAGAATACCATTAACGCCATTCTGGACTTTGTTTCATCTTCGAATCAAATGGATCTACTCCAGGAGTTCTATGAAACCACTCTAGCTGCATTGCAAGAGGCTCGAAACGAGCGCTTATGGTTCAAGACAAATCTCAAGTTAGGAAAGCTTTGGTTTGATGTTGGCGATTTTCCACGTCTCATGCGCATCTTGAAAGAGCTTCACAAGTCTTGCCAAAGAGCAGACGGAACCGATGACCATAAGAAAGGAACTCAACTGCTCGAAGTGTATGCATTAGAGATTCAGATGTACACCGCGACGAAGGACACGAAACGCTTGAAGCAACTTTACGAAAAGGCACTTCAAGTCAAGAGTGCTATTCCGCACCCTCGTATCATGGGGGTCATCCGCGAATGCGGAGGCAAAATGCACATGGGAGCGAGAAACTTTGAGAAAGCTCAGTCCGACTTTTTCGAATCCTTCAAGAACTATGACGAGGCGGGGAACGCAAGACGCATTCAGTGCTTGAAGTACCTGGTTCTTGCGAATATGCTTGCTTTGAGTGACATTGACCCATTCGACTCGCCCGAAGCAAAGCCATATATGAACAACAGGGAAATCCAGTCGATGACCGACTTGCGGGGAGCCTACACGCGAAAAGACGTGACAGAGTTTGAGCGGATTCTAAAAGAGAACTCAACCACAATCATGGACGACCCATTTATTCGAGTCCACATTCAAGATCTTCTCACGCGCTTTCGCTCTCAAGTGCTTCTCAAACTAATCAGACCGTACACGAGAATCGAGATACCATATGCCGCAAAAGAGCTCAACATTGAAGTGCAAGAACTAGAAGATCTTTTAGTAGCGTTGATTATGGACAACAAAGTTAGTGGGAAGATAGATCAAGTGAACAACGTTTTGATCTTACATGACAAAGATTCTAAAGGCGAAGAAGCAAAATATGATGCTCTCCGAAGCTGGAGTGATCACATTGAGCTCCTTCAGTCATCTATCTCCAGTCTTTTGTTGTGACGTAATAAAGTGTGTACCAATACAGTAAAGACATAGAGTACGAGATGATGATTTGCGTTTCGAGTGCGGATAAGATCTCACGAATACGGTGTCTTGTCGCTAGTCGCGACAATCACTCCGCAGTGAAATAGATTACGACTTACCGACATGTGAAATAGAAGAAGACGGTCTTGGAAGTCACAAGAGTGTTTGCCGAGGCTATTTACAGAGGTGAGTGAACACTAGCAACCTAAATGACAAACAACCTCGGTTGGAAGATGAAGTGATGAGCATGAAATAACTGTGTTGCATGGTTTGGCCTATTAGTAGTGGGCGACGTCTACGATGAAGAGGCATTTGCGGTAGCCAAACTAACAAGGTTGTTGATCCTTCCAACAGTCATTGTGGCCATAACAGCCTTCCTGAACTTTCTGCGACTTGAGTGAATACCACTGAGGTCGTTGTTGATAGGTGACGAACTGGCAGCAGACGGATCGGCGAGCCACTTATGTTGCAAAGCGGCGTTTGCTGTGAGGCGTTTTTCCGGCTTTAGTTGCAGCAAACCCCTGACGAGTGAAACAGCATCTGCGCTAATCTTTGACCATTCTTTAAGAGGCATATTGTACTTACCCGAGGCCGTCATTCTGAGACAGGCGTTGTCATCTCTGCCGTAGAATGGCATCTTGCCGCTGAGCATGATATAGAGTAGAACGCCAACGGCCCACATATCGACTGCGGGGCCGTATTTTTCGCGCTTAACAACCTCGGGGGCAACGTAGCCCGGGGTTCCAATCATGTTTGTGCCCTGTTCACTGATTTCACCATCCTTGGAGAAGTTGGCGAGGCCAAAGTCGGCGAGTTTAACTTGCAAAGGCCAGCTCTTCGCCTTGCAGAGGACGTTTTCGGGCTTGATGTCGCGATGCACAATATCGTGCATGTGGAGGTACTGGATGCCCTTGATGACATCACGCGTGACCTGAGCGGCTTGCTGCTCGGAGAAGGAGCCGGCCTCCGCGATGATATCGAAAAGCTCGCCGCCTTGCATGTACTCGAGAACGATATGAAGCTGGGGGGGGAGTCAAAGATATCTATAGTATTGACGACGTTTGGATGGGAAACGCTCTTCATAATATCGACTTCGCGCATGAGGAATTCCATTTCCTTCGGATCGTAACCCTTTTTCTTGATGATTTTTATAGCGCACTTCTCTCCGGAGTCCCTGTTTGTGGCGAGTTTGACCTGTGCAAAGGCGCCTTCTCCCAGCAGGTCGCCCATTTTGTAAAAGTCATTGACAGTGCAGCGGGTAGAGCTCTTGACGGCGTGGATCCACTTGCGAAAGATGTCTTCGGAGTCGGCGAAGAAGGATATGCGACGTTGGGGAAGGTGAAGAACCAGTTCCTTCGGACGGGTTCCGACTTCGAAAGGACAGTCGGCGAGGCGTACGACCCACGTGGGTGGGGACATTTCGTTGTGATGGTTGGAAAGGACGCCTTGTTGCAAGACGAGAAAACGCTTGTAGCGCGAACGAAAACGCTTGCCCTCTTTGAAAAGCCAGCCGCACATGTTTACGGGAGCGGAGCGTCGCACAGCGACTTGGGAAACGGAAGCGGGACTCTCCATGTGGAACGGAGACAATAGCGAGGAAAGAGAAGGGGTGGGGACGGAGCAAGGCGTAAGCTACGAACAAAAAGTACGGAAAAATGAATGCAAGTTGGAACAGAGAAGGGGGGGGGGGGGGGGGGGGGGGGGGAGGGTGTTCGCTTTGTATTATATCAAGGGTGGGTGGGATATGACTCAACGGAACACAATATCTTCACCAAGCGCGAGCGATCGAGTGAGATGAAATAGCAGTGATCATGGCAGCGTGAGCTGTAGCCTTTACTTATGCGCGTCGCTCGAAAGGTACAAACGTGCAAAAAATTTGGACGGTTTCCGAGTGCGCCTCCACAGCAAGAGCTGATCAGCGCTGTCGGGCGAGCACTGTAATGGTTTGCGGGACGATACCAGAAGCGCTCGTTATGGCGCATGCAGAAAGATGCGCGCTGTAAGCTGGAGTGTTTTCGAGCGCCCGTGGTTGGTGCGCGTGTGGGCGTGCATTTGTAGACGGCAGCGGACTTTCCGCGCGGAGAGCTTGCAAACGGGTGCTCGCCAGAAGCGAGTCCCACACGAGTCTCATTCACTACTAGTAGCGCGGAGCAACAAACATACCGGCGAGAAAGGGTCAGTATAACTAGAGACAGCGTTGAAACGTTATCATTTACGGCTACGCTGGCACCAACGGCACGAATGTTCCGATATCTTTTGCACGCCTCCATACTCGCTACCCGCGACATCGAGCACTCCTTACCTCGTGCCGAGTATGATATGTTAGAGGCAAAGGCTATCTTGCCGTTACTAACGTATTCGCACCTGGCCCGAGGCTACACACAGCCGAGGAAGGCCTAAGCCGATACATATTCAAACCAACCCAACCGATCCCCAGTCGTCGTTACACAAGCCATCGGTCCCTCACAGCACGATGCCCTGGACCGTGGTGCCAACTGCTGTCAACCTCACTCCGTATTCAGGCCATCGCCACATGCCATTCAAGGAACCTCGAGCTATGTATGAAGGTACCTTCGGTAGCATCGCAACACTTGACGTTTGCTACTGATTGTTGTATCACCCCTGTAAATTCCCCCAGGTTCACCCCACATTCCAAACCGGTTTGTCTCGGCCCAATGGTCCCTCTCTACATGGTACCTGCAAATCTGTGTCCTTGGTGCATTCGCGTTTGCACAACTGCCCCTTCCGCAAAACCACCGCAGCGCATTTCCATATGCACGTCCATCTGCATCCACCTTGCCTCTCATTGCAGGCAGGCATGCCGTCGCGCCTCTTGTTGTTATATCTCCAGTCACATAATCCACACACCGCAGTACCTGTCTCCAACTTTGATTTACTGGCTACATGCCCTGGGGAACTTGCCTGTCTTTCTGTTCATCCGAAATGATAAACGTTGCTCGTCCATCCCCTGGATTCCATAGTCTGGAACATGGAAGCATGCGAAGCTTGCAAAGCATTTCTGGTCAAGGGAATGAGAAATTCTAATTACAGCGCTGCTCTACCAATTGGAAAAGAGATCAGGCCTCATCTCGGTGGGCCCGATGATCAACCATCATCCTTCGCGCGCTTCAGCTCCTTCCTCGCAAGCCTTCGTGCTTCCTTACCCTTGGTACGAAACGCTTTTGTCTGTTCAGCCACAGCAGCTTTCCGAACAAGTCGCCTCCTACATTTTCACTGCCTCTACCACGCTCTATCCTCCTTACACACAAACCTCACCTGCGCCACACACCAATGGCGCATGCACTCGCCCCGCTTGCAATGAGGGCCGTCGAGACCGGCGATATCATTCTCGTCGGCGTAGCCGGCGGCATTCTCATCGGCGCAGGCTTGCTGCAAAAGAGTCTGGGTAACGTCGCTCAAGAAGAAAGCATGCTACCACCAGCCGCAGGCGCCAAGGCAAGAAGGGAAAGCCAGCGCAGCAAACGCTTCCTCAAACGCAACAAACCCCAAAAGTGAGCCCTTCCCAGTGTAACCACGGAGCTACTTGTAAAACCACGCGTCAATCGTCCCAAACGCGTCTCGATCCTTGGTAAACAGTTTCTCCCATTCGTCTGTTGTCATTGGTTGTTGCCGCCTCCAGTCTCCTTTATGGGATGCTTTTGCTTTGTATCCATATTCTTGAGTTAGTTGTCTCACTAGTTGCAACGACCTGTCCTTCATGGCGTGGATTCCTTCTGCTTGCCGCGACATCATCGGTAAGTTGAATTCAACTACTATGTTTCGAACCCCACCCCCTGCTAGCAACCTTTTTGCACTCGCTAATGCGTGACTCTCGAATCCCTCCACATCCATCTTCAAAAGCAGTACGTCGTGTTTTCTTGCATCGAACATATCATCTAAAGACACCCCATGAACAACAACAGTCTCATTTGCTCCGGGTAACCGGTCCAATGGCTTTCTGAAACGGTCTGCATACCCAGCGTGGTTGTTGTTTGGAAACCCTCCCATACATCCAGTGCGACGTCTCACTTCCATCGTATCGCCAGGTTTGTCTGTGACAAACGCATTTGTGAAAGTCACCAGTTCGTGAAAACCGTTCACAAGTACCGAAGCGGAGAATAGAGTACGGCAGTGTGGTTGAGGGTCAAACGCATGTACCCGATGACCGTACGCGGCGGCCATAAAACTGTACCAGCCGCGATTGCATCCAACATCTAAAACGATTTGTTCACGGCCAGTCTTCACAGAAACGCAAGAGTTACCCCACTGCTCGACTTGCTCACGCTCTTCGCATCCCGGGAGGAACAACAAATGGTGAAAGAGACTGCGGATATTCTTTTCAGCTCGTAACAAGAATGCGCGAACGGGGTCAATGCCATTCTTGGGCTCATCTTCCACAAAGAAGAACGATGCGTTCATGTCCTGTTGAAGAACAAATCTAACCTCTTCAGATGGAATCCATTCCGATTTTAGATCAGAGGCTAATGTTGCGGGGTGCCCTGACAGCTGTGTCCTAGCCGCGGTCGCCAAAGTGGCAATGTGCGATTTGTCAAGAATGGGCACGAGACAAAGAGCAGCTGCCATGAAGATGAAGGCGCGGGCGGAATAAGAACGGAAGATTTTCATGATGGGGACCTGCGCTTGCGACGCCAAACGTGCGTTCCGTGGCAGGTGGTGTGCAGGCTCGGCCATGAGAGATGCCAGCTTCTGACTAGAACTGCAGCCAACCTCCCTTCGAGGCAGCAGCACTTTGGCGTTCAATTAGAAACGCCCTGCGTGTACCGTTGGTACCGTTCCTAAAAGGCTCGATTTGGAAAAGGGTCGGTATTGGAAAGTGAGCTTCTTCGGCCCGTAGCATCGGCTCACAAAGTTCGTTCCCAGATCCATAGAGCTCATTCGTTTTGGATTAATGAGACGAAGAGACTGAATTGAAAAACGCGCCACTTTCAAACAAGACGCGCTCAAAGCCAACAAATAGTTAAGTACTGTGACATCATTTTACAACAAACCCCAGGCTTGCGAGCAACGAAATGCTCACCACTCAAGCTATTGAGAGCGCTAACAGCCAGACGTTGATCAAATGGCTCTTTCAATGCGTCGTCAGACACTGCGACACAAACGCCGATACGCTTCTGCTCAAGAAAGGCAGAGAATGAAAGGACTTGCAGTAGCAATGCTGAAAGATGTTAAACGTAATTACTCTATTCGTAACATCAGCAAGCACAAATCCCTCAGCAAAAGCCTAGTATACACCCTGAAACACCTTCTACAAACCAAGGACCATGAAGAAATCGCACGTCACATCTCTGTTTTGCCACATTCAATGGCTGGCGGGCACACCATTCTGTCCGCAGATGAAGAAAAACTGATTGTATCTCGCATGTTAGAAGCAGCCGAACTGGGGTTTGCCGTAGACAATGAAGCTCTCCGGTACATTATGGGACGTATTGCATCAGATGGGCGTAAAGGGTGGAAACATGGACTGCCCTCCCACGATTCTGTTCGATCGTTTCGTGCTCGACACAGGGATCTCTCGTAAAAAACATACTATCCCAAGGATAACGCCAAGATCAAAGGTGAAAACTATGAACACATCAAAACGTTCTTTGACGTTGTAGAGAATCTCGGGAAGCAACACGACGGACTTCTTCAGGATCCAAAACGTATTTGGAACATGGACGAAACTGCGGTGGATGCTACGTGGGGGAAAGCAACGAAGGCCTATGGTTCTGCGGCATCCAAGCATGGCGGTTGCAGAGTTGCATTCAAAGTTCAGGGAGTCGACAAGCACATCACCGCCGTTATTGTCTGCTCTGCATCAGGGGAAAAGGCTCCCCCGTTCTATATCGTCTCTGGAAAGAAATGTATGTCAGGCTGGCTTGAGCCGTTACCACCTGTGTACGAAAAAAGTGGGGAGATATGCAGCAAGTTCCAAAGACCAGGGTGGATGCCCGAAAATGCCGTGGTGGTGGTGTCCGAGAACGGTTCCATGACAAGCCAAGTCCTGGAAATCTTCATTAAGCACGTTAATGATTTCGTACGGAAGCACGTTCCCAAAGAGAAATAATACCTTCTCACAATGGATGGCCACTCATCCAGAAAAGGGATTAAATGGGTTATGGAATGCGAGAAGAATGGGTGCTTACCTGTCATAAAGCCTGCAAATACTTCACACATACTTCAACCGTGTGATCGAAAGATCAACAAGACATTCAAGGAATCTCTTCGTCACATTCGAGATGCATTCAATCGCTCTGCAGTTCCTGAGACACGGACCCCACAGTTCAACCTCGCTTGCGCTGTATATGCTCACGAAACCATTACACCACATGTCATCAAGGATTCGTTCGAGTCTACCGGACTGTTCCCGTTTTCGCCATCATTTGCGGACAACTTCAAAGCTGTCAAAAAGGAAGAATGTTCGCTTTCCGAGCAAAAACTCTCTTCGGTATCGTCACGATTGTGCAGTGTGCAGCGCCGGCGGACGGACAAAGAAGTATGTGAGAAGGCGCGTTCCATTTTTGATGGACATTATAGTGTAGAACGAAAGCTGCAGTTGCTCACACAGCTCTTCCAGAACGCTGAAACCGCTCATAACATCATCATGAAGACTATTACACCAGTGCCAACTCAAAAAGAACTCCTCCTGTCATCCGGTTACAGCAAGCCGTTATCCGTACCGTTTGAGTGTGGCGCCCCGGCGGAGTACAAAACTGTTGGAGATATGCTAAAGGAAAGGAGGGAGAAATTGGCGGAAAGGCGGGAGAAGGAAAAGCAAAACGCACGGGAGGCACAGCGTAAAGATAAAGAACGTCAAGCGAAACAAATGCAGAAAGAAAAAGTTCGCGAGCGTCGAGATGAGTTGCGTACAGAGAAACAGGTGCGCATTGTAGTGCAATACATTCCCGCGTACGGGCGATGGTGAAACTCATATCTGAGGTGTACTCGGTGCGAGCGATGAAGCGGGATGCATGAATTTTAGCCCCCGTTTACCGGGCTAATTAGCGGTCGGGTTACCCAGGGTGGTTATGGGAACATTCATATTTTGTGGTACTTGCCTGGCAAGGGTGGTGGACACGTGGCTACAGCCCCGGCCAGGAGGCCCAAAACGGCTACTTATTTTAGTATAGTTTAGGGGTTAATTTTACTTAGGCTAGTGCACTACCTACTGTACTGCACTGAGCTAGTACTTGAGCGTCGGCCGCACGGCGGCCAGCTCACCAAGAAAAGTAACAAGAGTTCGGCTCTGACTCTATTCGCCATGCGAAGTGTCTAACTCCTCGCGGAGGTACACCGCTTGCCCGATAGTTTCACCCGACTCGCACCACCGAGGAGACCGTGCTCGTCGTACCCAGTGGGTTGTGACCGCTCGTGGTATCCGTTGTTGTCGTGTGACCGCCCGTACAGGCCCTATCTCCGCCCCAGTTTTGGGTATTGATATTACCGACGTGTGTCGTGAGACCGTGAGACCGTCCCTTCCCCTCCTATCCCCTAACCGCCGCGCGGTGCGTGTTCGTGTGTGTGTATCGGCACCCCCCTCCGGGGTCTGTTCCCGCTTTCCGCACGCCCCCGTCGGGTGGTCCCTTTCCCTCTTTTGTTCCACTGTTCGCAGGCTACTTCCGGACCAGCCGTGGTTCCGACCCGTTCTAACCCCTAAACCTCCGAGGTACATCCAGGCTCCCGACGGAGTTACACCCGTCATACGGGACACGGAGGGCTCTACCCAGCTGAGCCTACCTCTCCAAGAGAGCAAGGCTTCGAGCTGCCTTGGGTGCCTTTCCCACACCGGGATTGCACCACAAGTGGTCTCCCGACCTAGAACGGGGTTGGCTTTCAATCCGGCCTGTCCGAAGTCCGCTTCCCCTTTTCCCTTTTATCCCTTTTTGCTCATTCGTTGAGATTCCCAAGCCGTGGGACTGGTGAAGTAAGCCGTGGACGGCTATCTGCAGTATGCTACCCACAGCTCCGAGTTCCCCCAGGAATGGTCCGCAACGGAACGCCGCAGCGGCGAGATCACGAAGGTCCGTTCCGGAACAACTACTTACCAATGCCGTCGGTCTGGAATCCCAAGGAATCCCATCGGCAACCTCGGTGCCTCGAGCCGTGACAGCTGTGGCCACTACGCCACCTCCGGTGGTCGAAACGCCGTCGGCTGTCCCCCCGAGACCCGGGTCGCCTAAGTACCATCTCCTCGAGTCGAGAATCGACATTGCCAATGTGGCCCACGCCTCCCTCTCGCAGCAAGCTACCGAGTTGGAACGGCGATGGAGTGACTCCCTGGCTCGGGATTATTCGGGAGATATTCGTCTCCTGAGAGCTGATGTGAATTCCATTCTGGAGTGTCTGGGTACTCCGGCTGCCTTCGTAGAAGGATATCGGGAGTTCGTGGAGGAAGTTAAAACCCATATGATGCGGGTAACCGGACGTATGGACACGCTGGAAGCGTTGCTCAGAGAAGACCTGAACGCTCCGAGACAGGAGGAAGTGAAGGTCATCTCAACCCAACACCCCTCCAGTCACCTCCCCCGTCACCCTGGAAAGAGAGTTCATCGTTATGAAGTTTCGTCAAGTTCCGACTCGGAAACAAGTTCGAGTAGCTCGTCTTCGAGATCATCGCGTGAAGGGAGAGGCCGCCGTCGCGGAGAAGAACCTAGTTCGAGGGCTACCTACACCTCCCATGGAGCAATCCGTGCGCGGGAGAAAGGTCGCCGTCATTTCGGCTTGAAGGAATTGAAACCGACGAATCCCCTTTACAGGAAGCTGTTGTCCTATCGTTATTACCGATTGGAAGACTCTTCGGGCACTCGAAGTTCGAGAGACACCGGTCGGGTGAAGGATCTCATACGTCGTATGAATGTGACGATGCTTAAGCAGAAGTTCTCCGGTGAAGATCCGATCCTCGTGTTGGATTTTCTGGCCCGCTTTGTGCAGGAAGCAGACGTACTCGAAATGAGTGAGGCGCAGGCATACGTTGCGTTGCCCTACTTTCTTTCAGGAATGGCTGAAGATCAGTACAACTCTGTCAGGGGTTCGTCCAGGGCCTCAGAAGGAGGTGTTACGTGCTGGCCCGAGGCTGTACACTACCTGCTCAGGTCGTACGCGACGGGAACTGCAATCAGTCAAGCCATCGTGGCGGTTCGCGATACGAAACAGAAGCCTGGTGAAACGGAAACGTCGTATTCAACTCGCTTGAATAAAGCGTTTCATCGTTGTGGAAATGTGTTTACCGCTTTTGAGCGTTGCTCCATGCTGGTGGATGGTTTAGATCCTGGTATCAGGGCACTGGTGTCCCGCTACAGGGAAGAGAAGCGCAAGGCGACGTATCTGGAACTGGTCCAGTACGCGCAGGCTGAGGGTGACACCCTCAGAGCGAGAGACCCGAGGCGTCGGTCGTCGAAGGCTCTCTTCGTCGAGAACGAGGCTTCCTCGGCATCTCTCCCTAACCCGGGACCACCTTCCGGATTTGCGGATAACATCCAGTATCTTGGCAGTCTTGAACAGTCGTTGGCAACCTCGGAACTGCCGTCCACGGTTACACCCCCCGTGGTAGATCCGGCCTTTTACGCAAACCACGGTCGGGTTCCCCCAGCCCCGCTAGCCTACGCGTCGAGCGCCACAAGACACTCCCGCCCGGGATGGTCCAACCCGAAGCAACTAGCATTCCAACCACAACACCCTCAGCACCGCGGAATGATGTCCCACGCCACCGGAACACGTTCAGCCCCGCTGATTTGCTACATTTGTTACCTTGAAGGTCATACTGCGTCGCAGTGTACCCTCCCCATTCGCGAGATGTGGAAGATCGTGGGAAATTATGAGAATCTCCCACCGGAGCATAAGGCTCGTGTCCCGAGTAATTCGTATGAAGACGCAAAGGCTGCGGTCCACAATGCTCAAGCTCGAGAAGCCGCGAAAACCGCGAACGGTAACAACCCTAACCTTTCGGAACGGGCTCAGCCGCACCCAGCGGTCGATTCGGTCCCGAAAAACTAATCTTGGGAGTCTCCCCCACGGGAGGGGTGTCTTCCAAGCCGAAGTTGAAGACGCCTGAGGCGCCACCGCTTCGCTCCCCTGCCAAAATCCTTACGAGGAAACTGGCTCAAGAAGACGTGAGCTCGGACCACTTAGTGGCTCTGCGTCGTCCGTGGATACGGTCCCGTAACCTCCGCATCCCGGATCGAGTTTTGGTAATGGCCAAGAGGAACTATAAAGTTTATAGTGACCTCGGTCTCTCTAACCATTTCATGGTTCGTCAGTTATCTGTCCTGGATACAGGTGCCGCTCCGAACCTGATCAATATCGGGATTATTCCACCCGCCATGCGGAAATGCATTCGCATTGGTCCAAGTCTGGATCTGGCGGACGCTAATAACAACCCGCTCCAGACTCTTGGAACAATTCCTCTGGTACTCAGACTAGGCACCTACGTGGTGAAGTTGGACTTCATCGTATGCGATTCTCTTGCTGCACCGGTCATCCTCGGTTGTGATTTCTGTGACCGCTTCGTGGAAGCTATCCGCCCTCGCTCCAGATCCGTGGAATTGGCCAACGGTTCGACCATCCCGATTGTACGGAAGCCCTTGCGACACGCCTCCCGTAAACGGGTACCTTTACCTGCTGCTCAGGAAGCGTCCAATGTGGATCGAGCATCTACGAAGATTCGCGTCGCGGAACCAGTTTCGATCCCGAAGGAATCTCAGGTGTGGGTCTCAGTAACATCCAAACACCACGGGTTGCAGGTTGTTCAACCGCTCCCCTCGCTCTACGAACAGCGCCGTCTCGCATTAGCAAATGGGATCGTATCCGTCGAGCCGGACAAACCCTTTAAGGTTCTCGTTGCTAACCTCGGAACTACCACTCAGTGGTTGGTTAAAAACCAGGTCCTGGGCAACATGCTTCCGCATCCGTTGGCTATCCTTCCTACAAAGATTCCGATATCCGACGTTCTCGGAATACAAGACCCTAAGGAGGGGGAGGAGGTCCCGTTCGTTCCGTTGGATCCCGCCCGGGAAAGTTCAGATTCGACTGTCGAAGAAGCTCAGAAGAGCACGACTTCAGCATCGGCAGATACTGCGTTAGACCCAGAACAGGCTTTGGATAAGTTGGACCTGGATCACATTAATGAATCTCATCGTGAGAAGTTTCGTGACATGCTCAGGGACTTTACCGCCATGTGGGACGGTTCCCTGGGGACGATAGGGGTAACCGAACATCGGATTGATTTGTTGCCGGATACACGGCCTATTGCAGAGCACCCGTATCGGGCAGGCCTAAAGCAAGGGGGGAAGAGAAATCTCAGGTGGAGAAGATGCTGCGAGCTGGAGTTATCGAAGCAGCACAATCCCCTTGGGCTTCTCCTGTTGTCCTTGTTCCGAAAGCCGATGGATCATGGCGTTTCTGTGTGGATTACCGCCGCCTGAATGCGGTTACTGTCAAGGACGTCTATCCGATTCCACGAATGGACGAGTACATTGACTCCCTGGGGAGCGCAACGGTGTTCACTACCCTCGATGCCAATTCGGGATACTGGCAGGTCCCTATTAGGAAAGAAGATCGTGATAAGACCGCGTTTGTGTGCCATCAAGGACTATATCGCTTTAAGCGAATGCCGTTTGGACTAACGAATGCCCCAGCTACATTCCAACGGGCAATCGATATCCTCTTGGCGAGGTTCAAATGGACCAGCTGTCTGGTATACTTGGACGACATTATAGTGTTCTCCAATAACTTGGACGATCACCTGTCCCATGTCCGGGAAGTCTTGACAGTGCTCCGCAACGCGGGCATCACCCTGAAGCTGGGAAAGTGTGAGTTCTGCGCCGATTCGGTAAAATATCTGGGGCACATCATCCGCCCCGGACAGCTTTCAATCGATGAAGCAAGAGTGAAATCACTTCGAGAGGCGAAACATCCGACTAATCAAACGGAGCTTCGATCCTTCCTAGGACTTTGCAATGTATATCGCCGATTCGTCCCGAACTTCGCCGACTTGTCAGCACCGCTTAACGCACTCCTCCGGAAAGGACAACCCACCGAACTGGACGTCTTTGACGAGGCTGAGTCGTCAGCATTCTCGTCTCTTGTCGACGCTGTAACGTCCCCGCCAGTTCTGGCCTTACCGCACCCGGACTTACCCTTCGAAGTGGATACTGATTCAAGTGCCCACCAGGTGGGTTGTGCGTTGTTTCAAGTCACGGAAGAAGGAGAAAGACATCCGATCGGATATTGGTCACGTTCGTTGAACGTTCACGAGCGCAACTACTCGGTGTCCGAGAAGGAGTGTCTTGCTGTTGTTTGGGCGTTGGCAACGCTTCGCCCATACCTTATGGGTAACTATTTCAAGGTTCACACCGATCACTCGGCTCTCCGTTGGCTACTCGAAATTCGAGAACCGTCGGGCCGCCTCATGCGTTGGCGTCTCCGACTCTCGGAATTTACATTTGATGTCCTCTACAAGAAGGGATCCCTGAATACTCAGGCTGACGCCCTATCGCGCTTAGGAACATCAGCGGAAACCGAACCGGTCGACGATCTGGAAATACCATGTTTCATGGCACAATCCCCGGAGGGAACGGAAGAAGACGACCCAGACGTGAATGGGGATGACATCTGTGACGATATTCTGGCTGCAAACCCTACGGATCCTCCGGATGACCAGGTTGTTCCCATATCCTCTGAGGAAATGATCCGTGAACAACAGCAGGATCCTTTCTGTGCCCAGATTCGTGCCCGTCTTAACGGGGCGCACAGATACCCTTTGCGGTGAACGATCGAGGCTACCTAGTCAGGTTGCTGACACGGGCCCCACAGATCGTTGTACCTCACACGCTGCAGCAGCGCGTCTTGCATCTATCGCATTACGCGAAGTTGGGTGCACATCCTGGCGGGAGGAAACTATACCTGACCCTTCGCAGGGACTTCTATTGGCCTGCTATGGCATTTGACTGCTATGCAGTTCGCCGCTCGTGCGTGGAATGTGCGAAGAATAATGTAAAACTTCGGAAGTACTCGAAGAAGTTAACACTATTCCCGGCACGGGCGCCACTCGAATATGTCGCTATTGATATCTTGGGCGAGCTTGTCAAAACCAAACGTGGTTACAAGTATCTTCTCGTCATTACTGACCGCTTCTCAAAGTTGGTGAGAACAGTACCGCTTAAACGGATTACCGCGGACGTGGTTGCGCGTGCGTTCGTAACCCACTGGGTCTTTACTTACGGCCCGCCGGTACATCTACTCTCCGACAACGGATCTCAATTTACCTCAAAGTTCTTTCAGGACGTATGTAGAATCTTGGGAATCAAGAATATGTTTACTACCACCTACCACCCGCAGTGTAACGGACAAGTGGAACGATTCAATCGTACTATGCTCAACGCACTGCGCGCGTATGTCGCGGATCACCCCATGGAATGGGACTTGTACACGGACGCTATTACGTACGCGTATAACACCCAGGTACACCGGGTCACGACCCTCGCTCCATTTGAGCTGGTCCTGTCTCGGATTCCGCCACCCATGGCTATTGAAGCGCAACCGAACGTCTCGGGGTACCCTTCACCAAGGTTATATCGAGATTCCTGGAAAGAATGGTTGAAGAACATGGTCCCTACCGCCCGAAAGGCTATGGGAAAAGCCCAGGAGGCATACAAACAGAACTTCGACGCGAAGATTCGTACCCCGATACCCCAGGTCTCGGAAGGGGATTCTGTCTTCCTGCGAAAGGAATATTATAATCCCGAAAAGGAGAAGCGCCACAAGTTGTCACCGATAGTGAATGGACCCTATCGGGTGGTTTCCGTCGCAGACGACACAGTCGTACTGGACGTCGATAACCAGTTCGAACGCGTCTCACGCGACCGCGTAGCCCACGCGCCTGCGCCCCCTGAGGGCTCATCACCGCTCGTGACAATCCCGGAGGATGACCTCGTAACTCGGCCAACGGATAATCTGCTTCCGTCCCGCCCACCCGTCTTACCGCACCCGAAACGGGGACTCTCGGATCTTCCAATTGCCGATCAACCGGTTGGGCGCGCCGCGCGTATCGTGCAACGCACGCTTGACCCCAAACGCCTAACCGTTACTCCGCCCGCGGAGGTCCTTCATCCTGAACCCACCGCCCTCTCACCTAAGAAGGGGAGGGACGGGAATCGATCGCGCCATCGCGGAAGGAAGCTCCGGCGTCGGACGGTGTCCCGTTTCATACGGCATCGTCGGATGAGCACCCCCGGAGCAGGGAGGAGTTGAACGCATCGCGAAGCGAGAAGGCCGTCTCCGCGGACCCGGATGCACTCCTGTCGAGCGAGTCGCTGGGTAGCGAAGGAGGAAGTAGTGAACCGGACTCGGTGTGGTCACTAATGTGGCGAATGATATCTCCGAGCACGGAGCACATACAACCTCGGTCATAACCAGTTTCGGGGTGAGCTGAAAAGCAACCGCGGACACGGAGAGTGTGGTTGACACTGCGTGCGTTACCGCAGAGCCCCACAAATGGACACTGTGACGCCACTGTCACGCGGACGAAGCCCGAAATTCCAAACCGTGGAAAGGTGTACACGTACATACCGCCGGCCGGCGTCAGGAGTACAGTCAAGACCCACGTCGTGGAAAGACCGCGCGCGACACTTGCCGCCAGCGGCCAGCCAATCACAGTGTGTGATGCATGGCAATCCGCCTCCTGGCGTCGGAACCGTAGTGAACCGCCTCCCTCACCGTGAACGGTCAAACTCACCAGAGTTGCACGGGTCGCGTGGAGAAGAGCTCGCGAGCTGCGCGTCAATAGGGGAATCCGGTTAGAACGGAAGGCCCCCCCCCACAAGGAGAGGATTAGGAAGCGGAAAGACCGCAATGCGGTATCAAGTCCCAGCACTCGCAGCGTCGAGGAAAGCTGACTTTGCCCGCAGGGTCGCGCCAATTTCAGGCAAGTCCCCTCACAGTGTTCTCCCCTTAAGCCCTGCCATGACGGGTCAGGAGCCGGCTACGTACGACCAGGAGTTTGTCGTTGACCACATCGTGGATCATGTTCTGGACTCCAAAGGAGTGTGGTTTTACCAAATCCGATGGTACGGATACCCCCCGGAAGAGGACACATGGGAGCCCATTCAGCACCTTCCTCGTTCCAAGGTGATAACCTACCACCGCCGGACGCGGTTCCCACTCCCATCCACTTTGGACATGGCCCAGGTTGGGTAGGACGATACACTGCACTATGCAGAAGATTCCGAAGACGGAAGAGAAGTCTCCGAAGAGAAGAGGACACAGGAAGAGATCTGGCTACAGAAGGTTACACGAAGTAATGGACTGGATAGGGAAACCAATGGTCATTGGACGTCACACCGCCTAGCGGTCCGACCGAAGTAACGGTTTAATGAAGAATACCGCCTAGCGGTCCAGCATGAAGATGCTATGAAGAAGAAAAAGAAGAGTCCGGACATACGGATATAGAAGAAGGAAGTCGTTTACCACAAGCTATGGAGCGTTAAGCGCTAACCTATATCAGGTGTGCGTGCCACGGTCCAGGATCCTGACTTAGGATGAGCCGCTCGTTGGCGGTTGGTAGTTCGCAGACGCGAAAGCCAATAACTCGCTCACGCTGGTGAGGTTGGAAGGCGCAACCACTCCAATGGACTGGAGGTGAGCCCTGAGGGCAACGGCCTGAGGGTCCACGGGGACCGGAGGTGCGGTAGACGGAGAAGCAGCCGCACTGGCGGCCATATTCAAGCCATCTGGAGCAGCCACATGCTGGCCGGATCCGTCGAGATCGTTGACCATCGCCGTTACCGGGGCTACGGCCTCCTCCACCTCATCGGGGTCGTCATCCACCATTGGATCATCCTCGTAGGAACCGTGCCAGTCATCGGAAAACATGAACCCAACCGGGTGGCCTCGCGGAACGGAGCGTGGTACATCGCGTAACGCTAGCGCGTGAGCCCGTGAGGTCACGGATACCTCCCAAGGGTCATAGAAGACGAAGTTGCCAGCGTTTGGATTTCTCCGGCCTGGAGAGCGATCATGCCTGGAAGGCTCACCGTCAGGGACGTTGGAGACTGGGACTGTATCCCAGTTAACCATATCGATGGTGTTCAGAAGGCACTGAAGCTCATCCACATTGGCTTCGGATCCCAGAGGGATATAGAGATCCAATCGGCGGATAACCTGGCGTAGGTGAGGAGGAATGTACCACAGAAGGTTCTTGTCGTACACCTCCCAGAGGAGAAATGCGGCAACGCGAGCAGCCCATTCGGCGAGGAAGAGAGTCCAGTAACCGGAATCCGGATTGTTGATTAATCGTGAACCGATGTAGCTGAGGCACGGAGGCATCTCCGCAAAGCATCCCCTCGGGACTTCGAACCTGCTCCACCAATGGGGAAGAGGTGCATACCGGCCGCGCATCGCGGATGGACGGAGCCTCTCGACCTCGAGATTTTGGTATGGTACCAGGAACCCGAAGCGGGAGCGCGCCTTTCGCTCAAACCGGAGTCGGTCGAAGAAGGATCCGCGATGATTCGGACGACGAAGATATCGGAACTCTGCACGCAGAATTGGGCGCTCCAGAGGAGCATCCCGGCTTCTATTGGAGTGGACTGGAACGGTGTAGATGGCTGGTAGGCAGCAAGGTTCTCGCAGTATGAGACTTCACCGTAGGTACGGTACCGCGAGAGGTCAAAGCTGTATTCTGTTGGTATCAGCTCATCGGATAACTCGCGCGGGCGAGACGGTCGTAGGCGACCTTGGCCATCCCGGCACGGGCTTCATTCAGCGTCTCGAAACCATATCTGGTGCGCTTCCGTGCGAGGAACTGTGGCTCTACCGCGATACGCGTCCTCCAGTCGAAGGAGTCGACCATATCCGGCCTCGTCCCCTGGGAGCTCGCCCTCCTCCACATAGGAGTCGATGAGGTCCGAGTCGGAAACCCATGTGGGTGGAACCAGGGCGCACGCGAAAAGAGGAGAGCGTCTTCCCGGGATTGCGGGCCCAAAGTGTCGATGGTGACACCAGCCGGCGGCGGTCGCAGTGATCGGTATTCGCTTGAGCGAATTCCAGGCGGCGATACTGGCGGCATCCGAGGCATCCAAGGTTGGAACATGAGACGACCTCCAGCAGAGGCAAGAGAGGAAACCCAGAGGTTGGGTGACGAACCACGACCCCGGGCGTCGCGAAGGAAGGTTGTCCGCTCGCGGAAGTCCCTGCGGGGCGCCCGCAGGCGG